>CM041805.1:37562206-37989706 GCA_023376895.1 Aspiorhynchus laticeps | reverse complement strand
CGGTGTGTGACGTGTGTGTGCGCGCGCTCTGGCTCACGCTGCATTCACACGGGGCGTCGGCGTCAACGCTTGACGGAGGGCGTGTCTGAAGCGTGGTGCTGACGCAACTTCATGGTATTTTCTTGTTGGAAGACACGCACTGTCATCGCTCGTGTCGTTTCTGAACTGTCTTCTCTAGGATAATGATGACTTCTTTTAAGCAGACCCGCTTGCTGTCATGCATTGTATTTCTATACGAGCGCTCCATGTATCCGTTTCATTCATCTGTAACTAGCCAAACACACATGCCGCAACTCCACCCTCCTTACCCTGCATCACTTCCACCTAACCATGTAAAAAATAACAGATCCAGGAACAGTTTATTAAGACATGACACCGGTGAGGAAAAAAAAAAGGAATCTTACTATGACGAAGGATTAGTCCATGAATAATATTTGTGCCATTCCGAAATTAAAGAGCCATCATTTTGTACCAAAAGGAATATACATAACCGTATATAATAATACTGTCAAACAATTCAAATAATTTTTTAAAACACCACGCTTCAGACACACCCTCCGTCAAGCATTGACGCCGACGCCCCGTGTGAATGCAGCATGAGCCAGAGCGCGCGCACACACACGTCACACACCGGATGTGTGTGCGCACTCAGATCACTTGGACATGGTTGTGTACAAGAGGTAAAAAACGATATAAATACTGTTCGTTTTCTCACACAAACCGCTCGTTTCGTGTCTTAGGCCATCAATGTGTAGTTACGATGGGGAATTGTTTAATTTGGATTTCTCTGTGCATGTTCTTTTTCCCTCTTATAGAGACAGTGACCTATACCTGCCATTATATGACTGACAGACTAGAACGGTTTGACCTAAAAACATCAAAATTGGATCTACTGAAGAAAAAAAGACACCTACATCTTGGATTCCCTTGGGGTAAGCTGATAGATACCAAATTTTAATTTCAAAGTGAACTATCCCTCAGTCAAACTCAATCATTTTTTCTTTCACCATTGATGTTCTAAGAGCTCAGCAAATGTCTGTTGAGGTTTGACAGTGAAGCAACTGCTGAGAATTTACAATGTGAATTTAGCAATTTTACTCTACAGTGGGAAAAATTGAAAATGTATCCACTAGACGAGTACAAGGTCAAAATGCTGGAAGACAAGACTGAAGATGAGGGGGTTGAAATCCGATGTAAGGAGTGTCCCTTATGTAATGAATGCTCACTGTGTTGCTACCAGATTCTCAGGAGGTTTAATCTGTTGTTAAATGCCTACCACCTCCTAGGACTTGCATACAAGTTCCTGCTCACCCTGTCCATCCCTCAGGTTGCCTGTGAATGTACATTTTCAATGCTGAAGTTCATTAAAACCAGACTTAGATCCAAGCTGTCACAGGAGCATTTGGAAGCCTTTATGTTGATGGCAACATAGAGGGACATCCTCTACTCTCTTGACTCTGATGTGATCATTGACAAAGTTGCAGAAAAAAGTGAACTGTTTACTAATCTTCTTCTGTAGGCCCTTGCAGTGATGTTGAAATATAGTTACAGCAGAAAT
Organism: Aspiorhynchus laticeps; assembly: GCA_023376895.1. Lineage (NCBI taxonomy): Eukaryota > Metazoa > Chordata > Actinopteri > Cypriniformes > Cyprinidae > Aspiorhynchus > Aspiorhynchus laticeps. The sequence goes on along the minus strand of CM041805.1, from coordinate 37,988,148 downwards.
TTTGTGTTAGAATAATGTGTTTCATTAGAATAATAACCAGTACATAAAATAAGACCTTTAGTTATTTAAAATAAAGCCTGATAAAACGTTTTGCATTTTCTCATCTATTATTCTGATTATTTTTCTACTTGGTTTTGATAGTAAATAAATTGTGTTTAGATTCTAATCAGTCATTTTACATGGAGTATAATGGAAACTGAATTAATTCATACAGATGCGTATAGTCCAACTCTTTGTGTGTGTGTGTGTGTGTGTGTGTACCTGTTTTTTATTTCGGTAGGAACAGAAACCTGAATACACAACAATTCATGGGGGCTTTTGTCACTGTGGGGACCTATATTGAGGTTCTCATGGGTAAACAAGCTTATAAATCATACAGAATGAGTTTTTTTGAGAATGTAAAGAAGCCAGTAGTCTCCTGTGAGGGGTAGGTTTAGGTGTAGGGTTGGTGTAGAGCCATAGAAAATACAGTTTGTACAGTATAAAAACCATTATGCCTACGGAGAGTCCCCACAAAAATAGCAAATCAGATATCTAAGTGTTTGTGTGTGTGTGTGTGTACAAGCAAACATACACACACCCTATCAGAACCAGTAGAAATGACTTCAACTGATTATCCATATGACTATAAGTATTAGTTTGTGTATTCTAAGTTAGTTCGAGGCTGCCTCCTCTTACTCAGTTTCAATGGCCTTTGGAAGTGTGGACAACTTTGTCTTTAGTAAACCCTTTGTCAATTCAATGAACTTCAAATTTGACTCCTTGTCTTCACTGAGCATACTGGTCTGTCTATGGGGTTTAACTGTAACCCCCCTTACATGCAAAACAAGAAAACAAAGCACTTGAGCATCTGTTTGCCAATGGCATGACTGTTAAATAAACAGCAGCTATGAATATAAATAGTCCAGAGCCATAAGTATACATTAACAGTATCGTGCTACACACCAGACGTGGCTTTTATAAAGTGACATCTGGTCTGTGTGTTTGTGGTGTTTCAGTGATGTCTTTGTTTCATCAGGTGTTCAGAACATTCTGTTCATCTATTAGCACCTTTATTTTGACTAATTAGAATAACCAAGTACTGTGTATTTGGTGTGTGTTTTTTTCATCAAAATTAATAAAGTGCCCATTTTCTTAAAAATGTAACCAAAAACATTTTAAACACTTTTGAGAGAGCTGCAAATGTTGTAATTGTAAATATATCATTCAGTGTAAATCTTTGTATGAACATAAAGATTCAACAACTGAGCTATGAACTGAACAAGTTTCCCCAATGTGATGAGCATAAATTAAATAATGATTCTTTGAGCAAAGGAGGGTCCATGAGTACCACTATTTTGGCTTTATATGTTTAACAGATATAACTTTTATTGTTGCGAGACCTTTAAAGTTATTACATTTCCATAAATTACTTTCAGAATAACATTTTAAATAACATAATACATTTTTAAAACATAGAAACAAGCAATACACAAGTAATATGTAATGTTTTCACCTTCCCATTCAGGTTTAAAATGTAGTAATTTTTAGTAGAAGTGATAACATCAGTGTGCAAGTGATTTAAGCTTTACTCCCAAACACAGGGCCAGCTCATTCTTCTGAATCTTCCCATCTTTATTCACATCACAGTGGCTCAGCAGAACCTCACGCAATTTATCCAGATCAACTCCTCTGATACTGGGCTGAGAGAAAGAAGAAAGTGTTGGAATACAGAGGGAAATAGTTTGTCCAGAGCACAAACTATAAAGCATTACATGCTAATGTTTAATACTGAAGGTTATGGACCCAAATAAAAACAACAAACCAAAAAGTTTGCAGTAGTAATGTTTCCTTAGAATGCGTCACAGACATGTAAGTTCAGGTTTGTTATAGAACTGATAACTTGTTTACTTGTGATGTTTATTACATTTACATTACATTTACATTTAGCAGACGCTTTTATCCAAAGCGACTTACATTGCATTCAGGTTATACATTTTTTTTTTATGTGTGTTCCCTGGGAATTGAACCCACAACGTTTTGCGCTGCTAATGCAATGCTCTACCACTGAGCCACAGGAACACTGTTTAGTCACTTACCCTGACAAGCTCCATCATGTCTTTGACAAAACCGTCCACCTCTGGTCCTTCAAGTGCTCCAGTCTTACTCTAGAAAGAGAGCCAACCTTTAAGAGCTGGAACTGCTTTAGGAGTGCATTGTTTGTTATTATGTCCAAGTACCACATTTTATATTTATCCATGAGGTTAGCTGGTTAGCATGTCTAGTTAGCCACACTGCTATTAGCAGTTCTTGTGAGCAACATATAAATTACAAATACTTAAGATGTTTGCCAATGGCCAGTTCTGTCATGAATCTCAAAGGGATTTACATGGTAAGGTGCATGTCAATGGAATAGATCTGCTATGCTTTTGCTGCTGCGGCAGAGCAAGTACAGAGACTTGCTATTGCCAATACATCCATAACATGCTGCTGTGAGCATGTAAGAAATACTGCTGCTGCACATATAACATATGAAATAACCCCCATATAGCATACATGAATAACCCTATAGCAGATGTATACAGGTGGAGCTGGGTAAGGTGGAGGGTTTCTGAAGTGCGCTGCAACTGCCACAGCAAGCACTAGCCAAGTATTTTTATGTTAAGCAGCAAGCTCATTGGCTGCTGATACAAAAAGAACCAGTCAGCTGCACCATGTGATAATGATGTCATTATGTCAGATTGAGTTTGATCTATCGGATGTGCCATCTAGAGTTTCATGCCAGAAATTTGGATTTGTTGTTTTATTCTTTTTGGAGGCCTTTCAAAATTGTGCCATCAAACAATCAGTGTTATTACCATAACACATGGCATTTACAGCTCATGTGATTTAAAATAATGCATAGGACATGTTTGTATTAACAACAGTAGAAAGGTTAAAAATCATTCTTACAACATCATAATGTGCAAAGATCTTCTCAAAGTCTCTCTTTCTCTCCTCTTGACTGCTGGCCTGAAGAAAGCAGGAAATAGAGAGGGCATCATGCACTGGTTTGTAGCAAATTATTACATTTAGGATCACAAAAGATTAAATGAATTAGATAAAGTACTAACATCCATTTTGAACTGCGACAGGAAATTGTCTTGCAGAGCCAGAATTCTGGGGAGGAAATATAATTTTATACTTGATGATCTCCACAACAGTGACACTTTTATTGAACTGAATTGGATCAACATTGAACTTACTTGAGCTGAATAATGACACTATTGCCTTCTGTAGGGCTGTTTTTAACTAAAGTTGAGCTCATCTATAATTGATGAACTTTGCATTGAATAATTTCAACATGTTATTTTCCTGTTCATTACTGTGAAGCTGCTTTGAGACAATCTGGGTTGAATAAAGCACTATGTAAATGCAGGGGACTTGACTTGAATGTGCACTTTACTGCCATTGGCAGCTGCTACCAAAAGTCACTGCTCTTTTGCATAAATTTGTTGTGTCACAACACACGACCACATGGTAAATTTCACTTGTCCACGTGCCTGAAGTGAGTTGATCTAAGCACCATTTACAAATTTAAAATTTCAGTCTGCTGGATTTAGAAACTCTCAGAAACAGACAGCTCGCCAATATAGTGCTGTTGTTTGTGTTTCAATAGCTTAAATCACTTGTTTTTAAACAAAAGTTACAATGAATGTGTTGGGGTAAATGGTAAGGAGATATTTGAATTATTTATTAATAAACTAGTGTTTTCTGAGTCAGTGTCGCAAAGATGAAGTTGACAATCCTGACTCGCCATCTCCTCATTGGATGTGCCTTTAGAAAGAAATGCATCTTTACGGATTACATAGCCTAATGAAAGAGTTTTTTTTTGGATTTGAATTATTTCGTTTTGTAGTCATTTAAGGATTTCTATAGATATATTCATCATGTATGTAAGGAAAATATTCACTTTTGTAGCCTATATAAAAATATTCATTTTTGTGAAGTGCTCCTGTTCAAGACCGAGACAGCAGAAAGTGCATCCTATTTGTTTTCTTTATTTTACAAAAGTGCAACATTTTCTTGATATCGTGAGTGCAAACAAATAAAAGTAGACCATTTACAGTTCCGAACTATGTATTATTACCTTTATGAGCAAAAATGACAGCGTATTTTAATTTGTTTCCACTGATGTCCTGAAGCACGCTTCAGCTTCCACTCTCTGCACAAACGATTAGATATGTGCATAATAGCGCACATTTATCTTGGTTAAATATTTAAACTAACATTGTGATATGCTTTAAGTATTTTATATCTATAGATTTTATTTTCGGCTAATCATAATTACAACATTGTATGACATTGTCTCATATGATGCTCATAAGTTTATTCATATTACATTAGCTGATAACACCAAATCAGTAAAATTAAAATTGCACTACGAAAGATTAGCCTGTTTTTGCACTTTCTATTTTTCCCTGCTTGAGAATTTCTGTCCAATGAATGGATGACCTTAGCACACGTGTGGTTTTGTTTACAATTTCTATGTGACTGATCTGACTTAGGCAGCAACCTCATGCATCATACAAATGTTTTATAAGACAGCATAATTATACTTTTTGTATTGGTCTCATAAAAATGTGTTACTAATTCTCACCCTTAAGGCCTAAACAGCTCCACAAGCACAGAACAAAAGCACTATTGTTAAACACACATCACCTAGCTAGATCATTAAGATCCAATGTCCCATCTTTGTTTTTGTCAAAAATGCTCATCTGCAAGACACAAAAGCAAAGTATTCATGATTAGAAAAGTGTTGAGCATTTTCCAAGCCATTCTCCAAAAAAAAATCAGTTTCTAAAATTGCTAATTGAGCACTTACCTGTACAGAAATAAATAGTCATTTTGAAAAATCAGCATACCAATGTGGTATACAACATATGCTAGGCATATCAGTTGCCTGAAAAAAAAAAAACTGCCATAGAGGGCACCATTTGAAAACACATGAACAGCTAAATGCTATTCACTTCAATGAGTAACACTGACAGTTTCACTTGCTGTGTGTAATGGAAAAAACCACACTCCTGAGGTCAGGTCAAAGGAAGGTTAATGCATGGGGGCACAGTTTGCTGATGGCTGATGTAAACAGTGCTATCACTCACTAATTGACCTGTATACCCGGCATCTTTAAAAAGCAGTATTTTTTTATGTGAGATGAGACTGACAAAATTGCCCAAGAATGACTTATGTGCAAATAGACAAACAATTACAAATAGTGTATATGGAAAGCAAAAATGATCTCTTCTTCAGACAGATTGTGGAATATAGCAGGAATGTGGTAAACAGAATACTAACACTGGCCTTTCATACGTATCTACCGGGGTTGAATCATTTTGGGCAGGGCTGTCGTTAGTGGGGTAAAAGGTAGTGATGATTACAGGGGCCCACGGTTGTGGGGGGGGACCATGCCGATTTCAACTGACTGACTGAGGCAAGCATAAAAGATGCTCAGGACAGTTGATGGGCCACTGCTGCACGTCCTCACGAGAGCTTATATTTTGCACGTGTTTTATGCCTTGTCAATTTAAACATTCAAGATTTTTTAAAGCCTTAAAGCTCCTGACGTGAAAGAACTCAACTGAGTACTCATGCGCTGTGTTCATTGCACACACAGAGAGCCTTGTCTCAGGCAGTGTGTGAACACCGCTTGAACGAAAACATACACCTTGCCAGTTTAAACATCCAAACACAAAACAATGCAAAAACCTTAAAGGTGCACTAAGCGAAATTGCCAAACAATGATGAATTTTGAAAACACCAAAAAAAAACACACCCATAACCCCAACAGGACCTCGCCCCTATTTTGATATCTCCGCCCCACACATATACACGTACACAACCCTGGCATAACGGAGATCGCGGAAACAAGCGAAGATGACACACAAGCATATTTAAACAAAAGCCAACACAGGTCCTACCTCTTGCCTGATCGTAACCCTTGTTTCTAATGTTTCGTTCCGCTGATTTTTTCCTATTTTTTATCTTCCAATTCTCTCTATCTATAGTCGATCTGCTAATATCCATCTGTGCAGTCAATTGAGTGCTCTCTTCTCTCTATCATTACAATACATGCTCCTTATTGCTGATTGGCTACAAGTGTGTTTTGGGACTCGGTCCGACACTGCGGTCAAAAGCGTTCTTCAAAAATTGCTTAGTGCACCTTTAATTCAGCACCGGCACACTGTGTTCTGTGTGCACAGCATGCAGGTAGACAGCTGCGTATCACAGCCCTTGAACACCGAATTCAGTTTTGCATCTTCTTGCGCATGAACGGACAAATGCATACAAAATTATTTCGAAATACCGGTCTTGGCGAATATCCTTGAAAAACAGTCGGTTATGTTTCAAGTGAATGTGAGCAGTTGAGAAAGAAATCAAATGTGTATCATTATATTGGATGCATTGTCTCTTAAAGCCTAACCACGACTAATTTACTAGCTGTGGGTGTCCTTAATGTTAATCCAAGAAAGAGAAAAAATCACTCACTGCTCTTGACTGAATTACTTTGTAGTTTTACAACAAATTTTTATCTATATTTAATTTATACAGTGAAGACTATGCAATGCTATTTTAAGTTTGATAATTTGGTTTCTGTACTTTAACACCTACAAACTTGAAAAAAACTGAAATATTGTTTAATTTATATCTTTGTTCTATTTGTTTATTTGTGCTATATTTACACGATTTCAAACAGGGCCCATGGGTGCAACCTACACCGGGGCCCCACAAACCCCAGCTACGACCCTGATTATGGGTCATGCTGATTATGTATTGCATTTGCATTACTCCAGTATAAACCACAACAACAACAACTTACAGTTGAAATATTAAATGGCAAGCTATGTGTCAAGATGTAACCATACAGAGGTGCATCATTTGAGAAGTTTAGGTTTCTACAAATAATTAATAAATGGGGAAGAGTTAAAAATCAGCAGTGTTACCATGGTATTTGTGTATTCATCCAACTTCCTAGAGGGAATATTCTTTTTGTGCTGCTGAAACAAGTCATTCAAGAAGCCCTGCCATCAGAAATAGACAAACAATCAAAACTCTACCCTCAATATTTAAACTTTGTCAGTGATTGTCATAACATGCTAATGTAACTGACAGTCTCTGCCAATAAAACATGTGTATGCATGTACCTTGAGCTCCACGGCAGATATGTAGCCACTGCTATCAGCATCATATTTCCTCCAGATCTATCATGGGAAATGTGCAGAACTTTTTTTAACAATCATCCCACAATACTACAGCTGGTATATACAGTATATATATATATATATATAATTGATAGTCATCAAACGACTCAAATAAACTACAACCTGAACTCACAATACTGACATTTGTGATGCCAAAGAATGTTTAAAAACTTTATTTAAAAATGTTGTGATTTTATGTGTGAGATGGAGTAAAGTTTTACCTTCATGAACTCCACGCTGTTATCCAGTGGAGCCTCTCTACGAAAGATAAGAAGGAAGTTCTCATCCTGCGGCAGGATCATGTTGGCTAGCTGGTATAAATGCAAATAGACACATTCAATAATATGGGTTTATTAACTAACAGGGTTTAGAACAAATAAACCATGAGAACAAATGTTATTCTGTCTCTACTCATAAAAGTAAATTGCTTCCCTAAGTGTTTTTTTATATAGCCAAAACAGATTTCTATAAACTGTATTTAATCATAACACTGAATGATAGCATTTAATCATAAAATTGAATAACTGAATGGCAGCGGTATGACATGATATTGTAAACATGTAAAGACATGAAAATGTAAAGTCTGTTTGCAGTATAGAATCATACCATATCCGGGAACTGGCATAGGTTTTTCAGATAATGACTTGACTTTTGTCAGATAAAATGACCACTATATTAAATACACTACATTAATGACAGCACTAATGGTTCTGATTACTGGAACTATAGTTGCATCTAATCCAGTGTTTCAACCATCCAGAGCCTCACATTTCAACTGTGCAAATGTGATGGATGCAAACCAAACCATTAACATGACAAAGAAGATGACTCTAACACTTTTAATGTGGTTAATGTAACTGGTGCAACCGTGCTGGAAACAGCCGGAAGCCATAAAGTGGCTAGATACCATCTGCAGCCACAGAAAAACATTTGCCATCACTGCACGCAAACAGCAATTCAGCTATGTTTGTTTTTCTCTGCACACAGAATGACTAATTATAAAATAACAGCCTGAAAGTAATGTATCCATTTAAAAACACTTGCGCTTGAAAACTATTCCTTCTTTTATGGCTGCTCTTTTTTGCCATCACAGGATTATCAGTTTTTACTTTTCTGCAGGACTAACAATAATTAAAGGAAAATGTAAAAAAAATTGTGATGTACTTCGTGGATTGCCAAGCGTCCATCAGAAGTGAGATCATAGGCAGACATAAACCTCTTCTTTATCTTCTGCACTTTCTCCTCTGTAATCTTATCCTAAAGACAGCAGAGAAAACAAACTGGTTACTGTGACTACATTTCCATCATTCATCTCTCATTAGTTCCCCATCATCACTCTGCATAGCCAATGGACTGGAACAGCTGTGCACCAATAAAGCTGCTCATAAGATATTCAATGAACATCTGACACAACCTTTATTTATTAGAAGCCTTTTTACATCACAATAACCCCATTCAGTATCATAGAGAGCATTTGTTTTGCTTTGTTTGTTTAGTAGGGATGTGCAAGTTAATGAACATCAGTGTAAAATACAAAATGTCAACAAGTTGGGTTATAGCACCTTTGCTAGAACACTGAAAATCAATTTTTATCTTGTATGTCTAACCACAGTTTCCTGAAAATAAAGTGTTGTTAGGTTTCTTCAGACGTTGGACGAGTTCCTGAGTAACAGTCTAATATAACAGTCAAAATATATCTGTTTTGAGTGTACTGTACATATGCACTCATACTTTTTTAAAACCATAATAACCATAGTTTCCATCCAAACAACATACATACATATAGTAGCTATAATAAAACTTTTCTGTAGCATTCCACAAGAAAATAAAACAAAATGACAGAAAATATAGAAAAAATAATAATAATAATTTTAGGATCACAAAGATTTTAAATTCTGTCAAAAGGTGGTCCAGTTTTGTCCACTGGCAGTGTATTTTAAGTATCTGCTGCTGTGAAAGGTAAACAGATGTTAAATGGCTGTTTTGTGTTATGTTAGCGGGCGAGGGAACAGATCGTAGTGTGTAAACAGCCAGAGAGCACTTTTAGAGAGCACTTACAGAAAGAGTATGTCTAATGTGCTTCCATATAACTGCACAATGTAATCAATAACACCCGTGTCATCAAAAACAGTTAGAACAGTGATGTGTTTAAAGGTTTTTGTACATTCAAATGTAATACACCTCTGGACTTTTGATTCCAAGTATTTTTTTTACATACCTTTGACCCTAATTTTTCCAGCATGTGACGAAAAAAGTCATCCAACTCTTTTCCTTCAATGTAGCCATTATCTGCAGAAAAGTATTTATCTAGAATTTATCTTATGATCAGATGAGGGTATTTATATCTAAAAATGTATCACTATGTAAATAAGCAAACATTTCAATAACAATAAATAGACAGAATTTGAAAGCAGAATGGAAATGATTTTAAAATTCTCACCATCAGCATCAAAGTGTTGCCAGATCTCTAGAAAACCAGCAGCATCTAGATTAGCAAAGGCACAGTCCATGATGGAAATATAGAATATATGATACAGTGATATAGAGCAAGAACAGAAATGTGATGCAGCTGTGCACAGCTTTCCTTTGACTCACTGAATAAACACAGAATAAAACCCCTCCTCTTTCACACCACTCTTAACAGTCATCAGCTGAAAGACTGATACGATCTGAGGTCAAACTTGGTAGTTTTTAAAATGTGCCTGTTACTTTTTGTCAGTAGAAATAAACATTAGGTACTGTGCTGTATAAACTCTGTGTGACTTTGCCATAAGTAACACCTATGGCCCATGTTTGTTTGTTTTTCTATTATATTATTCGTATAGATGTTTGCTTATGTTTTCAATTGTTTGAAGAAGACTTTGGTTACTTTATTTTCTAGTCTAAGGTGCACATTAGACAGAATAAAAATAAAAGAAAGCAAGAGTTTTCTTTACTTTATTAGTTTGTCAACTTTAAAAAAAAACTATTTTCTTACCTTTGTCTCTGGGTTCATGCATGTTTGTGAGGGTGTCAAGTTCTTAATAATTCTCTATTATAAAATAAAGCAATGTTTATTTACTGTGATTTACTTAAATATATATATATATATATATATATATATATACACTTTTTTTTTTTTTTGCAATGGGACATTGTCTATACATTTCACCTTGTAAGAAATGTGAAATCTAAATGGCTCAATATAAAAACCACCCATTAGCTGGCAAGATGCACTATGTAGCTCACCACTAAACAGCATCCGTTTCTGTGGTGACTCGTGGATTCTGCAATCTTGTGTAATCATTTTTGTAAACTTAAGGCTGGAATATACAACACAACTTTTAAAATCTGAACGCATTTTTAAAACACTAGGCATCATACACTAACCAACTTTGTAAACAGTTACAGACTAAAAAAACAGCACACTATGTATGAGCTAAGTACACTAAACAGAAGATCACACACTCAGACTTTTAGTTTTCTGATCACAGTGACAGTGACTGATCTTTGAGCCAGAGGGGTGTCTGATATCTGGGATAGATGTGGCCCACATTTACCTTTGTTAGATGCAAAATACATATGTAGTTAACCTATAATAAAGAAAATATTCATGTAATCTGAACTGGTTTACTAACAGATCAAAATCAGTTACATACAGATAACATTTAAAATATAGATAGACTTGTAAATATATAAAAAATATCTATAATATATAAAATTATATATATATATATAGAGAGAGAGAGAGAGAGAGAGGTTTATTTGATAGCTCAAACATGCAGGTTTGCATTGAAGAGCATGCTGCATAACTTCTCTTCCAGACCCTTGTCTACAAATGATTCAGAATGCAGCAGCTCGACTGGTTTTCAACAAGACAAAAAAGGCCCACATCACACCTCTCTTTGTCTTACTGCACTGGCCGTTGGTTGCAGCTTGCATCAAATTCAAGACATTGATGCTTGCATACAGATCAGCCGCAGGCTTCGCACTCTCCTACTTGCACTCATTCTTATGAGTCTGCATCCCCTCCAGAAGCCTGAGGCTGGTAAGTGAGCGACGCCTCATGGTATCAAAACAGAGAGGCACAAAATCACTTTACAGAGCATTTTTGTTCACCGTTGCTTGCTGGTGGAATGATCATCTCACCCCCATTTGGAATGTAGAATCCATTCTAGTGGCTAAAAACTCATCTTTTCCATCCACATTTGACTGCATCCTACTTAAAAAAAAAAAAAAAATCTATACTTTTACTTTTTATTAATCTCTGCCTGTTCTAGCTCTAATACAAGCACCTTCTGTGTTTATTTGCCTCTTTATGATTAATTGCTTGTTGTATACCTCAACTCTAAGTCACTTTCAATAAAAGCAATTGTTAAATGAATACATGTAAAAGTAAATGTGATAACTAACTAATCACCAGCAGGACAAAACAAAATAAATATCAATCCAAGGGTGAAAAGAGAAGTTTTTTAACAGGCAGTGGATCAGTAATGAAAAGGCAGATAGTAAAGGGCAATTCAGGGATAATGGTAAGGGGCGAGCAAGGGTCAGAGCCAAAAAGCAGTCTCTATCAATACCAATAACTTGCAGCCAAGCTGTACGAAAGCCTGTCCTAGGAACCAAAGTTGTTAACCACACGGACTGATTTATAGTGTGACATGCAGGAAGACAGTTTGGTGAATGTTCATCTCTGCACGTTCGTTTTATGCTCTGTGTAATGCGTTTATGCCTTGATGTAAGTACATCTGCATATGTATGTTTGTCGAATGTATGTTATTGATGTCCCGCGATCATTCTGCGGTTATCATCGGTGAGTTTTGAGCGCCGTAGCGGCCGTAATTTGCCGCGAGAGAAACGCGCTAATCAGTATTAGCATCGGCAGTGTTACTAAACTGTGTCACAAACCATTAATACAGATGTCATTGCCAAAGAATAACTGATTCAGATGACAATCCAAAGACTGTTCAATAAATACATCTTTGTGAAGAATCTCTTCTCCGATCCCTGATTCTCTTACCGGAATCCCGTCCATATTTGGCCGCCTCAATCAGCGTAATATAGAGTTGTAGCGTGCCTCCGCTACAAAGGTGGTCCTTCGAGCCGGATTGAGAGCAAGATCGAACCAATATGGACAAAGCACAAAGTGACGCATCTGAGACAACGTCCAGACCTCGACGCAAGACTAATCTGCCTACCCATCTGGATGATTACGATGTTGGCTACCAACCTGCAGGTGACCTTCCTCCAAAGGCTTCCTCTCACTGTCCTAGTCAGCCCCGAAGCAGCTCGAGAAAAACGTCTCGCAGTGGTGTCAGCTCTCACTCCAGGACGAGTAGGCGTTCCATTACGTCCGCTGGCGTCTATGTCCCACCAGAGCTCTCTAGCGTCCAGACTGCTATGTTGGAGGAGAAGATTAAACAGAGACAGTATGACAGTCTACGGCAGCAAGTAGAAGAGGACTCACTGATTGATCTGGAACACCAAAGACTGCAAGCACAAGCTAAAGAAGCCCAGCGCATGCAAGAGGAGGCGCTTGCCGCAAAGGAGGCCCTGTTGAAACAACTAGAACGACACCGCAAGCTTCAACAAGCAGAGACTGAACTCGAAGTAGCTAAGCTTGTATCCTCCATGCTCTCTGTAGACTCTAGGGCGACCACTCCAGTTCCTACAGACTCTGGTTCTCCAAACGTGCAACAGCTTGCAGCACAGCGCAGCCAGGTTTGTTCACCGCAGCTAATGCCTTCCAAGCATCAGCAGCCCCCCTTCCAGTCGCCAGCTGTGACGTCATCGCTGCTGCCCTGTCCTACAGAACTGCCTGATCCTGATGTCTCTGCAGTGTCCCAGCTTTCACCTAGACCGTCACAGTGGCCCTCAGCTGCTATTTACTCAGCGGATGCACCCATGCCCACTGCACTCTACCCAGGGCCACAAGCATTCTCATTGCCAGTCCCTGAAATTGCACCATCGGCTCCTACTGCCATTCCAGTACACTCTGTGTCATTAACGTCGAATGTGGCACCTCAGCCTTCAGCAGTGTTCACAATCCCGACCCACGCTGCGTACCCCATGAGCACCAGCATGCAGCGTGTGACACAGCAGCCTGTTACCAACACGCAACCTACCCTTCACTACGGGCTACAACAGACAGCAACAACGCCGGGAACAACACTTCCAGGTCCATTGCAGCTCCCTGTCTCCAGCCACCAAGCATCGGCGACGACACTTCATGCTCCAGGTTACGTTAAAGCATCTGTGCCTTTCCCCCCAACGGTCTACTCACCTCAACCGAGTCCAGAGCTCCTGTTCGCATCAGCCTATGGCATTCCACGACCTACGTTACCAGTTTTCGAAAGTGGTGCTGAGAGTGACTTTGCTTTGTTTAAGTTAGCATTGGACAATTTGTTGAGTAATCACCATCATATCAGTGAACAGTATAAATACCATGTTCTCTTAAGCCATTTGAAACTTTCCAGTGCTCATCAGCTCGCTAAATCATTCATGTATCACCCCCAGCCTTACACTGCTGCTCTGCAGGCACTTCAAGACAAGTATGGACAACCAAGACAGCTCGTTCAGTCCGAGTTGGGTGCCATCCTAAGCACCCCGCCTCTTAAGTTGGGTGACGCTAATGCCTTCGACTCATTTGCATTGTCAGTACAGTCCTTAGTGGGTATGCTGAGAACTCTTGAGGGTCAGAATGGTTATGAGCTATTGTGTGGCTCACATGTGGACCGTCTCTTGAGTAAACTGCCACCAGCCTATCGCGACAGTTTTATTGAATACTGCCTAAGTCGGGGTATTCTCCAGACTGGCACCGACAAGACCTACACACTTCCTGATTTTGCCGACTGGCTACATAACAAGTCCCAAGCGAAACGTATCTCTAGCAGAGCTGCGGCTATGTTCCAGAGTGAAACTCTGAAGGCCCCTGGTAGAGCTAGAGGAGCACCTCATTCAAGAGAGCAGCCAAGGCCAGTTCTCCTGACACGTGAGGGTGTAGCTAAGACTCCTGAGTCGACAGCCCCTAAGTCCAGCTCCAAGCCCCAGCCATACTGTCCCCATTGTGACAACAGGGATCACTACCTCAACTCTTGTGAGGCATTCAAGAAGTTGACTACCTCCCAGATTGTAGCTTGGATTAAAGATAGTAAACGCTGCCGGAGATGCGGACGGTTCCATGCTGTAGAGACTTGCAACCTCAAACGTCCATGTAGAATCTGTAAAGAGCTACATCTCACAGTTCTTCATGATTCCATCAAAGACACCACCAGTGCTGTCCTCACCGTCAGCCTCCCATCGACCCGGGTTTACTTGGACAGACCGAACCGTACACCCAGAGTCATGCTGAAGGTCGTCAAGGTCCTCCTCCACAATGGAAACCACACAATGGAGGCACATGCCGTTCTCGACGATGGGTCAGAGAGAACAATCGTGCTTTCCCCAGTCGTGCAGCAGCTCAAGCTTACCTGTACCCCAGAGTTACTTCATTTACAGACTGTCCGACAATCTCACACAGAACTTGAAGGGTCGTCTGTTTCCTTCGAGGTCTCAGCAGTCACCAAACCCATGCAGAGGTTCACTATCCCCAATGCCTTTACTGCGACCGGTTTGAGTCTTGCAGAACATAACTACCCAGTGGCTGCGCTTCAACGAGCTTATCGTCATCTGAGAGATCTTCCTCTTCCCCCTGTTGACAGAGTCAAACCACTACTCCTCATTGGTTCTGACATGCCGCACCTTTTAATGCCGATACAGCCTGTAAGCCGAGGACCGGACGGAGGTCCAATAGCCATCAGAACACAGCTGGGTTGGTCTCTTCAAGGTCCCATGAGCCCCAAACAGCCCTCACGGTGTTATCAGCAGTGCCTTCATATCACCACTGCTCCGCCCCATGATGATCTGATTCGGCACGTCGAGCGACTCTGGCAGGTCGATACCCTCCCATACAATGAGAGAATGGTCACAAGGTCCAAGCAAGACAAAGACGCTCTCGCCATGCTCCAGAACGCCACCACCAGAGTGAACGTAGATGGCATTCAACGTTATGCCACACCATTGCTCCGACGCATTCCCATGACCATATTCCATGCCGACAAGGATGCTGTTCTTCCTAGTCTTCGAAGTACCGAGCGCAGATTGGCACGAGATCTTAAACTAGCCAAAGCCTACTGCGCTGAAATTCGCAAGTTGGAATCCGCTGGATATGTAGCCAAGATAACCACAGAAGAAGCACACAGTACCTCAGAGTCTTGGTTCATTCCACACCATATCGTACATCACAATGGCAAGGACAGGATCGTCTTTAATTGTTCTTTTCAACATCAGGGGCAGTCCTTGAACAGTCAGCTACTTCCTGGTCCGATGCTGGGACCATCACTGTTAGGTGTGCTTCTGAGGTTCCGACAACACACTGTGGCTGTGAGTGGGGACATAAAAGCTATGTTCCACCAGGTACGCTTGTTGGCCAAAGACAAGCCAGTGTTGCGGTTCCTTTGGAGGAACATGTGCAGAGACCAGGAGCCTGAGATATATGAATGGCAGGTGCTTCCATTCGGAACTACATGCAGCCCATGTTGCGCCATCTACGCCCTCCAGCGCAGTGCCCAAGAACACCAGAACGATCAAGTAAGTCTGGTTAACATAGTTGAGAATTCCTTCTATGTTGATAACTGCCTGTACAGCACTTCGAACTCTGATGTAGCTAAGGAGGTAGTTGATGGACTTCGTCAACTGCTGTCTGAGGGAGGCTTCGACATAAGACAGTGGGCCTGCAACGTACCCTCTGTCATCGAACATCTTCCCACAGAAGCCCGGTCTGCTAACAGTGAACTGTGGTTGACCAAAGCCAGTACAGAACTACAAGAACCCACTTTAGGCCTACGGTGGGACTGTCTCAGTGACACCCTGGGCTATAATTTGCGATCAACCGAGCCCCTAGAGCCTACCATGAGAAACGTGTACAAGACCTTGGCCAGCCAGTATGACCCGTTGGGGTATATCATCCCATTTACCACCCGGGCCAAGGTTCTCATCCAAGACCTCTGGAAGCAGAATTTGGGCTGGGACGATCCGATAACACCTCTACAGCTAAGAGAGAAGTGGCTAACATGGATTAGAGAGATTCCTAATCTCCTTCAGCTGCAATTTCCTCGACCTTATGCTCCAGCCTGTGCTGATTACCCTAGTGCCATCCGAGAACTCCACATATTTTGCGACGCATCAGAAAGAGCATACGGCTCAGTGGCCTATTTGCGCACTACTGATGAGCAAGGCCACATCCATGTCGCCTTCATTTTGGCCAGATCCAGAGTGGCTCCCAGAAAATGCCTCTCTGTGCCTCGTTTGGAACTGAGTGCAGCCCTGACCGGTGCTCAGTTAGCCAAAGTGATCCAGACTGAGTTGTCTCTTAACCTCCATACCGTCACCCTCTGGTCCGACTCAACAACCGTGCTGAACTGGCTCACCTCTGAGTCCTGTCGCTACAAGGTATTTGTAGGGACCCGTATAGCAGAAATCCAGACCCTCACAGACATGGCAGAATGGCGGTACATTGATTCAGCTCACAACCCTGCTGACCACATCACTAGAGGCCTGACACTGACCCAGCTAGAAAGTCCCCACCAGTGGAGTTCAGGACCAGACTTCCTCCTTCAACCTTCTGACCAGTGGCCATCTACACCTGTCACTGAGGTAGAATCAGAGATCAGTGAGTTGAAGAAAACTGCATTCATCGCCACTGTCACAGTCTCCAATCAGTCACTTCTGGACCCCAATCAATTCCACACATGGCTAGAGCTTGTTGAGGCCACTGTCAGGTCCCTACACGGGGCGGCTACCGCAGACAGTGACTCTTCACTGCAAGCTGATGTCTATGTCGAAGCAGAGAAACTTATCCTGGCTCAAGCTCAACAGGACTCATTCCCGCTGGAAGTCCAAGCTTTGAAGACTGGACAGCCGATTCCAGCTACCAGTCGTTTGGTATCCCTTGCACCAGAGTATGATAAGGACACAGGTCTCATCAGAGTAGGGGGACGATTACGTAGAGCGAGTGACCTCGACCTAGATGCCATCCATCCGATATTGTTGGATCCTGGTCATTCTACAACTAAGCTGTTAATTAAAGAGACGGACCGCCGACTTCTGCATCCTGGTTCTGAAAGGGTGCTAGCAGAGTTGCGTCGCCAGTATTGGATACTTCGGGGCAGGGAAGCCATTCGTAAGCATCAGCGCAAATGCCAAGATTGTCAGTTCTGGCGAGCCAAGCCTGAAGTCCCCCAAATGGCCGATCTTCCATCCTGCAGGCTTCAGCTTCACCAACCGCCGTTCTATTCTACTGGGGTAGATTGTTTCGGCCCCTTTTCAGTTAAAGTTGGTCGTCGCCATGAAAAAAGATGGGGCATCCTTTATAAGTGCATGACAACCCGATGTGTGCACCTTGACCTGTTGGAACACCTTGACACTGATGCATTCCTGCTCTCTCTGCGTCGCTTTATAGCAAGACGAGGTAAGCCCATGGAATTGCTCTGCGACAACGGTACCAACTTTGTAGGAGGAGATCGAGAACTACGTGACACTTTTGATGTCATGGCACCCAAGCTTCAAGAGCTGCTTGCTCCACAGAAGATCAGATTCCGCTACATTCCACCTAATGCTCCTCATTTCGGAGGAACCTGGGAGCGTGAAGTCAAATCTGTAAAGACTGCACTGCGGGTTATTCTGCGAGCGCAAACGGTGCCAGAGCCCGTGCTGCAGACGCTGTTAGTGGAGGTTGAGGGCATTCTAAATGCCAAGCCTCTCGGCTACGTACCTTCCGATGTTGCAGACATGGACCCAGTGACTCCGAACCTACTCCTGATGGGCCGTCGTGATGCCTCCCTTCCTCAAGTCTTATTCGACTCTACCAACCTGCTCGGAAGACGCAGATGGAGACACAGCCAGGTGTTGGCGGATCATTTCTGGACTGCCTTCATCCGAGATTACCTCCCAAGTTTACAGGATCGGCATAAGTGGAGAAAGGATGGCAAAGAGCTGACGGTGGGCCAAGTGGTTCTCATTGTTGATCCCCAACTTCCTCGTGCCCTCTGGCCTGTGGGCACAGTGACTGAGACGTTGGCTGGACCTGACGGAAAAATTCGCACTGTTCGTGTCAGAGTTAATGAGAAATCCTACACTCGCCCAGTTGTTAGGTTGATTCCACTTCCTAACTTTGAGGAAGAGCCTTAGACACTGTAGACAGACTTTCTTGGTGTTTACAATTATCCTGTCAGATAATTGGGGATAGTTAGGTTGATTCCACTTCCTAACTTTGAGGAAGAGCCTTAGACACTGTAGACAGACTTTCTTGGTGTTTACAATTATCCTGTCAGATAACTGTGTACGAAAGCCTGTCCTAGGAACCAAAGTTGTTAACCACACGGACTGATTTATAGTGTGACATGCAGGAAGACAGTTTGGTGAATGTTCATCTCTGCACGTTCGTTTTATGCTCTGTGTAATGCGTTTATGCCTTGATGTAAGTACATCTGCATATGTATGTTTGTCGAATGTATGTTATTGATGTCCCGCGATCATTCTGCGGTTATCATCGGTGAGTTTTGAGCGCCGTAGCGGCCGTAATTTGCCGCGAGAGAAACGCGCTAATCAGTATTAGCATCGGCAGTGTTACTAAACTGTGTCACAAACCATTACTACAGATGTCATTGCCAAAGAATAACTGATTCAGATGACAATCCAAAGACTGTTCAATAAATACATCTTTGTGAAGAATCTCTTCTCCGATCCCTGATTCTCTTACCGGAATCCCGTCCATATTTGGCCGCCTCAATCAGCGTAATATAGAGTTGTAGCGTGCCTCCGCTACACAAGCCAATAGTCAAAACCAGTTAGGGCAGACCATTGGCCGGAGGAGACTGGAGAAGACAAGATCTTAAACTCTCTCTCTTGCCTGACATCCTCTATCCCTATCTTTGTGCTACATATTGCTCAGAGACGATCCAAATGCAGGTTTTTTTTTTTTCTTTAAGTTTATATAGAGTTAACAAGGTAATAATGCATAGCTGAATGCAGTCAGGCCGAATTAGTCTAGGCAAAATAAATAAATAAATAATTAATGAGTCTGGGCAGTGGGATCTGGGAAATGCAGTTAATGGTAGATAACAATATAAGAGAGAAGAGTGCCCTCTGGTGGAAATCAAGAGCACTCCAGCTGACAGGTGGAGGAATTCTGGGAAATGCAGTTCATGGTAAATGACAATGGAGGAGAGAGGTGGTTGGTTTGACACTGCTACAGGCTGCAGTCATCTTTTATCCCAGTGTTCAACCTCCTGGTCTGTTGCAGTGGTAGTTAGTCTCTTGTTTGTTAGTCTGACAGACTAATGAACACAATAGCAGTGTTTCATTTACCAGTGTATCGCAACACCCCATTTTTTAAAAGGTTTTGTGTGATTGTAACAGCACTGAAAACTTGTGTGTACTCCCTTACGAAAATTAACCATGGTTTTACTAAAAAAAAAATAAATAAAAAATAGATAAAAACATGGTTACTATAGGTCAGGGGTGCCCAAACTCAGTCCTGGAGGGCCGGTGTCCTGCAGACTTTAGCTCCAACTTGCCTCAACTCACCTGCCTGGAAGTTTCTAGTATGCCTAGTAATAGCTTGATTAGCTGGTTCAGGTGTGTTTAATTGGGGTTGGAGCTAAACTCTGCAGGACACCGGCCCTCCAGGATCGAGTTTGGGCACCCCTGCTATAGGTAAACCATGGTAACCATAGTTTTGCTACACACAGATATTCTTAGTGAACTTTCAGTGAAGTCTTTTGGGGGAGAAGATATCGTATATTAACAAGGAGATAAGTTTGGTGGTGTCATTTACTCTCTTTGAAGATCTCTTCTCCAGATTAGTTTTATTGTTTTGATGCATAGCATCTGTTTTGTGTGAGTTCCTGGACTTTGATTTCATGGGGAGATCATTTTGCGTCTTACACTGTCTTCTTCTGAGTTTCCTGTAGTGAGTTATTTATTGAAGACTTATGGAATCAAATCTTCCTCGTTGTGTGCAATCAACGACCATTGCATTACAGAAGGTCTCGGCTGAATTTGGTGGTTTAAGCTTTAAAGCTCTAAGTGAAGATACATTTAGTAATTTTAGTCACAGAACAAGAATAATAAACTTAAATAGAATATCAGTAGGGTGGCTTTCACAAGCCAACATAATGATTCACACAACATCTAATAGTGTTTGAACAAAATTGAAAATTAACCTTGCATCTCTGTTTTTTCATGTTTTTCTCATTAGACCAGGGGCCCGTTTCAGAAAGGAGGTTAAGTGAAAACTCTGAGTATGTTAACCCTGAAATGAGGGAAACTCTGGGTTTTCTGTTTCAAAATGGGAGGTTTGTCAAACCTGAGAAAGCAGGGTAAGTCAAGCCCGTTTCTGAAAGAGAGGTAACTTATACTCAGAGTCAGTTACTGTGGTAACTTACTCTGTGAACCTAACCTGGTCGGTAAACCCAGAGTTTCTTTCCATCTCCTCCCCCTTTTTAAAGTGTAAGTGATGTTTTAATACCTCATTCATTCATTCACGCTGCAAAATTATCTAGATATTTAGTCTTGTTAAAATATAAAATTGTTCTCCATAGGGTAAGAAAAATAATCTTCATGCAAACGGAAACAAGAATAGGCTATTTTTAATTTCTTACCCCATTGCCAGATAATTTGCAAAATAAAATAAAAAATCACTTAAATTATTTTTTTTCCCTTCATGGAAACGACTAAATACCTTTATATTATTTATTTTATTATTATTTTTTACAACGTATTCATGTGCATATTGATTTGAGCGGTACCATTTTAAATGGTAGTTTTCTTCAAAACATCGGAGATGCAGAGCACATTATAAGTCCTGTATGCAGATTTTAAGGAAAGTGTGCATCGCTCTCACGCTCTTTCTGAGAATTTTTTTTTTAGAAATCTTCCAATATTTGAGCATCTCCTCTTCATCTGTCAGTGGTGCTGGTGCAGGTTCTCCCTCTGTCTTCTTGCTGTCGTCAAGTCAGTAGTTAATTTTATTACTCTAATTAAGAAATGTAACAGGTTGGATTAGAGAATATTTAAGTTCAAGTTCAATGAGTTCAAGTTTAAACTCAGAGTTGGTTGAACCTCCTTATTGAAACGGGCCCCTGGTTGCTTGTTCGTCAACTATCCATTCATTTTTGTTCTCATTCTTCCTGCTCATCATAAATGTTGTTGTGTCCCACCATAGGGGAAAAATGTTGGTGGGGCAAGATTAGCCCAGACCAAGGGAACAAAAGCATAAACCATAAACTCAGAGACAATAGAAACTGTTTATTTATATTATAGCATAGACAAAAAATAACTACACAGAATATTGTCATACTGTAGATATAGTTTCTGTTCTTCCTTATGATTGTACCCCACACATTAATGTAAAAATAAACTTTAATCACCGAGTGGCCTTATTCTGTAACTTTGAACCAAATGGCTCCCATAACAATGCACTTAATTTCTACTTAATGAACAATCTACATGGTTCGGGAAAAAGATGTTACACCAACATTTAAAAAAACATAACAGTAGTTAAGATTATCTTAAGAGCATGATTTGCAACGGTATCGAGAAACCCATCTTATAGCAGTGTGGCATCAGTATCACATTCATTTAGAAAGAGATGAGATGTATATAAAACAGGTAACACTTTATTTTAGGGTTTCTTAACTAGTTGCTTATTAGCATGCATATTACTAGAATATTAGCCATTTATTAGTACTAATTAAGCACACATTAATGCCATATTCTACATCCCTAATCCTACCCAACACCTAAACTTAACAACTACCTTAATAACTATTAATAAGCAGCAAATTAGGAATTTATTGAGGGAAAAGTCGTAGTTAATAGTGAATAAGTGTTCCCTATTCTAAAGTGTTACCATAAAACAATAAGCATTCTTTGTACAAATATTTCACCCTTGAAATATTCCAGAAAAAGATCAGAACATTTAGCAGAGAAACATAATATAACCAAAGAACCACACAGACTTGGAACCTTGGATATATTCTGTTGTTCTGGTGCCCAAATACCTTAAAACAATAAAAATAAAAAAGTAATATTTAATAGATTCAAAAAATACATATAACTGATTTTTAAAATTTGCATGAACAGTACATCACACAACTGAATTTAATGAGTAAAACCCATTGCTTCCTTTCAGACAACATCAGGGGACCCATGTAAATGGAAGCACTGTCATGGAATTCCACAGACCTGCCCTCTCTCCAGTGGCATCCAGAATCACAGTGCTAAAAGAGAAAAAAATACATGATAATTAGGCTGTGCGCTAATTTATGCAATCAGATGATTCTATACTTATAACAGAGGGCAGTTGAAACTAGGGATGTGCATCTCATAACTGAGGCAGATGCAATATGCATCTCGATGCATAGCCAACGATACGATACATTAAAGATACATATGAAGCAGCTACTGATGCAATGCGATTCACTCCTATTACGATGCAGAGCAATCTGGTTTTCATTCAATTCAACACAATGCAATTTTATGCAATGGAGAAAATATGATTGCATTTATTTCTTTGGTTCAGACAGACAGCAAATTATAAAATCATAAGTGTATTTTGACTTCTAACGCTTCGAGGCCTGTTTCACAAAACAAGTTTACCAAATAAGCCAGGCTTATTTCAGTTAGTCTGACTCATTGTCATGTGATGTGCCTCTGGGCCCATTCTGCTTTAGCAGGCTGTGGGGTGGGTCTTTGAGAATTGCATAATGTTGAACACCAACCAAGAACTCTTTAAAATGGGCTCTTGGTATAAATTGTCCTTTCTGTTTTCCCTTTTTGGTTTGTTGTTCTTTTGGGTTAAATGTATTAGTTTAGTTTGGAATTTACGTTTGGCAGGCCTGTACATAATGTTGAAAGCTGCCTTTATTATTTTGTGTTTGTGTTAATTGTTCTTTGTTTGTGCTTTCTTAATTTTGTTATCTTTTGTAAAGTTAATTTCTGTTAATAAATATTTCTTTGATCTGGTTTTGTTCTTGTTGCCTCCCTTATTTGTCACAGTTATGAGCTGACCATGACAAATATGGGGGCTCGTAGCGCATCGTAATTGAGAATACCAGATTTTCCGTGAGTGTTGAGCGTGTTCTGTAGTTTGTTTGGGAGGCTTCGAGAAACAGACTATATTATATTCCGCAAACAACTATGTATTCAATTAAATTAAACTTGGGAAGCACATATTTAATGAATTTCTTACCGCGGCATGCTGATTGAATTATTGTTCCTTATTGGTCAAGAAACGGCGATTGTGGTAAGTCACAAACAAATTGAATACTGATTGAACGTGTAGCCTATATAATTTAATATAGACATTTATCAGTGTTTATTTGTAACTCTGTTTTTTTTTTTTAGTTTGGTAATTTGTTAGGGACAGCAGAAATGTAAGTTATGACTTCCAATATTGAAGAGTTTATTCATAATCCGTCGGAAGGCCTTTTAAATAAGTTTTCTTTTAAATGAGAAAGATCAATTGTTAGCGCTCACAAATTATTATAATGTTGGTCTTTCTGTTGCAGATAAGTAGTTAAAATAGAGTTGAAAATAAAATTTGATATCTGCTTTGATCGAACAAAATGTGTTGCAAGCTGAGTCAACAGTGTCTACTGTTCAGGCTAGCAGAGTGTCTTTGACTTTTGAACAAGAGAAAGAATTAGCTTACTTTTGATAGAAACGAGATATAAGGAAAATAAATTGAACAGCAAAAAATAGAAGCAAGACATGAAATTGAAAAGAAAAGTCTGTCACGCCCATGGACTTTCTGTGTGTGTTTTTCTCCCCAATGTGTTCTCTGTGACCTAGTTTCTCCCTTGTTTCAGTAGTCATTTGATTCACCTGTGTCCAGTTAATTATCCCTTGTTTAGATTAGTACTTATGCTGCCTTCACGCACTATCGGAATGATCGTAAATATGAGTTTCCTAATCGGAAATTGGACGTGAACGGCCTCTCAAGTCGTATTTACTACTGGGAAATTCGGAAATAATTTTGATACCCGAGTTTCCGAGTTGGGCGGGTCATAAACTTTAAACATGGTGGAGGGGACAACTATTGCTGCTGTCAATGCTGTTCTCACAACAACTACATCCCTTTGTCTTGTTGCTAAAGTAGTGTATTTATAGGCTAGATATGAACGATCATTCGAAGCATATTGTATGTTTTATAAGCAGTGAAATAAGCATGTATTTGACCGAAATTCCAGAATTGTCAGCAAACTGCATGTATAGCGCGGTGAATGTTTATATGATTGTCAACCAATGGGATGCTACATTTTATTCTTTCCGACATTAAAGCACTTGAATACAACAAGCTCGTAATCATGACTTCATAAGTGGGAAATAGGACATTTCCGATAGCACGTGAAGGCAGCATTATAGTGTGTCTGCCCCATGTTTCCTTGTCCGGTGTTATACGTCTACTGGTACTGCCCTGTGTTCCCTGTGATTTGATTCATTCAGAACATGTCTCTGAAATGGTTTTCAAAACAGTCCTGGAACAGCCCAGCACTGTCTCCCTCATCTAACACACCCGATTCAACTCGTCAGCTCATTAGTAGAGACTGAAATGGGTCTGACCTGAAAAGGGTCAGAAAAGGTGATGAGAGTTGAGAGAAAATACGATGCATGTCAGATCCGCATCACGTTCAGCAGCAGCAGCTTTTAAAGAAATAGCAGCCAAAAACAACCTAATAACCAGCTGCTGTAATGTCTGTTCATCAAGAATAAAAGAAAGAAAGAGGAATTCAATAACTTTTATATAGCTGTAAGTATTTATCTATATTTAGTTTAGAATTGAGTGTTTGATAACTTCTGTTCTATTCAATTTCTGTATTTTTCTGCTGAGCGGCACAGGTAGCCTGGCTAAATATAACATTTTATTATAATGGGTTTATGCGAAGATTGTTTTAAAATTGAAGTTATTTTTAAAGTTTAATAAATGTTAAAATTGATAGCTCTTAATTATAATGTAATGTTTAATGGCTATAGTCAATGGTTAAATATTAGGAGAATTTTTTTTATAGGGAAATCTGTATTACTTGGTTTCAGTGATGCTGGACTTCAGTCATAAAAAAGATGCCATTAAACAAATATTAAATTTGTCTGTACATGAATTTGAAGATTGAATGTGCAATTATTGCAGTATAAAAGTATATTTAAAAACTTTAATGTTAGGTGGGATTAATCGCAATTAATCATGATTAATTTCAGAAAAAAATGTGCGATTCATTTTTTTTAATCGATTGACAGCACTAATATATATTTTATATATATATATATATATAAGTAATAATGCTTAATAATAACTGACCAGACTGCAGCATGGTTATGTTAGTGGATAATATATTATTCAAATATAAATGACAAGATATATTTTTTCAGCATTGCAACATTTTTATTTTAAAATAAATATCTCGCAATGATGAAAAATACTTCTTGTCATTTATTTTTGAATCCTGTAAGTAGGCCTAAAGCCTACATTTACAATAAAAAAGTCTGAATGATGAAAAAATATTTTTTATCAAGTATAATATGCACATCGCTTGCATATCTCCCCACCCCTGGAGACAAGCCTGTTCTTCTCACCTTTATTCATAGGGGATGTGGAAGGTGGCCAGTTTACAATGCACACCGACCCCCGCTCTATTTAACAATTGTGAGTTTCTTGCAATTTCAAGGGTTGTGAAATCTAAGTCAAGGGGGGTTGGGGGCCCAAACATTTTGCCTCATAGCCAATGGACAACCAGGTGAGACATAGGGCCCACAACAGATCTAAAGTATCCACTCACTATATCAACAATGAATCTCACAAAAATCCTAAAAAATATATATTACAGCCACAGTTTTAGGAAGGAATAGTTTATTTATTTGGGATGAAATATTGATGTTTATAAATAAGAGTTGGCACACCTGACTGAGTGGCATTGTTATAAGGTTTTAATTCTGACATAATATATTAATGTGGTCGGTGCTCTGAGATGTGCATTTAGAACAGCGCATAATCATGGACTGGTCAGCCTGAGAAAACCATTTTTGTGATTCGTGTGTTTAGAAACCATTATGAGACAGTCATTGTCAGATTTCGTAGTCAGAGACTTGTGGCACTTTTCCACTGCATGGTACAGCACGATACGGTTCCGTATGGCACACTTTTGGGGGGTTTTCCACTGGGTACAGTACCTGGTACCTGGTACTTTTTTTAGTACCACCTTGACCGAGGTTCCAAGAGAGCCGTACCATTACCAAAACATGACGTGTAAACTCTGCTGATCACTGATTGGCCGGAGAATATCGTCACTGCCTGCGTCATTGAATTTGCGGCACGAGACACAACAGACCCGTTAGATATAAATCAGCACAGCCAGCGAAGGATCGAACGTAACTGTTTTGAATGAGCGCACCTTTCTTTTAACAACCAAAAAATGGCTGTTTCGTTGTCTGTTGAGGAAGTACAGACGTTCCTCTGGTTGATAGCCGAGGAGCGGATCCAGCGAGAGAGTGATGGAGCGACGCGGATTTAAAAAGTTTTTCAGGAGTCACGCAGTAGAGGCGGCGCAACTATAACGACACGTGAATAATCCCGCCCTCTCTAAAGAGGTACTAAACTGCAGTGGAAACGCAAACCGAGCCGAACTGAGCCGTGCCGAGTCGTACCACGCAGTGAAAAAGCGCCATTTGTGATAACTTTTGGTAGGGAGACCATACGTGCCATTTTTCCCGGACATGTCCTTTGGCTTTGTTTTTCTGTTTCCTGAAGGTAATGATCGAAAAGTAGTTTGACCAATAACATGCAGGCATTGTACATAATGGACCAATCATGGTGTGTTTGAAGGTGGTATTTACGGTCAAAGCAATGCAATTACGTGTACATATTAGGTGCGTTCGACTTAAAGCGGCGTGGCTTGGACTGATCAATGTTTGACATCAAAGTACCTCGAGAGCGTTTTGAAAGCATAAGGAGCCGTCTGTATGGCACTTTGATGTCATATACCGATCGGTCTGCATACGCAAACAAAGCCAAAACCTAGATTTTTTAGGCAATATAGAAATCCTGGCCAGGATGCGTCCAGGAAAAATGGCACGTATGGTCACCCTACCTTTGGGTAAGTGGCATTTCCCCGTTCAAGGATAGAGGAGCAGAGCTGCTTAACTGAGATGCGTCTCAAGGACTGATTCGCCTGAAGTGACTTGCCTTGAAGGGACTTTGATGACAAACATTTCACTGTCTACATGTGACTTAATTTCTACCATGCTATAGTCTGATTTCAACTTATTAAGAGTGTCCACATTAACACAGCTTTTAGCCTATTCATTCTTCACACCATTTCTCTAGGGCCGCAGGTTGGTGTAGCTACATTTGTAATTATTCTTAAATCGCTCATTCAACGATAATCCTATTCATGCTAGCACAACATTATCTTCAGTCCCTCTGTGCCTATGTTAAGGAGACAATTTTTGCCTAGCTTCAAGCAGCAAACTGTGTACATCATTTTGTTGGGGGAATATGACTCAAGCATTATTTCTTCCTCTCAGGTAGTTATTCAGCGTTATGTCTGATATACATCAATTTTCTAAGTGCAGCAGTTTATCAACCTTGTGAGCATAGTGGTCACTGATGGAGGGATATTGGCTGAATCAACAGCGAATTAAGGAAGATCAATGGAGACACAGAGACAGGCTTTTCAAGAGACCTGGAAGATTTGAATAATGTGGCCATGTATTAAATAATTTGGAATGTCTTGTTGCCCATTGCGCCAGCCTGATCTGATAATGCTATGACAGAGGTCACAGAGGTTACATTAAAAATGTAAATGTTTATCTAAAATGTATATTTTAGAAAACACATTTTACTCTAAAACTGCTAGAAAATTTAAACCAAAAATCTAAACAAGCTGTGTTCCAAATTTGAGGTTGATGTATCAAAAAATGAGCTTTCAGTGAGATTTTGTTTGGGCGTAGTACCAAGCTTTTCAACTAGATCAGAGGTCTTCAACCCTGTTCCTGGGGACCCACTATCCTGAAGAGTTTAGCTACAACCCTAATCAAACACACCTGAAGCGGCCAATCAAGCTCCTCAAGACTGCTTGAAAATCGCAGGCAGGTGTGCTGAAGCCGGTTGGAAATAAACTTTGCAGGAGAGTGGGTCCCCAGGAGCAGTGTTGAAGACCTCTGAACTAGATGACCATCAAACCCCATTAGTAACCATTTTAGGGCGCCTCAATTTCCATATATGTTTGAGTGATCTGAAACATGTTTTTCGATCAATATTGATGAATTAGACATCACATTCAGAAATATTAAGGGATATTATTTATAGAATGGATGTTATCTTTTGAACACTTGACATGAAAATGAATGGAGGTTTTTACTGATTTTTGATGATTTCATAAGTGCATCACTATTTCAAATTAGAGGTCAGAACTTGCTCTCTGACTTTTTGTTCTTTTAGTTCTCTTCTTGCAAATTAATAAACAACTGATAAAATTATCCACCCCTAATTATCCACCCCTAACAAATTTTGATGCAATAAATATGGTATAATTTAACAGTTTCCATCCTTCCAAAACGGTTAAAACATCTTTCACAAACATCTACATGTCTATTTTAAAGTGTTTAGTGTATATAATAAGTTGTATTTATAGGGGTTATTATAGCACAGCTCTTAACCTCAAACCCTGGCTACAGCCATGTCCACAAATTAGTTAGATTGTGTGAACTCATTTATGGGACCGTTTTAGCCCCGATTGATTTGTTAGGTTATTTTAAGTCAGGTTTTGAACTTTAATCCCTGCTTTTCCTCAGGTCTCCATAGTGTTGTGATACATGATATTCAGGCGGCAGCAGTGGTGTATGAGAGAACACGCTTGAGAAACAGTTTAGAGAGGAGAAATCAATCTACATATAAAATATTGGTCACAGAATATTGGTTACTTTCTAAACAATAAAAGTATAGCGCATCCACTAGTAATTATACTGTATACACACAAACCCGTTTTTACTGATGTAAATATGTCATAAACGATGCATCGCAATACAAATGTCAATTTGTAGCTGATGCACACTTATAAAACAATACATTGCATCGTTAACTTCTATGCTGATGCACCGAGCGAATCGGTGAATCTACCCATCCCTAGTCAACAAATATCTAAGCATGTGTTTTGTTTTAGGACATATTGAAAAAAAATGACATGACACTAAATATGAAATATTTTATTATTAAATTAAAACATATTTTGGATTCAAAATTGATTGATACCTTTATTTATTTATGTTTTGTCAGAGATTAAAAATTGTATTTACAATTTAGACTTGTATTGTATTTACAAAAGACTGACAGTATATTTTTTCAATAAATGTTAGTATTTAAAAAAAAATGTTTAAATATTATTTAAACTTAACGCACACCCGAAGGTGGTAATGCAGTTACACTTTCAAACTAGCAACAACACCTTGGGCTGTCTCTAAGCAGTCACTGAAGAACTAAGAGAAGTAACGTTTTCCTACAGTGTACACTGCCCTCCAAAAGTTTGGAAACGCCCTAGAAAAGTGGGGTTTCGGACAATATTGGCATAAATACTTTTTAATGTGATAATTTTGCACTGATAAGGGACAACACAAACTACGAAAACATATTTTATTACATAAACAGTTTATACATAGAAAAAACTAAAATTTTCGATTCATCAAAATATCCACCATTAGCAGCTATTACAGCTCTGCATAATCTGGGCATCCGAGCTGTCAGTTTCTTCAAACATTGGCTTGATATATTAGTCCAAGCCTCCTGAAGGATTGCCCAAAGATGATTCACACTTGTTGGACACTTCTTACGGACAGCTGGCAAAGGGGCATGTCTGACTTTGATATGTATATATTGCCATTATTATGTAATCAAAATGAAAATTATTATTGCTGGTCTTCAATGATAATGTCAAGTTACTTTAATGTGTTTGCACCAAAAAATGATAAGGATTTATGCAAACTTTTGGAGGGCAGTGTATGTATGGTGAAAGAGAGCAAAAGACAAAACTTGTGCAATTATTTCTCAACCAAATATTTAACCCAGAAAACGTATGCTAACAAAGGGAAACAGTTTATTTCTTCATTACATTTAATTTATTTTTGTATTTGTTTTAGGAATATTTATTTCCAAAACTGAAGTTGGATCCATTTACCAACTTGATAGCAATTAATCACAAACAATATGAAGATAGAAGAACAGGTGTTGTTTATTTTTTTGTATTTTTGATTATATAAACAAATAAATGTGCAAATGGAAGATTTCGTTTTTTAATTATCTAAACCATTTGCCTTTAATATGCCAAAAAAAACAAACCTGACTGCAACAATGGCAAGCATGAAGTGAGGCTGTACCTTTGCACACTGAACAAAATGCGGTATCTGACACCGAGACAAGGCAATTCGTTTAGCCTGCACCATTGGGCAAAAGCTACAAAGTTATAAATTAAGTGAAATGTCTTCATAGCCTTTGATCGACTTTTCCTAAGATCATCGCCAGGCATCCTATGACCAAACAAATCTATTCAACAGTACTACGTGCATGCCATTGGTGAGCTTCACCTGGTAATCGAGGCATAAAGTGTATATAAATGGAAAACTTTTGTTTTGCCTTAGGAAATTTTAAAAAGGGGAAACATAGATTGATACACTGGGCCTTTCAAGTAGATAACGTTATGTAGAACACTAAACACTGTTGTATTGCTGAAATATAGTGTACAACACCACATCTATATATTAGTTGCATAAATGTGTTTGACTCACCTCGGCAGATGACTCCAGCGTCTTCTTGGTGACCACAGTCATGTGTTCCCCATCCTCTTGATGAACAG
The DNA here is from genome assembly GCA_023376895.1 of Aspiorhynchus laticeps. Taxonomy (NCBI): domain Eukaryota; kingdom Metazoa; phylum Chordata; class Actinopteri; order Cypriniformes; family Cyprinidae; genus Aspiorhynchus; species Aspiorhynchus laticeps. Next base: position 37,957,010 of record CM041805.1, on the reverse strand, counting down.
TTTTTGAGTGTAGATTCATTCCCACGGCACTGGACATCATCCAACCATATTTGTCCTGAACCTTGTCCAAAATAAGCAGAACTCATTGCCTCTACAACACTCCCACAGCCCAGTTCTCTACACACCACTGCCGCATCTGTAGAATCCCAGTAATCATCACACACTGTTCCCCAGATTCCATTGTGGAGAACCTCCACTCTTCCAGAACAGAGGTCGGGTCCATTCAGCAACCTGACAGCTATTAATCAAAAACGATATGCAGAACAGGTCATTAGGTTTTTTTGTTTGTCAACAAGGTAGTAACAATATTGGAGTTTCATCCTCCTCAGCTTGATTACCTCTGACTTCTGGCTGTGAGGTAGTCATGTTCAGAGTTGCTGTTGCTACAAAAAAACAAACAAACAAACACACAAATACAAAACATTATGTTTTAACTAGATAGAAAAGTTTGTAGACTAACTTTTAAGTTGGCTTGAAAAAGTCTAGCCAGAAAGTTCTATGTGGTTGATAGGATGATACTATGTGGTTTCTAGGGTATTAAGGGTGGTTGTTAGGCTGTTGCTATGCAGTTACTACGGTACTTGGGGTTGTTGCTAAGGTGTTGCTATGTGGTTACTATGGTACCCCGGGTGGTTGCTAGGCTGTTGCTATGCGGTTATTACGGTACTTGGGGTTGTTGCTAAGGTGTTGCTATGTGGTTACTATGGTACCCCGGGTGGTTGCTAGGCTGTTGCTATGCGGTTGCTAAGGTACCGGGGTGATTGCTAAGGTGTTTCTAGTTGGTTACTAGGCTACCTGGGGTGGTTGCTAGGGTTTTGCTATGCGGTTGCTAAGGTACCCGGGTGGTTGCTATGGTGTTGCTATGCAGTTGCTAAGGTATTCAGGGTGGTTGCTAGGGTGTTAATATGTGGTTGCTAAGGTACCCGGAGTGGTTACTAGGGTGTTGATATGCGGTTGCAATGGTAACCAGGGTGGTTGCTAAGGTGTTGATATGCGGTTGCTAGGGTACCCAGGGCAGTTGCTAGGGTGTAACACGAAGTTGTTAGCATGATTATCAAGTTACTAGCATGATTCTAGCATGATTAGCAAGTTACTAGCATGTTGTTAGCCTGTTTCTATCATGATTAGCAAGTTACTAGCATGATGCCAGCATGATTAGCAAGTTACTAGCATGTTGTTTGCATTATTATCGAGTTACTATAATGTTTCTAGCGTGATTAGCAAGTTACTAGCACGTTGGTAGCATGATTAGCCAGTTACTAGCATGTTGGTAGTATGATTAGCTAGTTACTAGCATGTTGCTAGCCTGTTTCAAACACGATTAGCATGTTATTAGCATGTTCTTAGCATGATTAGCATGTTGCTAGCATGACAGATTAGAAATATTAGATAGAGTGGAAGCTTAAATGAGTTTAAAGTCTGTGTAAAGAGAATTGTGAGAATTGTTTCTAAACACATTACAAATGTTAGAAATGTATTGCTGAAACACATTACTAAGACTCTGAACTATGAAGTACTGAATAGTGGAGTTAAACCGTTAAACAGTTTTTCACCAATTCAGTGTTCAGGATTTTTTGGGCGGGGCTAAAATGGTGGCTCTATGACGCAATGATAACTATGTTGAGAGGTCAAGTTCTTAGTTTGTCTTTTTGAACGTCTGTGATGTTAGATATACAGATTCTAGGCAGGGACGGTTCTAGGGTGAATGGATACCCGGGTCTTAGCCCAGAGACATCAATATGTGGCAGAATACATACAATTTAAAAACATGGAGCATTCACAATTCGCATCTAGAAACATGAGCTGAACCGCTTTCTCTTCTTTCAAAGCGCACCGGAGCTTGCGCTCTCGTGGTGTTTGCCGTTGCTAAGCAACCATGAGCCGCGCGCGCCTCGACGAAGAGAAGGATTCAACTCACTGCAGCGCTGACGCACGTCTACAATTAAATAACGAACTTGCACGCTCAAACATATACAGGTGCATCTCAATAAATTAGAATGTCGTGGAAAAGTTAATTTATTTCAGTAATTCAACTCAAATTGTGAAACTCGTGTATTAAATAAATTCAATGCACACAGACTGAAGTAGTTTAAGTCTTTGGTTCTTTTAATTGATGATTTAGGCTCACATTTAACAAAAACCCACCAATTCACTATCTCAACAAATTAGAATACTTCATAAGACCAATAAAAAAAACATTTTTAGTGAATTGTTGGCCTTCTGGAAAGTATGTTAATTTACTGTATATGTACTCAATACTTGGTAGGGGCTCCTTTTGCTTTAATTACTGCCTCAATTCGGCGTGGCATGGAGGTGATCAGTTTGTGGCACTGCTGAGGTGGTATGGAAGCCCAGGTTGCTTTGACAGTGGCCTTCAGCTCATCTGCATTGTTGGGTCTGGTGTCTCTCATCTTCCTCTTGACAATACCCCATAGATTCTCTATGGGGTTCAGGTCAGGCGAGTTTGCTGGCCAATCAAGCACAGTAACACCATGGTCATTGAACCAGCTTTTGGTACCTTTGGCAGTGTGGGCAGGTGCCAAGTCCTGCTGGAAAATGAAATCAGCATCTCCATAAAGCTTGTCAGCAGGAGGAAGCATGGAAAATGCTCTAAAAATGTCCTGGTAGATGGCTGCGTTGACTGTGGACTCAGAAAACACAGTGGACCAACACCAGCAGATGACATGGCAGCCCAAATCATCACTGACTGTGGAAACTTCACACTGGACTTCAAGCAACATGGATTCTGTGCCTCTCCACTCTTGCTCCAGACTCTGGGACCTTGATTTCCAAATGAAATGCAAAATTTACTTTCATCTGAAAAGAGGACTTTGGACCACTGAGTTCTTTTTCTCCACAGCCCAGGTAAGATGCTTCTGATGTTGTCTCTGGTTCAGAAGTGGCTTGGTAGCCCTTTTCCTGAAGACGGCTGAGCGTGGTGACTCTTGATGCACTGACTCCAGCTTCAGTCCACTCCTTGTGAAGCTCTCACAAGTGTTTGAATCAGCTTTGCTTGACAGTATTCTCAAGCTTCCAGTCATTCCTGTTGCTTGTGCACCTTTTCCTACCCAAATTCTTCCTTCCAGTCAACTTTGCATTCAATATGCTTTGAAACAGCACTCTGTAAACAGCCACACCTTTCAGTAATGACCTTCTGTGACTTACCCTCTTTGTGGAGGGCATGAATGTTCATCTTCTGGATCATTGCCAACTCAGCAGTCTTCTCCATTATTGTGGTTTCAAAGAACAAGAGATACCCGGAATTTATACTGTAGGGATGGTCATCTATTGAAACTCAAATGTAAATATTCTAATATTTTGAGATACTGATTTTTGACTTTCATGAGCTGTAAGCTCTAATCATCAAAATTAAAACAAAAAAACTTTTGAAATGTTTTACTTTACATGCAATGAATCTAAAATATATGAAAGTTTCTCTTTTTGAAATAACTTACAAGAAAAAATGAACTTTTTCACGACATTCTAATTCATTGAGATGCACCTGTATGTCTGTATAAATCCAATTAAGCTACTAGAGGTAGTATCAGTAGCATCCATTCAGGTTGTAGCAGTATTTTACGGTTGAGAGAGACGGCCGCTTTCCCGCGAGTGGGCGTGGTTTCAGCGCCCACTGTGGACATGCCCCCAGCTTTTGAGAGCAGAGAGTCCTGCTTATTTTTCAAAGATTTTGATAACTTATTTTAGTTACTTGGCGTTTTTTTATCATTCAAATTTGGCTGTGTGGTTAATAACACATTTTTCTGTTGTGTGACAAACTCAGAACACATATTTTAATATCACTTTACATGGACTTTAAATGGATTAGAAACAGTACATAAAGGCAGCTTAATTGAGTCTAATGGGCTTCAATGTGACATTTGAATGTTTGTCAGTTGGAGTTTGAAGAGTCTTGGCTCATTTGAACATTCTGTCAATAGCTGTGTCTCATTTAGAAGGCTGCGTCCTGGAGGCGATATAAGTTAATGTAAGCCTATGGGATTTTTCCCATCATCATTTTGGTTGAGGTTGAAAATTCAATGCTAAATAATATTGGATCAATGTTGATAATTCAATGCTTTTCAGTGTTGAAAAGACAAATATTGAATCAATGTTGATTTTTGGTCAGCATCTCACTGGTGAAACTTTAGACTGTCAATCCCTCATTCAACACTTAAATATGGTACATTTTTGAGCACATGCTCATCAAACAATAAATTCTGTAAATTTTGTTAACTCGTCACCACTAGCAGCACCGTTAAATTAACAAATAAAACTGTCTGCTGAGTGTGTGGATTAACAAAGAACTGTGACCATTATAGAACTCAGATAAACCAGATATATTATTATTATTATTATTAGCAGCAGTAGTAGTAGTAATAGTTATGTTTTTACATTAGTAATTAATGTGTTCATTACCCGTTTTTGGCTAGCTAGAGGAGTACATTCAGCCAGAGACTGATAATGACTAAATGCTCCAATGAATGTCCCTATAATTATTGTGGTCATCCAGTTCATTAATTTAAATTAAACATTTTTATTTTTAAATCAAAATACTTTTAAATTATAATTAAACATTTAAATTGTAATTATCATTTATATTATTTATAATTTATATATTCATTATAATTATTAGATTTAAATCATGTGGAATTTACATTTAATGAATTACCTAAGAATACAGGTTAATAAAGAGAATAGAGAGAATTCAGAGTTTTTTTCATGTGCCACAATCCAGTCCATTAGGTGGCAGTAATGCATCTTAAAGCTGGCTGCCAACCGCCAATCAAATCAAAGCGCGGTATAACAGATTTCAAATGCGAAACGGACGGAGACGAGGCCTAAACGGCAACGGCAAAGTGTTTTTTAGAGGTAAGTAATAAAAGATTACTAAAAAAAACTTGACATAAAACATAACACATAGAAATAATTATATATATATAAAAAAATCTTGTAACTTAACTTAATTTCTTTACAGAGAGTTCCCTTTATATGACGACAGTTGACCGATGCTGATCCTTTACTTAGCTACGAACACAACGGATTCACCTCAGAGAAAAGTAGTAGTAGTGATTTCATTTCGTGTGTATTTCACTATTCATCTTCCGTTACAACTTATGTGTTTTTCTGGACAAGTCCGAGTGAACTGTGAGTCTGCGACGAGTCACATGAACGCGCGCCGTCCAGACCAGCGAACGGCCAAGGTAAGAATTTTCATTAAATATATTCAGTTTCGCTTTGTTTTTCCACCAAATCCTACTAGACACAATAGTGAGAGTGTAATGGTTGTGTTTGAACACTGTGTGTGACAGTACACGCAGGCTGATCGCGATTTTGACTTTCCTTCCTGAAAAAAATAAATAAATAAAATAATACGTAATACATATTTCTACATTATTTGTGCCATCGACCTTATTTGAATTCTGTGGGAGGGAAAACCTTGCATTGTTTGATTTTATGCAATTTTTATTTTATGTGAACAATTTTATATATTACTTTTGTTTTACTGTACACCTTTGACACACCTTAAGTCAGAACACACAAAACAAAAAAAAAAACTATTATAAATAAAATAAATAAACCAGTAATTAAAGAAAATAACAATAAACTTTAAATTCCTTCCGAAGTCAGTTTTTTAATAGTTATGAATCGTTACCAGTTGGAGGTGAACAAGGCAAACCTTTAATGTAATTTAAGAAGGGATCCCAAGTCTTGTAAAAGGATTTAAGTGAACCAGAGAGTGAACATCTCAATTTCTCAAGCCCAACACAATAGAAAATGTCCTGTATCCACCTGTCATGAGATGGAGGGGAAGTATGCTTCCACTTAAGTAGAATAGCCCGTCTGGCCAAGATTGTAGTGAAAGCAATGACTTTACGATCTCGGGCCATTAAATCTGGTAAAGGAGAAACCCCAAAAAGGGCTAGAAATGGGTCAGGGACAATGTTAATGTTGAGAGCTTTTTTAAGCGTCTCAAATACATAACACCAAAAGGTTACTAGCTTCGGACATGTCCAAAACATATGCAGATGATTAGCAGGTGACTGTTTGCAACGGTTGCAGGCAGCGCTCCTGTAAGGGAACATTTTTGCCAATTGGGCATTGGTTAAGTGAGCTCTGAATAGTATTTTGCACTGTATTAACCCATGCCTCGCACATATGGAAGAGGAATGCACTTGGTTCAAGATGCTATGCCATAAGTCCTCAGTGATAGAAACTCCCAGGTCTTGCTCCCAGATATCTTTAAAAGTGTCAGTAGGGTCTGCAGTAATAGAATTTATTAAATTATAAATGACAGAAATTAAATGCCTACGGCTAACATTTAGAGCAAGAAAGTGGTCAATTTGTGATTCAGGGGGGCGATTAGGAAAGTGAGGGAATTGCTTCTTTATAAAGTGCTTGATTTGAAAGAACCGAAACAAGTGATGACTAGGTAGATTATACTTTTTAGATAAGGAGGAGAAAGAAGCAAATACCCCCTCCTCATAGAGATCATTAATCTTGAGAAGGCCATTAGATGTCCAAAGGAGAAATGCAGAATCTAAGCTAGATGGGGGAAAAAATAATTAAGGATGGGCATGCAAGTAGAGCCCCTTTGTAAACCGTGATGTTTTCTAAATTGGACCCAGATTCTGAGGGAGCTGGTTACTATTGGATTATCTGAGACTTTGTTTACAACTAAGGGCAGTTGCGAACAAACAATAGAATAAAGGGTATTTTTCATTGAAGTTTCCATATGTACCCAGGGAGGACAATTGTCGGAGTAGTTGTCTCTATTCCAAAAGAGAAGCTTTTTAATGTTACAGACCCAATAATACTGCTGGAAGTTAGGAAGTGCAAGGCCTCCTTTAGCTTTAGGAAGTTGTAGAATTGACTTCTTGAGGCGAGCAGGTTTATTCCCCCATAAAAAAGAGCGTAAAATACTGTCCAAGCCAGTAAAGAAAGATTTATTAATACAAATAGGTATGTGTTGAAATAGGTACAGAAATTTTGGTAAGATAACCATTTTGACCAAACTGGTCCGACCTACTAGAGATAAAGGGAGAGAGGCCCATCTAGACATATCCAATTTGGATTTGTCAAGTAGTGGCTGAAAATTTCTTGCGAACAGCTTATTATATGAACTTGTAAAAAAGACCCCCAAGTATTTGAAGCCATCAGAGGCAATCTTGAAAGGTAGGAGTGTACGTGGAAGTGTTTTAGCTACAGAGTTAACAAAAAAAAGTTCACTTTTTTGTAAATTTATCTTGTAGCCAGATAATTGGCCAAATTTATCTAGGATATCCAAAATTGGGGGTAGAGAGGCAGCTGGGTTTGAGATATACAATAAAAGGTCATCAGCATAAAGAGAAAGCTTGTGAACTAAACCATGACGAGAAATTCCCTCAAAACCATTGTGACTACGGAGCCAGATAGCTAGAGGTTCTATGGCTAAGTTAAAAAGTAAAGGAGAAAGGGGACAGCCCTGTCGTGTCCCACGTTGAAGAGAGAAGGGGGGAGATCGTATGCCATTAGTATATACAGACGCCGTAGGAGAGGAATAGAGAAGTCGGATCCAAGAGATGAAGTTAGAGTCAAACCCAAACTTTCCCAAAATAAAAAACAAGTAGCCCCATTCCACCCTATCAAAGGCCTTCTCAGCATCTAGGGACACAATAATTTCAGGCAGGTCCGATGGGCGAGAAAAAAGAATGTTGAGAAGCCTTCTGGTATTAAAAAATGAGTGTCTTCCTTGGGTGAAGCCTGTTTGGTCCAGCAAAATTAAAGATGGTAATACACGTTCCAGACGAGAACATAAAACTTTAGCCAGAATTTTAAAGTCTACATTTAAAAGTGATATTGGTCTATAACTATCGCAAGAAGTAGGATCCTTATGTACAAATGTCAATTTGTAGCTGATGCACACTTATAAAACAATACATTGCATCGTTAACTTCTATGCTGATGCACCGAGCGAATCGGTGAATCTACCCATCCCTAGTCAACAAATATCTAAGCATGTGTTTTGTTTTAGGACATATTGAAAAAAAATGACATGACACTAAATATGAAATATTTTATTATTAAATTAAAACATATTTTGGATTCAAAATTGATTGATACCTTTATTTATTTATGTTTTGTCAGAGATTAAAAATTGTATTTACAATTTAGACTTGTATTGTATTTACAAAAGACTGACAGTATATTTTTTCAATAAATGTTAGTATTTAAAAAAAAATGTTTAAATATTATTTAAACTTAACGCACACCCGAAGGTGGTAATGCAGTTACACTTTCAAACTAGCAACAACACCTTGGGCTGTCTCTAAGCAGTCACTGAAGAACTAAGAGAAGTAACGTTTTCCTACAGTGTACACTGCCCTCCAAAAGTTTGGAAACGCCCTAGAAAAGTGGGGTTTCGGACAATATTGGCATAAATACTTTTTAATGTGATAATTTTGCACTGATAAGGGACAACACAAACTACGAAAACATATTTTATTACATAAACAGTTTATACATAGAAAAAACTAAAATTTTCGATTCATCAAAATATCCACCATTAGCAGCTATTACAGCTCTGCATAATCTGGGCATCCGAGCTGTCAGTTTCTTCAAACATTGGCTTGATATATTACTCCAAGCCTGCTGAAGGATTGCCCAAAGATGATTCACACTTGTTGGACACTTCTTACGGACAGCTGGCAAAGGGGCATGTCTGACTTTGATATGTATATATTGCCATTATTATGTAATCAAAATGAAAATTATTATTGCTGGTCTTCAATGATAATGTCAAGTTACTTTAATGTGTTTGCACCAAAAAATGATAAGGATTTATGCAAACTTTTGGAGGGCAGTGTATGTATGGTGAAAGAGAGCAAAAGACAAAACTTGTGCAATTATTTCTCAACCAAATATTTAACCCAGAAAACGTATGCTAACAAAGGGAAACAGTTTATTTCTTCATTACATTTAATTTATTTTTGTATTTGTTTTAGGAATATTTATTTCCAAAACTGAAGTTGGATCCATTTACCAACTTGATAGCAATTAATCACAAACAATATGAAGATAGAAGAACAGGTGTTGTTTATTTTTTTGTATTTTTGATTATATAAACAAATAAATGTGCAAATGGAAGATTTCGTTTTTTAATTATCTAAACCATTTGCCTTTAATATGCCAAAAAAAACAAACCTGACTGCAACAATGGCAAGCATGAAGTGAGGCTGTACCTTTGCACACTGAACAAAATGCGGTATCTGACACCGAGACAAGGCAATTCGTTTAGCCTGCACCATTGGGCAAAAGCTACAAAGTTATAAATGAAGTGAAATGTCTTCATAGCCTTTGATCGACTTTTCCTAAGATCATCGCCAGGCATCCTATGACCAAACAAATCTATTCAACAGTACTACGTGCATGCCATTGGTGAGCTTCACCTGGTAATTGAGGCATAAAGTGTATATAAATGGAAAACTTTTGTTTTGCCTTAGGAAATTTTAAAAAGGGGAAAAATAGATTGATACACTGGGCCTTTCAAGTAGATAACGTTATGTAGAACACTAAACACTGTTGTATTGCTGAAATATAGTGTACAACACCACATCTATATATTAGTTGCATAAATGTGTTTGACTCACCTCGGCAGATGACTCCAGCGTCTTCTTGGTGACCACAGTCATGTGTTCCCCATCCTCTTGATGAACAGTTTTTGAGTGTAGATTCATTCCCACGGCACTGGACATCATCCAACCATATTTGTCCTGAACCTTGTCCAAAATAAGCAGAACTCATTGCCTCTACAACACTCCCACAGCCCAGTTCTCTACACACCACTGCCGCATCTGTAGAATCCCAGTAATCATCACACACTGTTCCCCAGGATCCATTGTGGAGAACCTCCACTCTTCCAGAACAGAGGTCGGGTCCATTCAGCAACCTGACAGCTATTAATCACAAACGATATGCAGAACAGGTCATTAGGTTTTTTTGTTTGTCAACAAGGTAGTAACAATACTGGAGTTTCATCCTCCTCAGCTTGATTACCTCTGACTTCTGGCTGTGAGGTAGTAATGTTCAGAGTTGCTGTTGCTACAAAAAAACAAACAAACAAACAAACAAACACACAAATACAAAACATTATGTTTTAACTAGATAGAAAAGTTTGTAGACTAACTTTTAAGTTGGCTTGAAAAAGTCTAGCCAGAAAGTTCTATGTGGTTGATAGGATGATACTATGTGGTTTCTAGGGTATTAAGGGTGGTTGTTAGGCTGTTGCTATGCAGTTACTACGGTACTTGGGGTTGTTGCTAAGGTGTTGCTATGTGGTTACTATGGTACCCCGGGTGGTTGCTAGGCTGTTGCTATGCGGTTATTACGGTACTTGGGGTTGTTGCTAAGGTGTTGCTATGTGGTTACTATGGTACCCCGGGTGGTTGCTAGGCTGTTGCTATGCGGTTGCTAAGGTACCGGGGTGATTGCTAAGGTGTTTCTAGTTGGTTACTAGGCTACCTGGGGTGGTTGCTAGGGTTTTGCTATGCGGTTGCTAAGGTACCCGGGTGGTTGCTATGGTGTTGCTATGCAGTTGCTAAGGTATTCAGGGTGGTTGCTAGGGTGTTAATATGTGGTTGCTAAGGTACCCGGAGTGGTTACTAGGGTGTTGATATGCGGTTGCAATGGTAACCAGGGTGGTTGCTAAGGTGTTGATATGCGGTTGCTAGGGTACCCAGGGCAGTTGCTAGGGTGTAACACGAAGTTGTTAGCATGATTATCAAGTTACTAGCATGATTCTAGCATGATTAGCAAGTTACTAGCATGTTGTTAGCCTGTTTCTATCATGATTAGCAAGTTACTAGCATGATGCCAGCATGATTAGCAAGTTACTAGCATGTTGTTTGCATTATTATCGAGTTACTATAATGTTTCTAGCGTGATTAGCAAGTTACTAGCACGTTGGTAGCATGATTAGCCAGTTACTAGCATGTTGGTAGTATGATTAGCTAGTTACTAGCATGTTGCTAGCCTGTTTCAAACACGATTAGCATGTTATTAGCATGTTCTTAGCATGATTAGCATGTTGCTAGCATGACAGATTAGAAATATTAGATAGAGTGGAAGCTTAAATGAGTTTAAAGTCTGTGTAAAGAGAATTGTGAGAATTGTTTCTAAACACATTACAAATGTTAGAAATGTATTGCTGAAACACATTACTAAGACTCTGAACTATGAAGTACTGAATAGTGGAGTTAAACCGTTAAACAGTTTTTCACCAATTCAGTGTTCAGGATTTTTTGGGCGGGGCTAAAATGGTGGCTCTATGACGCAATGATAACTATGTTGAGAGGTCAAGTTCTTAGTTTGTCTTTTTGAACGTCTGTGATGTTAGATATACAGATTCTAGGCAGGGACGGTTCTAGGGTGAATGGATACCCGGGTCTTAGCCCAGAGACATCAATATGTGGCAGAATACATACAATTTAAAAACATGGAGCATTCACAATTCGCATCTAGAAACATGAGCTGAACCGCTTTCTCTTCTTTCAAAGCGCACCGGAGCTTGCGCTCTCGTGGTGTTTGCCGTTGCTAAGCAACCATGAGCCGCGCGCGCCTCGACGAAGAGAAGGATTCAACTCACTGCAGCGCTGACGCACGTCTACAATTAAATAACGAACTTGCACGCTCAAACATATACAGGTGCATCTCAATAAATTAGAATGTCGTGGAAAAGTTAATTTATTTCAGTAATTCAACTCAAATTGTGAAACTCGTGTATTAAATAAATTCAATGCACACAGACTGAAGTAGTTTAAGTCTTTGGTTCTTTTAATTGATGATTTAGGCTCACATTTAACAAAAACCCACCAATTCATCTCAACAAATTAGAATACTTCATAAGACCAATAAAAAAAAAATAACATTTTTAGTGAATTGTTGGCCTTCTGGAAAGTATGTTCATTTACTGTATATGTACTCAATACTTGGTAGGGGCTCCTTTTGCTTTAATTACTGCCTCAATTCGGCGTGGCATGGAGGTGATCAGTTTGTGGCACTGCTGAGGTGGTATGGAAGCCCAGGTTTCTTTGACAGTGGCCTTCAGCTCATCTGCATTGTTGGGTCTGGTGTCTCTCATCTTCCTCTTGATAATACCCCATAGATTCTCTATGGGGTTCAGGTCAGGCGAGTTTGCTGGCCAATCAAGCACGGTAACACCATGGTCATTGAACCAGCTTTTGGTAGCTTTGGCAGTGTGGGCAGGTGCCAAGTCCTGCTGGAAAATGAAATCAGCATCTCCATAAAGCTTGTCAGCAGAAGGAAGCATGGAAAATGCTCTAAAAATTTCCTGGTAGATGGCTGCGTTGACTGTGGACTCAGAAAACACAGTGGACCAACACCAGCAGATGACATGGCAGCCCAAATCATCACTGACTGTGGAAACTTCACACTGGACTTCAAGCAACAGATTCTGTGCCTCTCCACTCTTCCTCCAGACTCTGGGACCTTGATTTCCAAATGAAATGCAAAATTTACTTTCATCTGAAAAATGGACTTTGGACCACTGAGTTCTTTTTCTCCACAGCCCAGGTAAGATGCTTCTGATGTTGTCTCTGGTTCAGAAGTGGCTTGGTAGCCCTTTTCCTGAAGACGGCTGAGCATGGTGACTCTTGATGCACTGACTCCAGCTTCAGTCCACTCCTTGTGAAGCTCTCACAAGTGTTTGAATCAGCTTTGCTTGACAGTATTCTCAAGCTTCCAGTCATCCCTGTTGCTTGTGCACCTTTTCCTAAACAAATTCTTCCTTCCAGTCAACTTTGCATTCAATATGCTTTGAAACAGCACTCTGTAAACAGCCACACCTTTCAGTAATGACCTTCTGTGACTTACCCTCTTTGTGGAGGGCGTCAATGTTCATCTTCTGGATCATTGCCAAGTCAGCAGTCTTCTCCATTATTGTGGTTTCAAAGAACAAGAGATACCCGGAATTTATACTGTAGGGATGGTCATTAATTGAAACTCAAATGTAAATATTCTAATATTTTGAGATACTGATTTTTGACTTTCATGAGCTGTAAGCTCTAATCATCAAAATTAAAACAAAAAAAACTTTTGAAATGTTTTACTTTACATGCAATGAATCTAAAATATATGAAAGTTTCTCTTTTTGAAATAACTTACAAGAAAAAATGAACTTTTTCACGACATTCTAATTCATTGAGATGCACCTGTATGTCTGTATAAATCCAATTAAGCTACTAGAGGTAGTATCAGTAGCATCCATTCAGGTTGTAGCAGTATTTTACGGTTGAGAGAGACGGCCGCTTTCCCGCGAGTGGGCGTGGTTTCAGCGCCCACTGTGGACATGCCCCCAGCTTTTGAGAGCAGAGAGTCCTGCTTATTTTTCAAAGATTTTGATAACTTATTTTAGTTACTTGGCGTTTTTTTATCATTCAAATTTGGCTGTGTGGTTAATAACACATTTTTCTGTTGTGTGACAAACTCAGAACACATATTTTAATATCACTTTACATGGACTTTAAATGGATTAGAAACAGTACATAAAGGAAGCTTAATTGAGTCTAATGGGCTTCAATGTGACATTTGAATGTTTGTCAGTTGGAGTTTGAAGAGTCTTGGCTCATTTGAACATTCTGTCAATAGCTGTGTCTCATTTAGAAGGCTGCGTCCTGGAGGCAATATAAGTTAATGTAAGCCTATGGGATTTTTCCCATCATCATTTTGGTTGAGGTTGAAAATTCAATGCTAAATAATATTGGATCAATGTTGATAATTCAATGCTTTTCAGTGTTGAAAAGACAAATATTGAATCAATGTTGATTTTTGGTCAGCATCTCACTGGTGAAACTTTAGACTGTCAATCCCTCATTCAACACTTAAATATGGTACATTTTTGAGCACATGCTCATCAAACAATAAATTCTGTAAATTTTGTTAACTCGTCACCACTAGCAGCACCGTTAAATTAACAAATAAAACTGTCTGCTGAGTGTGTGGATTAACAAAGAACTGTGACCATTATAGAACTCAGATAAACCAGATATATTATTATTATTATTATTAGCAGCAGTAGTAGTAGTAATAGTTATGTTTTTACATTAGTAATTAATGTGTTCATTACCCGTTTTTGGCTAGCTAGAGGAGTACATTCAGCCAGAGACTGATAATGACTAAATGCTCCAATGAATGTCCCTATAATTATTGTGGTCATCCAGTTCATTAATTTAAATTAAACATTTTTATTTTTAAATCAAAATACTTTTAAATTATAATTAAACATTTAAATTATAATTATCATTTATATTATTTATAATTTATATATTCATTATAATTATTAGATTTAAATCATGTGGAATTTACATTTAATGAATTACCTAAGAATACAGGTTAATAAAGAGAATAGAGAGAATTCAGAGTTTTTTTCATGTGCCACAATCCAGTCCATTAGGTGGCAGTAATGCATCTTAAAGCTGGCTGCCAACCGCCAATCAAATCAAAGCGCGGTATAACAGATTTCAAATGCGAAACGGACGGAGACGAGGCCTAAACGGCAACGGCAAAGTGTTTTTTAGAGGTAAGTAATAAAAGATTACTAAAAAAAACTTGACATAAAACATAACACATAGAAATAATTATATATATATAAAAAAATCTTGTAACTTAACTTAATTTCTTTACAGAGAACAGACAGTTGACCGATGCTGATCCTTTACTTAGCTACGAACACAACGGATTCACCTCAGAGAAAAGTAGTAGTAGTGATTTCATTTCGTGTGTATTTCACTATTCATCTTCCGTTACAACTTATGTGTTTTTCTGAACAAGTCCGAGTGAACTGTGAGTCTGCGACGAGTCACATGAACGCGCGCCGTCCAGACCAGCGAACGGCCAAGGTAAGAATTTTCATTAAATATATTCAGTTTCGCTTTGTTTTTCCACCAAATCCTACTAGACACAATAGTGAGAGTGTAATGGTTGTGTTTGAACACTGTGTGTGACAGTACACGCAGGCTGATCGCGATTTTGACTTTCCTTCCTGAAAAAAATAAATAAATAAAATAATACGTAATACATATTTCTACATTATTTGTGCCATCGACCTTATTTGAATTCTGTGGGAGGGAAAACCTTGCATTGTTTGATTTTATGCAATTTTTATTTTATGTGAACAATTTTATATATTACTTTTGTTTTACTGTACACCTTTGACACACCTTAAGTCAGAACACACAAAACAAAAAAAAAACTAATAATTATAAATAAAATAAATAAACCAGCAATTAAAGAAAATAACAATAAACTTTAAATTCCTTCCGAAGTCAGTTTTTTAATAGTTATGAATCGTTACCAGTTGGAGGTGAACAAGGCAAACCTTTAATGTAATTTAAGAAGGGATCCCAAGTCTTGTAAAAGGATTTAAGTGAACCAGAGAGTGAACATCTCAATTTCTCAAGCCCAACACAATAGAAAATGTCCTGTATCCACCTGTCATGAGATGGAGGGGAAGTATGCTTCCACTTAAGTAGAATAGCCCGTCTGGCCAAGATTGTAGTGAAAGCAATGACTTTACGATCTCGGGCCATTAAATCTGGTAAAGGAGAAACCCCAAAAAGGGCTAGAAATGGGTCAGGGACAATGTTAATGTTGAGAGCTTTTTTAAGCGTCTCAAATACATAACACCAAAAGGTTACTAGCTTCGGACATGTCCAAAACATATGCAGATGATTAGCAGGTGACTGTTTGCAACGGTTGCAGGCAGCGCTCCTGTCAGGGAAAATTTTTGCCAATTGGGCATTGGTTAAGTGAGCTCTGAATAGTATTTTGCACTGTATTAACCCATGCCTCGCACATATGGAAGAGGAATGCACTTGGTTCAAGATGCTATGCCATAAGTCCTCAGTGATAGAAACTCCCAGGTCTTGCTCCCAGATATCTTTAAAAGTGTCAGTAGGGTCTGCAGTAATAGAATTTATTAAATTATAAATGACAGAAATTAAATGCCTACGGCTAACATTTAGAGCAAGAAAGTGGTCAATTTGTGATTCAGGGGGGCGATTAGGAAAGTGAGGGAATTGCTTCTTTATAAAGTGCCTGATTTGAAAGAACCGAAACAAGTGATGACTAGGTAGATTATACTTTTTAGATAAGGAGGAGAAAGAAGCAAATACCCCCTCCTCATAGAGATCATTAATCTTGAGAAGGCCATTAGATGTCCAAAGGAGAAATGCAGAATCTAAGCTAGATGGGGGAAAAAATAATTAAGGATGGGCATGCAAGTAGAGCCCCTTTGTAAACCGTGATGTTTTCTAAATTGGACCCAGATTCTGAGGGAGCTGGTTACTATTGGATTATCTGAGACTTTGTTTACAACTAAGGGCAGTTGCGAACAAACAATAGAATAAAGGGTATTTTTCATTGAAGTTTCCATATGTACCCAGGGAGGACAATTGTCGGAGTAGTTGTCTCTATTCCAAAAGAGAAGCTTTTTAATGTTACAGGCCCAATAATACTGCTGGAAGTTAGGAAGTGCAAGGCCTCCTTTAGCTTTAGGAAGTTGTAGAATTGACTTCTTGAGGCGAGCAGGTTTATTCCCCCATAAAAAAGAGCGTAAAATACTGTCCAAGCCAGTAAAGAAAGATTTATTAATACAAATAGGTATGTGTTGAAATAGGTACAGAAACTTTGGTAAGATAACCATTTTGACCAAACTGGTCCGACCTACTAGAGATAAAGGGAGAGAGGCCCATCTAGACATATCCAATTTGGATTTGTCAAGTAGTGGCTGAAAATTTCTTGCGAACAGCTTATTATATGAACTTGTAAAAAAGACCCCCAAGTATTTGAAGCCATCAGAGGCAATCTTGAAAGGTAGGAGTGTACGTGGAAGTGTTTTAGCTACAGAGTTAACAAAAAAAAGTTCACTTTTTTGTAAATTTATCTTGTAGCCAGATAATTGGCCAAATTTATCTAGGATATCCAAAATTGGGGGTAGAGAGGCAGCTGGGTTTGAGATATACAATAAAAGGTCATCAGCATAAAGAGAAAGCTTGTGAACTAAACCATGACGAGAAATTCCCTCAAAACCATTGTGACTACGGAGCCAGATAGCTAGAGGTTCTATGGCTAAGTTAAAAAGTAAAGGAGAAAGGGGACAGCCCTGTCGTGTCCCACGTTGAAGAGAGAAGGGGAGAGATCGTATGCCATTAGTATATACAGACGCCGTAGGAGAGGAATAGAGAAGTCGGATCCAAGAGATGAAGTTAGAGTCAAACCCAAACTTTCCCAAAATAAAAAACAAGTAGCCCCATTCCACCCTATCAAAGGCCTTCTCAGCATCTAGGGACACAATAATTTCAGGCAGGTCCAATGGGCGAGAAAAAAGAATGTTGAGAAGCCTTCTGGTATTAAAAAATGAGTGTCTTCCTTGGGTGAAGCCTGTTTGGTCCAGCAAAATTAAAGATGGTAATACACGTTCCAGACGAGAACATAAAACTTTAGCCAGAATTTTAAAGTCTACATTTAAAAGTGATATTGGTCTATAACTATCGCAAGAAGTAGGATCCTTATGTACAAATGTCAATTTGTAGCTGATGCACACTTATAAAACAATACACTGCATCGTTAACTTCTATGCTGATGCACCGAGCGAATCGGTGAATCTACCCATCCCTAGTCAACAAATATCTAAGCATGTGTTTTGTTTTAGGACATATTGAAAAAAAATGACATGACACTAAATATGAAATATTTTATTATTAAATTAAAACATATTTTGGATTCAAAATTGATTGATACCTTTATTTATTTATGTTTTGTCAGAGATTAAAAATTGTATTTACAATTTAGACTTGTATTGTATTTACAAAAGACTGACAGTATATTTTTTCAATAAATGTTAGTATTTAAATTTTTTTTTTTAAATATTATTTAAACTTAACGCACACCCGAAGGTGGTAATGCAGTTACACTTTCAAACTAGCAACAACACCTTGGGCTGTCTCTAAGCAGTCACTGAAGAACTAAGAGAAGTAACGTTTTCCTACAGTGTACACTGCCCTCCAAAAGTTTGGAAACGCCCTAGAAAAGTGGGGTTTCGGACAATATTGGCATAAATACTTTTTAATGTGATAATTTTGCACTGATAAGGGACAACACAAACTACGAAAACATATTTTATTACATAAACAGTTTATACATAGAAAAAACTAAAATTTTCGATTCATCAAAATATCCACCATTAGCAGCTATTACAGCTCTGCATAATCTGGGCATCCGAGCTGTCAGTTTCTTCAAACATTGGCTTGATATATTACTCCAAGCCTGCTGAAGGATTGCCCAAAGATGATTCACACTTGTTGGACACTTCTTACGGACAGCTGGCAAAGGGGCATGTCTGACTTTGATATGTATATATTGCCATTATTATGTAATCAAAATGAAAATTATTATTGCTGGTCTTCAATGATAATGTCAAGTTACTTTAATGTGTTTGCACCAAAAAATGATAAGGATTTATGCAAACTTTTGGAGGGCAGTGTATGTATGGTGAAAGAGAGCAAAAGACAAAACTTGTGCAATTATTTCTCAACCAAATATTTAACCCAGAAAACGTATGCTAACAAAGGGAAACAGTTTATTTCTTCATTACATTTAATTTATTTTTGTATTTGTTTTAGGAATATTTATTTCCAAAACTGAAGTTGGATCCATTTACCAACTTGATAGCAATTAATCACAAACAATATGAAGATAGAAGAACAGGTGTTGTTTATTTTTTTGTATTTTTGATTATATAAACAAATAAATGTACAAAATAATGTGCAAATGGAAGATTTCGTTTTTTAATTATCTAAACCATTTGCCTTTAATATGCCAAAAAAAACAAACCTGACTGCAACAATGGCAAGCATGAAGTGAGGCTGTACCTTTGCACACTGAACAAAATGCGGTATCTGACACCGAGACAAGGCAATTCGTTTAGCCTGCACCATTGGGCAAAAGCTACAAAGTTATAAATGAAGTGAAATGTCTTCATAGCCTTTGATCGACTTTTCCTAAGATCATCGCCAGGCATCCTATGACCAAACAAATCTATTCAACAGTACTACGTGCATGCCATTGGTGAGCTTCACCTGGTAATTGAGGCATAAAGTGTATATAAATGGAAAACTTTTGTTTTGCCTTAGGAAATTTTAAAAAGGGGAAACATAGATTGATACACTGGGCCTTTCAAGTAGATAACGTTATGTAGAACACTAAACACTGTTGTATTGCTGAAATATAGTGTACAACACCACATCTATATATTAGTTGCATAAATGTGTTTGACTCACCTCGGCAGATGACTCCAGCGTCTTCTTGGTGACCACAGTCATGTGTTCCCCATCCTCTTGATGAACAGTTTTTGAGTGTAGATTCATTCCCACTGCATTGGACATCATCCAACCATATTTGTCCTGAACCTTGTCCAAAATAAGCAGAACTCATTGCCTCTACAACACTCCCACAGCCCAGTTCTCTACACACCACTGCCGCATCTGTAGAATCCCAGTAATCATCACACACTGTTCCCCAGGATCCATTGTGGAGAACCTCCACTCTTCCAGAACAGAGGTCGGGTCCATTCAGCAACCTGACAGCTATTAATCACAAACGATATGCAGAACAGGTCATTAGGTTTTTTTGTTTGTCAACAAGGTAGTAACAATATTGGAGTTTCATCCTCCTCAGCTTGATTACCTCTGACTTCTGGCTGTGAGGTAGTCATGTTCAGAGTTGCTGTTGCTACAAAAAACAAACAAACAAACAAACAAACACACAAATACAAAACATTATGTTTTAACTAGATAGAAAAGTTTGTAGACTAACTTTTAAGTTGGCTTGAAAAAGTCTAGCCAGAAAGTTCTATGTGGTTGATAGGATGATACTATGTGGTTTCTAGGGTATTAAGGGTGGTTGTTAGGCTGTTGCTATGCAGTTATTACGGTACTTGGGGTTGTTGCTAAGGTGTTGCTATGCAGTTACTATGGTACCCCGGGTGGTTGCTAGGCTGTTGCTATGCGGTTGCTAAGGTGTTTCTAGTTGGTTGCTAGGCTACCTGGGGTGGTTGCTAGGGTTTTGCTATGCGGTTGCTAAGGTACCCAGGTGGTTGCTATGGTGTTGCTATGCAGTTGCTAAGGTATTCAGGGTGGTTGCTAGGGTACCCGGAGTGGTTACTAGGGTGTTGCTATGCGGTTGCAATGGTACCCAGGGTGGTTGCTAAGGTGTTGATATGCGGTTGCTAGGGTACCCAGGGCAGTTGCTAGGGTGTAACTAGAAGTTGTTAGCATGATTATCAAGTTACTAGCATGATTCTAGCATGATTAGCAAGTTACTAGCATGATGCCAGCATGATTAGCAAGTTACTAGCATGTTGTTTGCATTATTATCGAGTTACTATAATGTTTCTAGCGTGATTAGCAAGTTACTAGCACGTTGGTAGCATGATTAGCCAGTTACTAGCATGTTGGTAGTATGATTAGCTAGTTACTAGCATGTTGCTAGCCTGTTTCAAACACGATTAGCATGTTATTAGCATGTTCTTAGCATGATTAGCATGTTGCTAGCATGACAGATTAGAAATATTAGATAGAGTGGAAGCTTAAATGAGTTTAAAGTCTGTGTAAAGAGAATTGTGAGAATTGTTTCTAAACACATTACAAATGTTAGAAATGTATTGCTGAAACACATTACTAAGACTCTGAACTATGAAGTACTGAATAGTGGAGTTAAACCGTTAAACAGTTTTTCACCAATTCAGTGTTCAGGATTTTTTGGGCGGGGCTAAAATGGTGGCTCTATGACGCAATGATAACTATGTTGAGAGGTCAAGTTCTTAGTTTGTCTTTTTGAATGTCTGTGATGTTAGATATACAGATTCTAGGCAGGGACGGTTCTAGGGTGAATGGATACCCGGGTCTTAGCCCAGAGACATCAATATGTGGCAGAATACATACAATTTAAAAACATGGAGCATTCACAATTCGCATCTAGAAACGTGAGCTGAACCGCTTTCTCTTCTTTCAAAGCGCACCGGAGCTTGCGCTCTCGTGGTGTTTGCCGTTGCTAAGCAACCATGAGCCGCGCGCGCCTCGACGAAGAGAAGGATTCAACTCACTGCAGCGCTGACGCGCGTTGAGCGCGCTTGCCGTGCGTCTACAATTAAATAACGAACTTGCACGCTCAAACATATACAGGTGCATCTCAATAAATTAGAATGTCGTGGAAAAGTTAATTTATTTCAGTAATTCAACTCAAATTGTGAAACTCGTGTATTAAATAAATTCAATGCACACAGACTGAAGTAGTTTAAGTCTTTGGTTCTTTTAATTGATGATTTAGGCTCACATTTGACAAAAACCCACCAATTCACTATCTCAACAAATTAGAATACTTCATAAGACCAATAAAAAAAAAACATTTTTAGTGAATTGTTGGCCTTCTGGAAAGTATGTTCATTTACTGTATATGTACTCAACACTTGGTAGGGGCTCCTTTTGCTTTAATTACTGCCTCAATTCGACGTGGCATGGAGGTGATTAGTTTGTGGCACTGCTGAGGTGGTATGGAAGCCCAGGTTTCTTTGACAGTGGCCTTCAGCTCATCTGCATTGTTGGGTCTGGTGTCTCATCTTCCTCTTGACAATACCCCATAGATTCTCTATGGGGTTCAGGTCAGGCAAATTTGCTGGCCTATCAAGCACAGTAACACCATGGTCTCTCCACAGCCCAGGTAAGATGCTTCTGACGTTGTCTCTGGTTCAGAAGTGGCTTGGTAGCCCTTTTCCTGAAGACGTCTGAGCGTGGTGACTCTTGATGCACTGACTTCAGCTTCAGTCCACTCCTTGTGAAGCTCTCCCAAGTGTTTGAATCAGCTTTGCTTGACTGTATTCTCAAGCTTGCAGTCATCCCTGTTGCTTGTGCACCTTTTCCTACCCAAATTCTTCCTTCCAATCAACTTTGCATTTAAATGATGTTTCATTAACAAAGTTCGGGAGGAGCACGTCAGATACTTAGCCTAATTAGACACAAGTGGTACGCAATCAAGTTCATCAATACACGGATATAAATACAGCTGACATACCTCCATCCATTTGACAGTTAATCAGCATCTGGTCTGCACCGTTTGCATTACATCACAGACTCGACTTTTCCCGTCCAAACAAAGAGACCTATACTGGGGATGTTTTCGGATCCTCCGGCCAATCTGCCGGCCCCAGGATCGGTCTTTCTCCGCCAGACACGGCCGCCGAGCTCCATGCTTCGTCGCGGCCATTGCTCTCTGCTCAACCAGCCACACACTCTCCTCCACCGGCATCACTTCCATCCTCTTATCATTCGGATGCCCGTTTTTATCCGTGCCAACAATTCCTCCGATCGGAAAGTGGATCGTATTTAAGCCAAAGGCAAACGCTGATTAATTCCGATGCACCGTCTTCAAAACAAAGTGGATTTACACAATCTTTTGTCACCCCGCCAACCTCACTCCTAAATCCATTCCAGCGGCCAATAGATCGAGAATAGATCGAGCCTGAACTCTCCTCGCTCGACACCACCATTGTTCCGCACAACTCCTGCGAGCATCAGGTCGCAGCAGCAGGCCTTCAACAAGCCTGGGCCGTGCCCCAGTTCTCACCGCAGCAAACTCGCTTCCCGCTTCGGCCCAGCCATCACCGCGGCTCTGCCGGCCGCAGCGCAGTATGCAGCTGGGCCTCTAGCTTCTGTTTCCGCTTGCGGCACAACCATCAGTGTTGCCAAATAATTCACAGGTAAAATCGCTAAAGGCAGGTAATCATTTATAAGTTGTTAAAGGACGTTGTGACATCATTGAACATTAATGTTACTATGTAACCATGACACAGTGCCTAGAATACACACTGGATTTAGACACTTAACACGTAAACACTTAAACTTTGTATTTTTCACCAGCATTTCTTACCAGTATTTAATTTACACATAGCATTCCTTAAATGGATAGAAAAATGGATAAGATTAATTTGTTTTGTGTATACATTTTTGATCACAATCATAGAAGAAGGGAAAAAAAAGTGCAAGAATGGCTAATCTAGCAACAAATGGCTAAATCGGCAACACTGCAGGCTACCTGGTCATTCCAGCATGTCCCGCTAAATGTCATAAACCATTTTTCCGTGGCCTACAGCTACAGCAACAGGAGCAAGCACGAGGCTGCCTCCGCTTGCAACACAGGCCCACACATCTCAGTCTTTTTCCTTCCGCTATGAATAACCCTCTTGTTTGTTACAGTGGCCTTCAGCTCCCGTAGCAGACACTAGCGTGAGTGAGGCTACCTCCGTTAGCAGAGCAGGCTACGATAGCTCTTCAGGACTCCCTTTCTGTGGCCTACAGCTAAAGCAAGCACGACGCTGCCTCCGCTCACAACACAGACCCACACATCTTTCTTTTACTGCTTTTTCTCTTACGCTTCTATCAGTTTGGCCCGACAATCGTCTATATCAGTGGTTCTCGGGCCTGTCTTGGGAGCCCCAGCCGCCGCGCGGTTTGTGTGTCTCTCTCATGGGCCACACCCATTCAGGTCTTGCAGACTCTACTAATGAGCTGATGAGTTGGATCGGGTGTGTTGAATGGGGGAGGCATGCAGGGTGTGCCGTGGCTGGGGGTCCCCGTGATGGGTTTAGGAACCACTGGTCTACATGCCACCGTGCGATCTAATCCTCATTCGGCTAAACATCCAATTCAAATGTCCACTTAATTTTTAACATTTGCCCATTTCTTTACGTCAGAAATGCCGCAACAATCGTAAATTATTGAATATGGACGTAAAAAGTTGCCATTTTTCCAAATTCTTCATTACGTTCAGCCATTTCACTGAAATAATCTGTTCAGCTTTCCCCTATAGGCGGTGTGAATTAAATGATGATTCATGATCAAATCTTTCGTTGACCGCCGTCTCAGCATTAGCCCATTGGAGTGGCTGCTAGAAAATTCTGGGGTAAGAAACACCTTCCAATTGATTTGTCAGCCCCGCATAACTATCCATTTCAAGCATAAACACCTCGATTCCCCTCAACGAATTTTCTCTCAATAGTAGAACAATGATCATGCAATCCATATGATAAAATCATGGGTCTTAGCACCTGGCTAGCAAAAGTCGACATCACCTCAGCTTCCAAGCCATGCCTATCCATCCAGATTCATGGCACTTATTTGAGGTACGCTAGCACAGGGAATCCTATTTTGTTGTACGCTTAATCCTTGGATGCAAGCAGTAACAAGATTTCGGACGCATTATCAAGAACCGCTATTGGATTTGGCTTACAATCATGCAAGCAATCCTCATAGCATCTACCCTATCAGACGACTGTTATTCTGAGTATTGAACTCCCTGTCAGATGCTTCAAGAGCGCTCCCGGTGGAGCAAATATGTTTCCCTGTCGACTACCGGCAAGGCTCATCCATCTGACGCTGCGGGTAGTGAACTCACATTGGAAGCGTGAGAGTTTCCCGGTCGAGCTAAACTTGAATTTCCGTCTGATCATCGGCGAAACTTACACGTCTGATGCTGCAAGTGCGGAACCCCCGTCAGATGCTGCACGAGCCTCCCCGGGTGAGTGAATATGTTTCCTTTCAACTACCGGCGAGGCTTACCCGTCTGACGCCGCGAGTATCGAACTCCTGTCAGACACCACAAAGCCTTACCTTTTCCATCCTACGTTCGGCGAGTTTGGCCCGTCTGATGCCATGAGTATTGATCTCCCGTCAGATGCCATATTCATTCCAGCCTTTCCGGGTTTCTGAGATGCTCAGGGCTAACCATCTCCTCTAAATTCAATCCGGACCTCAACCCCACCATCTCAGACCTATCAGTTCTCGATAGCGAAACCATTTCTTTTTGATCAAGATAGGGATGTAACGGTATGAAATTTCTTATCACGATTATAGTGACCAAAAAGTCAGAACCACCAGAGGTTCATTCATATAATTAATTGATTCACTTATTCACTTGTATAATTTCCTCAGCAGTCTTTTAAAACCTCCCAGATTTTCTGCCCTATTTCCACTCAAAACGAAACTACTCTGCACGCGAGACTTACTTAAAACTGCGCTGTATGCTGGACAGTATTTATTTATCGTGAGTTGTTCAAATCACAGCAATCGAATACGGTTTCAATGATAATTAAAATATGAAACGGTAATATTAACCGTGGGGAATTTTATCATGATCTATTGTCAAACCGGTAATCGTTACATCCCTAGATCAAGGCAGACCAAGTTAAGAAGGGCATTTCATTTACATTTTCAAACTCTCTTCTCCATCCAACCTTACCAGGCCGTTCTCAAGCATCTCCGCCTTAGAATTCTCAGGAAAATCCCCCTCAAACCTCTATTCATAGACGACGACCTAAATAAATAAATAATTCCAGCCACTCCCTTCACATCGGGGCAGCCCAAAAAGGCCTCACCAAACAGCAGATCCAAACCCTAGGAAGATGGTTTTCAAAAGCCTTCCAAAGCGATGCACATTACTTTTTTTTTTTTTTTTTTTTTTCGTTTGCATGGGATTAGTGAAGACTCCGTCATTTTTAGAAACTCCCACCATGCTGTCAGAGAAGAGCTGATACTGATGCTTTTAAAGCATACGTGTCGTTTACTGATCGAGCTAATGAATGGCAGATCCGAAATCTCTATATTATTGCATAATGCCTGTTCTACATCTAGCCAAGGCTCATCTAAGAGGGTGTGTTTTAACCACCCTGAAATGTGTTGAAGCTTGTTGGCTAAGAAATAGTGGTAAAAGTTAGGTAGATCTAGTCCTCCTTTATCCTTGGTCTTTTGCAGCGTTTTTAAGCTAATACGCGGGGGTTTAC
This sequence comes from Aspiorhynchus laticeps, assembly GCA_023376895.1. Taxonomy (NCBI): domain Eukaryota; kingdom Metazoa; phylum Chordata; class Actinopteri; order Cypriniformes; family Cyprinidae; genus Aspiorhynchus; species Aspiorhynchus laticeps. The sequence goes on along the minus strand of CM041805.1, from coordinate 37,931,128 downwards.
CTTTCCAAAGGAATTTAGAGATGGAGGAGTCCAGAGATCTAAACCAGTCAGGTGGTGGTTTGCTCGGGATCATTGCAAATAAATAATTAATTCTTGGCAAAACCATCATTTTTATTGAGGAGACTCTTCCCATGAGTGATATGGGTAGAGACCTCCATCTGGTTAGATCATCTTCTACCTTCTTTAAAAGTGGGATGTGGTTTAATTTAATCAAATCTGCCAGCCTAGGAGAAACATTAATACCTAATTATTTAATATTTCCAGATTGCAGTGGAGTGGAAGAATTCTGGAAGGAGCAATTAATTGGAAGAACTGTTGATTTTAACCAGTTTATTGAATAATCTGAGACTCTTGAGAAAGAGTTTATTAATGTAATTACCTCAGAGAGAGTGGTTTGTGAATGTTGAAGAAAAAGTAACACATCATCTGCGTAAAGACTAACTTTATGTTCTACATTCTTGCATTTAATGCCTTTAATCACTGTTGCCTGTCTAATTACTGCTGCTAGTGGTTCAATAAAAATTGCAAACAGTGAGGGGGAGAGGGGGCATCCCTGCCTGGTGCCCCTCTTAAGATAGAAGCTAGAGGACGTTTGGTCATTTGTCCTGACACATGCTGTTGGAGAGTTATATAATATTTTTAACCAGTTTATGAAAGAGTTTCCAAAACCAAATTTGTGTAAAGTTGCAAATAGAAAATTCCAGTTAACCCTATCAAAAGCTTTTTCTGCATCTAGAGACAATATTGTATTTTGAAGGTTTCTATTGCATGAATAGTCTATCAAGTTAAGTAACCTACGTGTATTTGTTGAGGAGTGCCTCCCTTTTATGAAACCAGTTTGGTCGGAATGAATTATGAGAGGGGTTATCTTCTCTATTCTTTTTGAGATAGCTTTGCAGATTATTTTAGTGTCCACATTAATAAGGGATATTGGACGATAGCTAGTAGGCAATACAGGGTCTTTGCCTGGTTTTAGTAAGAGACTAATGTTGGCAGAATTCATATTTGGTGGAAGTCTGCCATTTTCTTTGGTTTCCTGCAACATTCTGTAGAATGTTGGTGCCAGAATAGCCCAGAATTCTTTATAGAATTCTGCTGGAAAGCCATCTGGACCTGGAGCCTTTTTATTGGGCATACTGTTCAAAGCTTCCTGAAGTTCATCTGATGTCAGTGGAGAATCCAATGCCATCGCTTGATTGTCTGTTAATTTCGGAAGAGTTATATTGTCAAGAAATTGGTCTATTTCGTCTTTAGATGGGTTTATCTGTGGAGAATATAAAGATTTGTAAAAGTCCTTGAAAGTATTGTTTATTCTTTCAGGGTCATATACTGTATCCCCAGTTAAATCTTTAACAGCACATATAGTTGTTTTTTCTTTATTTATTTTTAACTGGTTCGCTAGGAATTGACCTGATTTGTTACCATATTCAAATTCTTGCCAGCGAAGTCTTTGTGCTAAGAATTTAGTTTTTTTATTAATAATTTCATTTAATTCTAGTTTTGCTTTACATATTTTTTTCAGCATTTCCTGTTCCTGGGAGGATACGTAGGATTCTTCTAAAGTTTTTATGGTTTCTTCTAATTCCTGAATAAATTTATTTTCTCTTTTCTTTTTATGCGATGAGAATGAGATTATTCTACCTCTCATCACAGCTTTGCCTGCTTCCCAGAGAACAGATGCTGATGTTCCAGGCAGGTCATTATAGACCTTTTTCATGGAACGCGAAATTACCCATTATGCTTTGCGCGTACATGTAGGGAGGATGCTCCGAACTTCCGGTTCGTGGCTTGATGAGTTTAGTTAGGCGTTACAGAGATATGTATCTATGGTTACAGAATTGTTTGGACAGCTCTGAAACGACGGTTGTAATGTTTTACTTGTACTTTTAACGTCAATAATGGCAACAAGCAATGACAACATTAGATCGCGGTGGCAGCACGATCAAGACTATTTAACAAAGACCGCAAACAAAGTAACTTTGTGTGTTCCTCATCCTTTGAAGTTGACCAGCACCACCTCCTGGATTGATGACATGAAACAATGGCCAGCAGTCACATATATTGATATAATCAATTATCTTGTTTTGTCTGAGGGTGTAGATGGCGAGGAGCTTAGAAATTATAAAAGCACGAAAGCATACAGTTATCTACACAGTAATAAAATTGGACGAATTCTTTGTCATAAACATCAGCAGTTTATATTACTGAAAGCGGAGGTAGAGCCGAGTCAGTCTATAAATAAACCCAATCACATCGCGTGGGTGATGTTACAACATAACGGAGTAGTGGAAACAGCTGGATGCTCCTGCGTAGCTGGCCCCGGCAGGACTTGTAGTCATGCTGCTGCTGTGTTGTGGAAGGTGGGTATTTATAAATAGAGTATGATAAGCCGTTTTGACTTTCATTCATTCACAGGATATGAATTCTTGATATCAACAATTTAAATTACCACTAATTTAAATGCTAATTCTTGATATCAGGAATTACATTTCAACTAGTAAAGACTAGAATTCTTGATATCTCTAATTGTATTTTCACTAGCTAAATGTCACCATAGGCTGCCATTCAAATCTAATTTTGATATCAAGAATTCAGTTGTTACCAGTGTTGGGTGTAATAAGTTACTAAGCAATTAATGTAATTTAATTACTTTTTCCCTAAATTATTTAGCTCTTAAAAAGTGCTAGTAGTGATGTACTGTGAAATAAAGTAAACAATATGTTCTGATTTTTTTGAAAGGTGCAAAATGCGGTAGCCAGTGGTATGACAGGGCTATCTTGCACTGATGAGCAGTGCAGATGGAATGCAGGAACCAGAAAAAATCTTCAACAGAAAAGAATTAGTCAGATGACATTTAGACATCACAAAGCTGAGGATGTATATACTGCATCATCTACAAGGGAGGGAGAAAGGCTACCATCTACACCAAGCTATGGCACACATCATGACTTCAGGGAGAGAGTCAGTTCATCAGACACAAAACCACTTTTTGAACTAAAAAACAGTCTTTTGGAAAAATGCTACAATGCAAACGTATCAGTGCTAGGAGATGATACTGACAGCTTAGAACTCCACCAGCCACATGGAGAGACTTTGACTTGCAGTAAATGTAAAACATTTTACAACAAATACATAGAACTGAACAGTGACCAGGCAGCTGAATTGGAGATTCAAACACAAAATCAGAGTTTGTCAGAGGTTTGGCATAGTGCAAGACAGATAAGGATCACTGCTAGTTCAGCTAAACGTGTACCAGTACGAGCAACAACAAATCCTGAAAAATTCATGAGAGAGCATCTCTTTCCTACCTTTCGGGGTAATGCGGCTACAAAGTATGGGAGTGAGAAAGAGGCAATAGCTCGAAGCCTTCTTGTAGAAAAAGGTCTACAGGTCTCCCACTCGGGTATCAGGGTCAGCCTGACAGAGCCATGGCTGTCTGCAAGCCCTGATGGCGTAGTAAATGGTATGGAACTTCTGGAAATAAAGTGCCCTGTTCCCAAGAACACCAACACCTCTCTATCAGACCATTTCACTATGAATAATAGTGACATCAAAGTGGTTGATGGGAAGCCTGAATTACAGAGGAATGGAGTCAGGGGCTACTACAGACAGATACAATTAGGGATGTTTTGTACACAGCAAAAATTAAAGTGTTGAAATTTCAGTGTTAAACATTTCTGAGTTGATTTCAACACCCAAAGAGTCATTTTAACACATTCGGAGTAAAATGGTGTCCGGTGTTGGAGTTATTTGACAGAGTTTGATCATCAGTGTTAAAACAACTCCAGAGAGATGTAATTAGACTCCGCCCATGCATTTCCGTTCATCGCTGGAGAAACCGCCGCCATTATCCTCGCATGGATTCGAATGGTAAGTAAAATTAAATCATGCTTACTCAAACATTTATGATTTATGATATGCAAATTCAATATCAGCATGTACGGAGTAATATAGTACGGAGCACTGCACAGAACAAATGTAATAATATATTAAAATGTGGCCGCGAACGAAGTATGTGGCTAACGTTACAACTTGTCAACTTAAATTGTGGCCGCGGTATCATATCTCTCTCTCTCTATGCATATGTATGTAAATAAACACGGATATAACTTTATGCACTGACGCACACACACACGCAAACACATACATATAAGTTACACACCTACAGCGTGGCCACGATTTAATTAGAATGATGAAACGAATGTTCTTTACAAAGCCTTGTTTAATATCAGGATTAAACAGTGGTGTTATTTGTTGACGTGATTAGCTAGCTAGCTACTGAAGTTACATATAGCTTTATAAAAGCTCAAAGCGATGAAATAATTTGGGCAAGGCAGTGTGGTGCTGACTGTTTTCACAGAAGTTTGAGTTTTATTAAATTTTAAAGTATTGTCAAGCACTCAAAATTAAAAAATAGCCATTTCATATTTCTGATTGTGCTGGTCATCACAATATTTGTTATATTTTAATACTTTCTGATTCTTTAGAATTTTCAGACTCCTTGACTTCCATATCTGAGATGGCTGACTCAAGCAACAGCTCAAGTGCATCGACTATAGTCCCTAGCAAGAGACAAATAACTGAGGAGACATCTGCACTGTCTCCTAAACAGGTTCGAACAAAGCTTTTTATGAGTCTCTGAGTTTGTTCACCCATAAATGAAAATTCTGTCATTAATTACTCACTTATGTCATTCCACACCTGTAAAACTTTTGTTCACAGGTGCTTTTGTTTGTGCAAAAAAAAACAAATTTTACCATCATTTAACACTTTGTTTACAAACTATTGATCTCCAAAAGCATTGTTGCAACAACTCTCATGACAACACACATGTCAAGGTGTTCTTGTGAATATGGGTTGGAGAGTTATATTTTGCACAAACAAAGCACTCACGTCGCTTCATAAAAACTGAGATGGAACCACTGTAGTCACATGATTTACTTAATGACATATTCACTACCTTTTCTGGGTCTTTAAAGTGGTAGTTGTGTGGACTGTTAGTGGAGTGTCAGAGAACTGTCAAATTTCATTAAAAAAAATCTTCATTTGTGTTCTGAAGATAAACAAAAGTCTTATGGGTTTGGAACGAAATAAGGGTGAGTAAACATGACAGAATTCAATTTATGGGGCAACACTTGTTTTTTTTTTCCCCTCCGGGTCTGTAGAAATTTGTGAATCACCATGCTCCATGTTTTTATTTATTTATTTATTAGATGGTTGAAGATGTGCTAAAGTTCAAGTCTGGTGGTGAAGCAGTACTACAGGAGTGTCAAGAAACAGAAACACTTACAGATGCCACAAGAAGACAAATGATTAACATTCTGGTGGCTCACATGATTGATACACATGGGTATTTTTTTTTTTTTTTTTAAACCAAATAACTGCATGGCCATTGTGCAAATTAAGATAACTAGTTTGATATCTTCCCTTAGGCAACTCCCTACTAAAGCAATCAGAAAACAGAATGCTCTTGGCATAGTGATGCTGTTCCTTTCCCTCAGAGATCCATATTCCAAGTAAGTCATTGTTTGCATCGCACTCTCATGTCATACTTGCAATGTTATGACAGGCTGTTTCTATGACATTGAAATTTGATTCTTTGAGATTTTAGCCTGAATATGAAAACAAATCTGTTTCAGGAACACTTTTATGATGCTGCAAGCAACACAGGATACATTACCTGGCGTAATAAAAACAGTCCACAGGAATATGGAGTGATGACACCAGACAGCCCTCTTCCTCAACAGGTAGATGAATGTTTAAAATGATCTCTGTTCTTAAACTGAAAAAGTATTGAATTTGAAGATTCCCATTAATTAATTCATGTGAATCTTTGTCTTCAGTCTACGGCCAGGAAATGGCATCCCTTTTAATCCCTTCCACCGCTTCCAGGAGGGCTGAAGTCTCCAAAAAGTGCATGCGATGCAGCTGAAAGCCATGTAATCTATCATAAGGTAGTGGCATTTTACAAATGTGTTGTGAGTCATTGTTTGAACAATCACTTTTATAATGTTGTTTTCTCTGTGACTGCACATTATGTTTGTCTAATGTTTGGTTTTCATTTCAACTCATGCTGCAGTTTGGAGAAACACCTCAGCAACAACCAGCGTCAGCATCCATTCCTCCTTGCTGTTGGACGTCAGAAAAGCAACAGCTTCCACATCGCCTTGGATAAGCATCTCCTCCCATGCCAGGCAAACTGCTTCCTTGGAGCATTTGATGAACTTTTAAAGGCACATTTTGTGTTCAGTTTGTCATATGATAGTGCACTTGTGAACTTTTACACATTACTACACATTTTTATGAGCATCTTCATGCATTCAGAGTACTACGAAGTGAGGAAAGGTGTATTATAAAAATGTCAGAGATTAAATTTTATGAGCCATTTGATATTAAAAACGGCGGATGAAAGTTTGTATATATCATTCCTTCTTTTGTAATGTTTTAATTCAACTTCAAATTGCACTGCAAGGGAGAATTAAAAATAAACATGATGGAAATTATTATGTTGTGTGTTGAAGTTGATTTAACTATGTTTTCAGTATATTTAACAGTGTTTTGTAGATCTTTTAACCACCTAAATTCTAAATTCCAACCACCTAAAACATGCAACTCTAAACAGTGTTGTTTTTCTGTATCCCTTTTAGTGTTATTTTAACACTTTTTTAGAGTCAAATAAGGAACTCTGGCATAGTGTTAAATGTTTAACTATTTTGAAAGTGTTAATTTAACTCCAGAAAGTGTGGAGCTATATAAACTCTGAAAAAGTGTTAAAATCAACTCTGTGAGAGTTAATTTAACACTGGACTTTTTGCTGTGTACTGGGCTGAGAATGGCAAAACTACTTGTCTGGTCTCCAAAGGAACACATTCTGATAAATGTACCATACGATGCAGAGTATTCAACACACCAGGTTACTCATCTTAGAGGCTTTTACTTCTCAGTGATGCTTCCTAGAGTAGTAGATGAATTCAGTGCTAGACGATTCAAACTGAATGACAAATACTTACATGTAGTCAAAAAAGCTTAACCTACTGGTAAACAAAGATTAACAGTGTTTTAAAAACAGTGTACAGATGCTGACATGAGAGTGGAAAAAAAGTTTTAACATGTCAAGGCAAGTTTTCAAAACAATTTTGTATTTATTTGATATTTCCTTATATCAAAATATATATATTTTTAAATTAGATTAAAGATTAAAGTATGTACATAGTACAAGGAAATAGAAAACATATTGAGATAGATTTTTTTAGAATTACAAATGTCAAGTATTGCTATTAAATACATATATGTACAATACAAGTCTTGTATGTTTTTTAAAAATTAGATTAAAGAGTATATATGTACATAGTAAAAGGAAATAGAAATCATATTGACATGGATTTTTTTTAGAATTACAAATGTCTTATTAAATTATTAAAAAAAAGAATTATTAAATACTTGTATGTACAATCCATATGACTAATGCAGCAGTCTGAACTTTATAGGAATAGTTTATCCACAAATTAAAATTGTCATTATTTACTGTTTTTTTTCTTCCGTTGAACACAAAAGAAGGTATTTTGGAGAATGTTGGTAACCATTGACTTGATAGTGGAAAAGAAAAAATATTATGGAAGTCATTGGTTATCATCAACTGTCTGATTACCAACATTCTCCAAAAAAAAACTAATTTTTTATAATCTTTTGTGTTCAACAGAAGAAGAAAAAAAACTCATACAGGTTTGGACCAGCATGAGGAAGAGTAAATGAAGACAAGATTTCATTTTAAAATAACTTAATTTTCTGCTTCACGGATCAGTTCACCATGCAAATTCACTGAAGCTGTACATATACACAGAATTTTATCTATCTTTGGCATAAGGGTGATAGGCAAAGTTTGTGATAACACCTTGTATACTTTCAGCCTCCTAATTGCACGTTCAACATGTATCCTTACATTTGCAATCCTGCGACTACATGTGACTTTTTCTTCTGTCAGCTGTGTTTTGTTGGCAAAGTGAGGAATTATCAAATTAACTTGTCTTTCAAACAACAAGTCTCTAATCAAAAAACCCCTGTCCACCATCACTTCATCTCCTGGATGGAGATATTCAAGAATGCCAGAATCACATGTGATAAATTTGTCACTACAGCGTCCCCCATATGCTGCAGATATAAACATTACTAGACCACATGGTGCAATAGCCACTAAATACTTGATAGTGTTGCAAGCATAGTAGTGGCTGTAAGATTCAGACCTTGAGTCTAGGTTCCTTGGTCTTTGCACTTCACTTTCACTGCAGTCTAAGATACAGGTAACATTTGGATAATGTTGCTTAAATGACTCTGGTGTTGTGGCCCTGATTGTTTCTTTGGGGAGCCATGGTATCAGATCTTTCAAGACTACAGCCATGGTGTCGATCCAAAAAGAAATTATCCTGCTCACTTGGCTCACTGATATACGGAATCGAATGGCTAGATCTTCTATCAACAGGTTTAATTTCAGTTTCATTAGTGTGAGCAAGATTTGCTGTTCAATTTCAGCATGGTAAGCCAGATTCCCATGGGGACGCAAAACAGCTACAAGGGTATGAAATGTGTGGAGTGGGAGACCAGTGTACAGATTTGAGTCATAGTCATTCATCAGACTAGGAGGCTTGAAAGTATTGCACTGCGTTGACTGGTTTAAATAAGTTACAATGTGTTGTCTCTTGCTGTAACAATGATCCTCGAAGATGTGGTCTTCCCACTGTGTTCCAACAGAGGCAACGTTTTTAGATGTACAGCTGTGGTCAACAACATCTGATTGCTTGGGACTGGGGACAGATGCAAGACTCTCTTCTCCAGGTCTCAGTTCATCCATTCCAGAGTGCTCTTCGTAAACACCAGCTCCTATAAACACAGACAAGGCATTAAACATTGAAGCATCTAACATTAGCTGGGTTAATATATGCATGTTACAGCGCCCGGGGAGCAGTTGGGGGTTCGGTGCCTTGCTCAAGGACACCTCAGTCATGGTATTGAAGGAGGATACTCCCCCCACCAACAATCCCTGCCGGACCTGAGATTCGAACCCACAACCTTCCGCTTACAAGTCCGACTCGCTATCCATTAGGCCACGACTGCTCCTAAATGCTGACGTTCCCCATTTTATAAACTGAAATGAGTTTATGATCAAATACTTTTAGATATTATTTTGTTAAATGTAGTGATTTATGGTGCTATACTGTTGCAGTTGGTAAAAATGATCAGACAGAATACACTCTGCTGCCAAAATATGTAGTCAATATTTAAGAGTGTGCACACTTGGTTAAACACTTTACAAGAACAAACTCAGTGAATCAAATAATGTTGGATTTAACGTTGGCAATCTCAAGGTGGAGTGTTCAAAGTTGAATTCAATTGAGACTTTAAACGATTCATCACGGTGAATAAAATCAATATGTGTCCCTGGAGCACAAAAGCAGTCATAAGTAACACAGGTATATTTGTAGCAATAGACAACAATACATTGTATGGGTCAAAATTATCCATTTTTCTTTTATGACAAAAATCATTAGGATATTAAGATCATGTTCCATGAAGATATTTTGTAAATTTCCTACCGTAAATATATCAAAACTTAAGTTTTGATTAGTAATATGAATTGCTAAGAACTTCATTTGAACAACTTTAAAGCTGATTTTCTCAATATTTTGATTTTTTTGCACCCTCAGATTCCAGATTTACAAATAGTTGTATCTCAGCCAAATATTGTATAAATCTCTAAATTAAAAAAAATACCCTTATTATGACTGGTTTTGTGATCCAGGGTCACAAAAACACACGAGTCAGCCGATTCTATAAAGATATGTAAAATGAATCAGACTTCACTTGTGATTATCCGATTTGAATCAGACAATGAAAACACTGCAACAACATTTTGTTTTCATAACACATTTATGTTTAAATGCAGAATATTGAATGTACTTATAAGTATATATATATATATATATATATATATATACTTAAATGCTGAATAAAAATCTGGTTTCTTAAAGACGTTTAAACACACATCATGACAACTTGGTCGTCCAGACATACTGAAAAGACTGAATCATTTTGATTAACGTTAATTGTGAAGTCCCAATAGCACTTTAGCCGTGTAAATAACGTACGTTAAGTGAATAGTCTCACCTTCGTCCGGACACGTTCGTCGTCTTCTCTGCTTTCTTAATGGACGATCATATCCAAGCCAAACTTCGGGATGAGGATTTTCTGTCGTTGGTTGTCTGTCCACAAAGTGGAAGGAGCATACGTTGACGTTACGGGGGGGGAATTTTAAACTAAGTGCTGCGAGCCATTGTCTTTTACTCTCGTCGTCGGACGGCATCTTGTGCAATTTAAATGGTCTTGGACACTGACATTCTGCTCGTATTGTTGGCTTGTGTTCATAACACTCTTGATCTAGAAAGTTTTTCAGTTTTCTGTAGCTGTTGTGACAGCCTTTTACCGCACAAAACCTCCCCGAGCCTCCACGATTCGCCATTACCGCCAACGTCCTCTAGCTGATGACAATTACTAAACGGAAGTTCGAAGCATCCTACAGGAAGTCACTTGCCGCTATGGCGCCCTCCATGGAGAAGCGAAGAAAAAGGTCTATAGTCTAAATATAAAGTCCACTCTTCTTTAAAATATTTAATAAAATCGTCGTCTTTAAGCAATGATGTATTGAATCTCCAGTTATTACTTGGTGGAGTGGCCTTCTTATTTACTAGAGTTAAAGAAACAGCAGCATGATCGCTGACAGCTATAGGGTTTATCTCTGTGTCTGAAATGTCACTCAGCAGTGAGCTGCTGACTAGGAAATAATCCAGACAAGAGTAAGAGTGATGGACATGTGAGAAGAAAGTAAATTCCCTACGGTTGGGGTGGAAAGAACGCCATGCATCGCAAAGTCCATAGTCGCTCATGTACTGTTTAACTATATTTGTGGATTCCCAATTGTGCTGAGTTCCAGCTGTACTTAGCCTGTCCATTTCTTTATTTAGTCCAAAGTTGAGGTCTCCCCCAATAACAAGTGCACAATCTAGTTGTTCAGAGAGTGCGGTAAAAAAAACGTGAAAGAAAGAGGGGTCATCAACATTTGGACCATATATACTAACAATACATAACTTTTTGTCAAATATAGATAATTTAATGATTAGAAATCTACCTTCTGGATCTATAACTGTGTTGAGTACTGTGAAATTAACATTTTTATGTATTCAAATTGCTACCCCCCTTTGCCTAGAGTTATAGCAGGCTGAGAACACATTAGGAAACTCGGTTGTTTTAAGTTCATCTGTAGCTGTGGCAGATCTATGAGTCTCTTGTAATAAAACAACGCCTGCTTGTAGTTTTTTAAGCTGGCTAAATATTTTTAACTTCTTTTCTCTGGAGCCAGCTCCATTCACATTCCATGTGACAAACCTTAATGCAGCCATAGATGTGTGTGTGTAGCTAATGCTGCTCGCTGCGTGTGATGCTCAAATGAATAAGATATGAGCGGGCGTGTACGCGCTTGTATGCGAGTATGTCCTTCATGTCTGTGTGCGCTGTAAGGTCTGAGTGGTTGCGTTAATGCTGAGTGTATATGTACATGGTCGTGCCATGCAGATGTGTGATATAGGGTGTTGTGTTTATATGTGTAGTAAAGCAGGTGATCGTTGCCGTGAAAGGACTTGGAAGTAAGAAAGACATACATAGAAGCAAGCATAGAGGGATGAAAGTAAAAACTTGACAGAAATGAAAACATTGCAAAATCATTTAAACGCTGCGGAGACTGACTGTACGTGTTTGTTATGATATCGTATTAAATTATCGAAATGACAAATAGTTAGAGGTAAATGGAAGAACAAGCGAGGAAAGAGAGAAAAAAAAGGTAAATATAACGGATTCTTATCTGAAGTGGTGTTAATATAACCACGGAGTGGTACTGAGGTTGCGGTAGAGCTGCCCTTTTGGATGAGACTGCGTCGGATTGGGAACAGAATTTTGCGTCGCTCCAGGATTTCTTTGGGGAACTGGTCGTTTACGCCGAAGTCTGTTCCTTTCAGCTCCCTGCCGCGACTCTTCACCTGCTCTTTCTGCTTGAAGTATCCGAATTTGGCCACAATAGGACGCGGCCTCGGGGCTCCAGATTTCTTCACTCCCATCCGATGGACTCTTTCGAAGCAGATGTTTTCCACGGTGTCTTCCGGAAGCTTCAGGTATGTCTTGATAAAGGTTTTAACCGTAGCTTCTGGGTCCTCTTCGGCAGATTCCAGGATGCCTGAAAACACCAGGTTATCTCTCATGCTACGGGCCTGGAGATCGATGACAGTCTCTTTTATTTTCTTCACTTAGATGGGTCATATTTTCAGTTAGAGATTTGACCGAGTCCCGTAGTGATGCGTTTTCAGCAGCGAGTGTTTCCACCTGCTGCTGGCTGAATTCCAGTGATTCCCTCAGGGATTTAAATTCACGGTGCAGGATCTCGACCAGGGACAACCTCGCGTCGAAGCTGGACAACCGCTTGTCGATTGAATCCAGGATGTCGGTAAAGCTTTTACCCGTCGGCGATGTTGTTTCAGGCGAGTCTGCCGGGCGACTTCTTTTGGAAGACGGCGTCTCGCTTTTGGCTGGAGAACATGCATTTTGGTTTTTCTTCATGACTATAACGTCGAAGCACCAGTCGATGTATTCCTGAAGAGTTTCTAAATTTTCCTCGCTGTCCTCGCCGTTCATTCAGTTTTTCCGCCAAGTCTCCAGCGTCTGACGTCACCTACAGCATTTTTCTTTGCGATGCACATTACTATCGTAACCTCGGTTCCCTGAGATATGAAATGAGTACTGCGTACTTTGCCGTGCCAGGTAGCTGCACGACTCAGTCGTCGCTTCAGTCGAAGTAACCTGAGGATCCTATGGCGAAACGACCGCTTATATAGCCAGATGCCCCGCCCATTTTGGCGGGATCTGGCGGAAATCGTCGCCATAGGCTCGTGCAGCTCCACTGCTGACCCATTGGTTCGTTTTTTACCACTGCACGAACCAATAGTCGTGCAGTTTCACTGCGTGATTGAATAAGACTTCAGTTCAGGAGAAAAAAGGCTTTTTCCCATATGCGTCTTTATCAAGTAACCGATATGTTTACCGGTATGTTTCCTTCATTTCAGGGTTAACATACTCAGAGTTTTCACTAACCTCCTTTCTGAAACAGGCCCCTGGTATTCACTTCTGAGTTTCCAACGCTTACATACACTATGGTATGTTTATACAGCATTCCAACTGATTAACTTTTCATGGAATTTTAAAATCCTTAACCTAGTATTGTTTTTTTATCTTCTTTAGCTTACCAGGAAGTCAGCATGAGACCTCACACAACACATGGCATCTTTTTCACTTTTTATCTTTAATATTTGTTAACGTGTAATCAAAGATATCTATTATTTAATGGATGTGTTTAGCCATTTAGAATTTTTTCATTTATACATTTAGGGGCAGTGCTTAGGAATAGAGACAAAACACCTGGGAGACGACCTTGAACAAATCATGCAAATGAAGTATTCAAGTGTAGCAACCTGCCCCATTTCACCAGTCCTAATCCAATCAGCATAACTATTCAAAGTCTAGGGCAGGGACACTTAAGCGGGGCGCACACGGTGCGATTTTTAATAGTCCTTTACGATTGTTACTTGTCAGACTGTATGAACATGATGATCGTGTCACACTGTGGGATCTCAGTTGTCATTAATGTCAGACTGTTCGACAGTCAAGAAGCTTTAAAAACTGGTGCACACAAGAAAACTTGTCTGGAGTTTTACATCAACCCATACACGTTCAGCTGCATTACACACGATGTTGAAATGTTGGCTATCATCAAAAGTATATGAATTGTGGCAATAGTGGCATATTTAAGAAGAATAGTGTAAGCAGCACTACACACTCACAAGAAACCAGCGGCGCAACCAATGTTTATCATAGCAAAGGCACCATATCATAAGAATTCCGTGAGTGGTGGCCAGGAGCGCCGGAGTTTTTGGCAGATAGAATAAATCTCTAGCATTAATTATGATCATGGCTTTTCTTGAAAAACGGAGACAGTTTGACGTTCTCCATAGAAGTCACACTGCAGGACTGTGCGCCAAATCTTCTGATGCTGCTAGAATTTTGATGGAGGTAAAATTTGATCGCAGCAGCCATTAATCGGCTGTCGGTGAACATGTCAAACCAGCGATCAAAGACTACTGTCACACTTTCAGATGGTTTGGACTTCCAATTCATTTGTTTCCCATGAGTTCCTGTTTTCCTTTGTTCTTTTCCCACCACTCCTTATTTGCCATGGACACCTTAATTTATGGTTAGCTTCAGCTGTTTTGGTCTATTAGCCCCATTTGTGTTTTCCTTATAAGTCTGTCCCGGATTATATCAAGTTGTGTTTTCCCTCGGCACTCTGCCCATTGTTTGAGTTGTTTATTAAACTGAGAGTTTTGGACTTTACCTGCTGTCTCCTTCGCCTTGCTTTGCAACACAACCAGTGACAGATGACCGGACCAAGAAAGATGAACTGGGCTAAGGACTTCATCCTCAACATCCAGCAAGAGGGATGGCCTTTGGAGCGATATGTGGAGGAGTTGTGGAGGATACGGCTATGTGGAGGATACGGCTAATGCTTGCTTTAGGATGGGACTCGACGATGATAATTTTTTTTTGATTCCAGTCTCCTGACGATCGTTATAGACCTGTAGCAGCCTTTATTAATTGTGTCCTTAATTTAAATTGCTCTGATTTCTTTGTTGATGTGGAGGATAATCATCCTATTCCTATCCGGAAGCATGTAGGCACTTCGGCTCACCATAAGCCAGCACCCTCCACACACCGGTCCAATGATCCCGCTCCCTCAGATCCACCCGAGCCTCCCCGATCTCGGAAGAGGGTTTCAAGCAGCGCTGATCAGGGGGCAAAAGTGGCGGACCCAGCATTGACATCTGCCCAGTCAGAGCTAAAATCAGCTTCATTTTCTCAGGTCCCAGCTGTAGAACCCATCCCAGTCTTAAGTGCAGATAAAGCTAAAGTACCAATCAGCCTGCCGGCAGCTTCACTCTCCAGCCCACCAGCCACTTCACTCTTCAGCCTGCCAACCGTGTCGCTCTCAAGCCCATCGGCCCTTTCGCTCTTCATCCTGCCGGCCGCTTCACTCTCAAGCCCGCCGACCACTATGCTCTCAGGCCCTGTGATGGCTCCAGCACCCAAATGCAGCCTCATAATGGCATTAGCTTTTGTGTGTGTCTGGGCTGCACACACAATAGCTCCTACCCCTGTCCAGAGCCCAGAGAGGGCCCGAGTTCAGCCCAGAGAGGTCTTCTGTCCCCAAGTGGAGCCCAGAGAGGGCTTCTGTCCCAGAGTTCAGCCCAGAGAGGACTTCTGTCCCTGAGTTCCCTGTCCCTACTCTCATTTCACTGCTGGTTATACAGTCTCTGTATAGTCGTGTATGTGACAAATAAAACTTGAAACTTGAGTTCAGCCCAGAGAGGGCTTCTAAATTCAGCACAGAGAGGGCTTCCGAGTTCAGTCCAGAGAGGGCTTCTGTTCCCGAGCTCAGCCCAGAGAGGGCTTCTGTCCCCGGGTTCAGCCCAGAGAGGGCCTCTCACCTGTTTTTGTGTTCATTGCCAATAGGTGTGTTCGACATGAAGCAGTGCTGCACAGTTCGATCAGAGCATAACATCGAAGTACCGCGAGAGCTATTCGAAAACATGAAGAGCCGTCTGCTCACTATAGCTCTCATGATACTTTGATACATACACCGATCGGTCTGCGCAGTGCCGCTTAAAGTCAAACACACCTATTGTCACCTTCTGCCTGCTCAGTTGTGTTTTAAAAACAGGCAATATTCGGAAATGATCAATTAGCCTGCACTGGCATTGTCAAATAAGAACAAAAGCTTGAACTGAATTGAGCTAAATAACGACACTATTTTCTGCCTTCATATTTGATGAACTTTGCAATTTAATAATAATAATGACACTTATAATAATAATAATGGAATTTAATATTAATTTGTGAATGCAAAAATTTACAAAGTTTCAAAGATTATTTCCATATTCACAAAGGACAAAAAAAATTGAGACCAACTGACTATAGCAAAGCAGATGCTCAGGTGAATTTTTTTATTTTAACTCAAGTCCCATTCATTTACAAGGAGAGGGCGGGGTTTATGACCTGTACTGCAGCCAACCACCAGGGGGCGATCAAAGAGCCTGCAGCTTCACTATTCCGGAGATGTGAGGCACACCCGGTTTAGCTGTGTACATAAAAATTTAGTATCATATTGGCATTTTGTCTAGATGGATCCAGCATTTTGGGAGCATGAAACTATTATATGAAACCAGGTACCAGAGTGGATGAATCTAAAAACGACACCTTTGCATTTTCGTGTGTAAAGCCAATCCATATATTTTGTGAAACGATGATGTCATCAACCTACGTCTCAACCCTAGGCAGACACCGCTACATCACAGCAACAACAACATGAACAAACACTGAACGATTGTCTTTTTATTAAAGTGGTCATATAATGCTACATGCACTTTTACAAGTTGTTTGAACTGAAGTGTGTGTACACAACCACCCTATAATGATAAAAATCCACCCAGTGTTTTTTTAATATATATATATACTAAAATTTGTACCCCTTTCTCAAATCGAGCCGATCTCAGATGCCTGTCTGTGTGATGTCACACGGACGAAGGCCGCTCCCACGATAGTTTGATTGACAGTAGCATTTTAGCACAGACTGCACTGGTATCTTACCTCAGACCCGCCCTGAGTGAGCTGTCATCAGTTGTTTCACTGCCGGAGTAGATGTAGACAAGAATGACTCCTAAGCGATTGAGGTGTTTTGTTGTTGGATGTAATAATGAACATAGCAGTAGTCATTTACTCCCGTCATCTGAGCCGCTGAAGAGGATTACGTTTGGTTCTGAAGGGACTGCGCCCTCGATCTACCTAAATGCGTCTATGTTCGCGCGAATCATTCATGATCCAGCTTCACCTACAGAAGAAGTGAGTACAAGGTTTTTTTTAAATGAATCTTTGCAAATCGCTTTTCCTAATAATGTGCTAATTAGCAAGTTTCACGATGAATGCAGCTAAAGTAAACAGTCCCTCAGAGAGCAGCTTTTTTAATCATTTAGCAGACGCTTTTATCCAAAGCGATGTACAAATCAGGAGAACAATAGAAGCAATCAGACCATCGAGAGAGCAACAGTATACAAGTGACATGACAAGTCTCAATTAGTCTAGCACAGTAGACGTAGCTAGGAATTATTATTTTTTTTAATTAGAATAGGTAAGTGTTAGTATTAGTTGGTCAGGTGCTGGCAAAAAAAGGGAGGTCATTCCACCAGCTGGGCACAGTCCAGGAAAAGGTCCATGAGGGTGATTTGGTACCTCTTTGGGATGGCACCACAAGGCGTCGTTCACTTGCAGAACGCAAGCTTCTGGAGGGCGCATAAGTTTGAACTAGCAAGTTTAGGTATATTGGTGCAGCGCCAGTTGTGGTTTTATAGGAAAACATCAGTACCTTGAATTTGATGCGAGCGGCTATTGGTAGCCAGTGTAACCTGATGAACAGAGGGGTAACGTGCGCTTTTCTCGGCTCATTAAAGACCACTCTGGCTGCTGCATTCTGGATCAGTTGCAGAGGCTTGATAGTACATGCGGGAAGGCCCGCCAAGAGAGCATTACAATAGTCCAGTCTGGAGAGAACAAGAGCTTGGACAAGGAGTTGTGCGGCTTGCCTGACAGGAAGGGCCTAATCTTCCTAATGTTGTATAAGGCAAATCTGCAGGACCGGACCGTTGTAGCAGTATGGTCTGTGAAGCTTAACTGATCATCGATCACAACTCCAAGGTTCCTGGCTGTCCTGGAAGGAGTTATGGTTGACGAACCCAGCTGTATAGAGAAGTTGTGGTGAAGTGATGGGTTGGCTGGGACCACGAGCAGTTCTGTCTTAGCAAGATTGAGCTGAAGGTGATGGTCCATCATCCAGCTAGAAATGTCACTCAGACAGGCTGCAATGCGAGCAGTTACCGCCGGATCCTCCGGTTGGAATGAGTAGAGTTGAGTGTCATCAGCATAGCAGTGGTAGGAAAAGCCATGCTTCTGAATAACTGATCCTAATGACGACATGTAGATGGAGAAGAGAAGTGGTCCAAGCACTGAGCCTTGAGGAACTCCAGTAGCAAGAAGTTGTGACTTCGAAACCTCACCCCTCCAAGACACCCTGAAGGACCTATCTGAGAGGTAAGACTTGAACCACAGTAGGGCGGTTCCTAAGATGCCCATCTTTCTGAGGGTGGACAGGAGGCTCTGGTGGTTAACAGTGTCAAAAGCAGCAGACAGATCCAGCAAGATGAGTAGAGAAGATTTGGAAGCTGCTCTTGCCAGTCTCAGGGCCTCTGTAACCGAGAGTAGGGCAGTCTCAGTTGAGTGGCCGCTTCTGAAGCCAGATTGCCAGAAGGTTGTTCTGTGCAAGAAACAGCGAGATTTGGTTGAACACAACTCGCTCAAGTGTCTTTGCAATGAATGGAAGAAGGGATACCGGTCTGTAGTTTTCTAAGAGTGCTGGATTTAGAGAGGGTTTTTTAAGCAGTGGGCTTACCCGAGCCTGCTTAAATGCTGAGGGAAATGTACCAGTGTGAAGTGAGGTGTTGATAATGTGAGTAAGTGCAGGTATGACTGAGGAAGAAATGGCTTGAAGGAGGTGAGTGGGGATAGGATCTAGTGGACAAGTAGTGGGATGATTGGAAAGGATGAGTTTGGAAACCTCCGTCTCCGAGAGAGGAGAAAAGGAGGTGAGAGATTGTGTATTTGTCGTTATGAAGTTATTATTAGTATGTGGTGTGAGGAATTGGTCACTGATGGTTCTTGTTTTATTTGTGAAGAAAATTGCAAAGTCATCAGCTGTAAGAGTTGATGAAGGAGGAGGGAGAGGAGGACAGAGAAGAGAAGAGAAAAATTTGAAGAGTGTGCGAGAGTCAGAACAGTTGTTAATTTTGTTGTGGTAGTATGTCGTTTTAGCAGTGGAGACATTTGCAGAGAAGGAAGAGAGGTGTGACTGATACACACTACGGTCGGTAGAGTTTTTGGATTTGTGCCATTTCCTCTCTGCAGCCCTTAGTTTAGCGCAATGTTCACGGAGAACATCGGACAACCAGGGGGCAGAGGGGGTAGTGCGTGCTGGTCTGGATGAAAGGGGGCAAAAGTTGTCCAAGCAAGATGTTAGAGTGAAGCAAAGAGTGTCAGTAGCACTGTTTGTGTCCAGTGCTGAAAACTGAGAGGGTGAAGGCAGTGCGGACGAAACCATTGAGGATAGGCGAGAGGGAGAGAGCGAGCGTAGGTTACGCCGAAAGGTGACCTGCGGAGGAGCGTGTGCTATGTCAGGAGTTAGTGTGAGGTTAGAAGTGATGAGGAAGTGGTCTGAGGTGTGCAGTGGAGTTACTAATGTGTTGTCAGTGGAGCAGTAGCGTGTGTAGATAAGGTCCAGTTGGTTACCTGATTTGTGAGTAGCCGTAGTGGACACTCGCTTGAGGTCAAATGAAGTGAGAAGAGTGTTGAAGTCAGTAGCCTGGAGTTTTTCAAGGTGGATGTTGAAGTCGCCGAGCAGTACCAGAGGAGTACCATCCTCAGGAAAGTTTGACAGTAACACATCCAACTCCTCCAAGAAGTTACCCAGTTGACCTGGGGGACGATACACAACTACAACGTGGATTTTAGCAGGGTGGGTAATAGTAATTGCATGAGATTCAAATGAACTGTTGCCTGTAAGAGATGGTAGAAGATCAAATTTCCATTAATTTGAAATAAGGAGACCCGTACCTCCACCCCTTCCAATTGTGCGAGGGGTGTGGGAAAAAGTGAAATTAGTGGAGAGGGCTGCAGGAGTGGCAGTGTCCTCAGGTTTGAGCCAAGTCTCAGTTAGGGCCATGAGGCTGACACCGGAATGAGTAGCAATAGAAGGAATAAAATCTGCTTTGTTTACAGCAGACTGGCAGTTCCAAAGACCAATTGGAATAGAGAGTAAAGTAGTAGAGGACAGAGGGACCGGCCGTAGATTATTAGGATTGGCCTGCCTCCAATGTACAGTGCGTGCTCTCCGAGTGTTACTGGTAATAGTAGAGATTTGAAAGCACATAGTGAGTACAATTGACTAAACAAGTAGATGAGAACAAGTTAAGGGAAAAAAAAGTAAAGAAAGGGGAGAAAGCAATACTCAAGTGCCTTGTCAGTGTCCTTGCTCAGTGGAGTCGCGCAAGGTAGAGTCGATCATCTTTACACTCGTCGGTCTTCACACGAGGGCTGCCGCGACCGCTGCCGCGGTGTACAAACCACTTTTATACTTGCCTAATTACTCGTTCCTGAAGTCAGCTGACCACGCCTTCCTACTTAACAAACCGAAAAAACTGCTGTTCTCTTCTGCGGTTCGACGGCTTCTTCTAACAAGTGCCTCCAAGTCAGGTAAATAAGTACTTTTTCTGGCTAAGACCAAGCCTTCCTACTTAACAAACCGAAAAAACTGCTGTTCTCTTCTGCTGTTCGACTGCTTCTTCTAACTAGTGCCTCCGAGTCAGGTAAATAAGTACTTTTTCTGGCTAAGACCACGCCTTCCTACTTAACAAACTGAAACTGGGAATTCCCGTGATATGCACGAGAACAAACGCGACTTGAGAACGCGTTTACCACTGTAAAACACAGTATGCAAAACAATGTTTCCTAGCAACGACAACCGCGCTGAAATCTAATGAGAAAACAAGACAAAACACTTACAAAATGCTGTTCTCTTCTGCTGTTCGACTGCTTCTTCTGCTTGACTCATCTAAAATGTAAACAAGTTCTTTACTGTAGCACTCTACACATACACTATAAATGTACACTGTGATGTTTTTTTCCTGTAATTTTTTTTCATGGTTAATCACATAGTAATATCTAAATTGTCATAATTTCACATCTCCAGATTAATGTAGAAACAATATAATGATGGTATATTTTAAGTATGTTTCATGGCATCTTTTTCCTAAGTAGCCTATTATTAATTATTAATTAAGGCCAGTATCTTTGACACCAATACTGCTCTTGATGTTATCTATTAAATCTATTTTAGCCATTAATTGTAGCCAGGGGTGCACATAAGTGGTGTGCAGATGCGCATGCGCAACCAAAATAAAAAATGTGCTGTGTAAATAAGTTTGGACCGCTCATTTGCGTACCAACATGGTTGACAGCTGTTAATGCACAATTACCATTTTAGATCGATAAACTGTGAAACTGTATAAGATATCTATACGAACTAAAATAACAAATCTAGGCTATCTGCTGCTGTTTTCAAAGCACAGTGCAAAACTGTGATATTTCATTCACTGACGCTCTTCAATTGGCAGAAATAAACCCATTGGCAACCCGCCAAAATATAAACTTGCTGACTTTAAGTTTGAAAATGATGAAAATGTATACTTTTAAAAAGTAAATAACAGCATTTTATTTTTAGATTTACTATAAGATAATTGTATTTTTATTTAATATTCCCTTTTTATTATTTTATTTTTAAAAAACTAAATAAATAAAGTGCAATAATATTATCTCTGTTATTCATTTATTTTTATAGTTATATTTAATGGGTCACACTATGTGCAGCATGAGGACCAAACCAAATATCCAGGAGAACCAGGCTGAAAGAATTATGTGCACCCCTGATTATAGCCATTCAACATTACAAAATGTATGAAACCCATGATTTTTAACATTTAATAGGCTTTGAAAAATTTGAAAACTTTATATGAAAGTGGATTTATACTTTGTGAAACAAACTTCACATAAAGTATAATTTATATATGCGTAAACTATAAATTGAATATAGGTGACTCTACAAAAGCTACAAAAGTTAATCAGCGAGCAGAGCAGTGAGTGATTACTTTTTTCTTTCTTTTTTTTTTTTGTTATCAACATTTTTATATTTTTTTTCACACATAACACAACACAGCATCCAAAAATATAACAAAACAAAACAACAGACACATACTCAAAGTCCAGTCAAAAGGGAGGGAGAGAGGGAAGGACAACAAAAACACAAAAGTCACTCCTCCATACAATCACGTATATCAAACAAAAAACACTGCCATGCATCAATGGTCGAAGGCCTGGCCCCACCAACTCGCGCCGTTGCACATTCACAAGTCACTATTTGCAGGAGGCTACGGATCCAATATGTTTTTCCACACATGTGCGGTGTAAACCAGTTCTGTATTATTGTCTTCTTCGCCGCTGTAAAACCAGCAAACAACATTCTCTTTTGCATTGAACTTATACAGAGACCAGAATCATCATTAAGAAGACAGAAACTTGGGTTAACAGACCAATCAATTCGCAGTAATGATGACAAAACCAGGTTTACATGTGTCCATAGACTAATGACGATAGGACATTCCCAAAACATATGAAGAAAAGTGCCTGATGAAGCAGTATTACATATATGGCAGATAGAATTTGATTGTAGTTTCATTTTGAATCTTTTGTAAGGAGTTATGTATGCTCTATGAATGACTTTGAAGTGAATAAGACGATGAGCCAAATTTTTAGATGTTAAGCTGAGATTAGACCACACTCTCTCCCAGTCGACAGATAAATTAAGGTCAGATAATTCCCTATTCCAAATAGTTTTAATAGAAAGAGGTTTTGTAATGCAATCAATAATTTTATTATATATTAAGGAAACAGATGGCTGACCAGCAGATGGTGCAATCCAGTCCCGCATAGGATGAGAGGAAATGGGAGAGGACCAAGGAACCCCATACGCTTTGAGAGCAGAACGCAACTGAAGAAAGACAAAGTATGCGGATGCTGGTAGACAGAATTTGGTTCTTAATGTCTGAAATGAACAGAGGCCCTGGTTATAATATATATCACCGCACGTGTTTACACCTAAAGAAGACCAAGAGGGTTGGACAAATGGACGATTTCAGCATACAAAATTAAAATTGTGCCATAGAGGTGTACTGTTACAAAATTTGAAGGGTCCTCCTATCCGACGTTCAACCATTTTCCAGATTTTAATAGAGTTAGCCACAACCGGACCAAATTTATAATTATCCCTTTTTTTCCTGTGCCAGTAAATAAAATATCTTGAAGTCTATTTGGTTTAACCTTGTCAGCTTCAATCACCCTCCATGAAACTGTAGATTGAGGATCAACCCAATTATGAAGAGCCTTAAGCTGGAACGACCAATAATACAGTTCAAAATTTGGTACAGCCAATCCTCCTGCGCTATTAGTACATTGTAATGTGGTAAGTTTAATTCTGGGGCATTTATCATTCCAGATAAACTTAGAAATTATGGAGTTGATCTCCTTAAAGTAACCTGGAGGGGGAGAAAGTGGTAGCATAGAGAAAAAAAAATAAATTGAGGTAACAAATTCATCTTAACAGTGGAGATTCTTCCTTAGAGAGAGACTTTAAGATTCTTCCATCTTTGAATGTCATTTTTGACCTTAACTAAAATATTATTAAAATAGTCTCTGGCAATCTTATGAATGTTTTTATATATGGTAATGCCCAAATAGATGAAAGATTCCTTAATAGGGATAAATGAGGGAATAGAAGAATTAACCTTAACATTGTTAATTGGCATTAAAGCAGATTTGCTCCAATTTATTTTATATCCTGATAAGCTACTAAAATTATCAAATTCCTTAATTATACTAGGGACTGAAACATCAAAGTGGTATAAATATAGAATAATATCATCAGCGTATAATGAACTACTATGATTATGATCATGAGTCTTAATCGATACTTCAGATTTCCTGATGGCTTGTGCTAAGGGTTCAAGAGATAGACAAAACAATAATGAGGAAAGTGGACATCCCTGCCTCGTTCCCCGCTGTAAGGGGAATGGGGGGGAAATAATATTACCAGTTATGACTGATGCTGCAGGTGAGTGGTATAGTGTCTTAATCATAGAGATGAAGTGTTCACCGAAGCCGAAACATTGCAGAACTGCCCACATATAATTCCACTCTAGCCTGTCAAAGGCTTTTTCTGCATCCAGTGAGAAAACCGCACAAAGACTTGGATGGGATTCTGCAAAGTCAAGAATATGAAGGAGTCGACGCATACTGTCAGACGCATTGCGCCCTTGATGAAGCCGGTTTGGTCCTCCTTGATCAAACTATGAATTACCTTCTCCATATGAGAAGCAAAAACTTTAGCATAGATTTTTAGATCACATGGGATAAGCGAAATCGGTCTGTAGCTGGAACAATCTAATGGATATTTCCCTTTTTTAAGAAGTAATGATATCAATTAAGTTTTTTGATCTCTATGAAATACCCCATGTTCAATTGCAAAATTAAATGAATTAAGCATAAGTATCTCTACCAAATCCCAATTTTCTAAATATAATTCAGGGGGGAGACCATCTAGACCCTGCGATTTGCCCTTTTGAAGGCTTTTTAGAGAGACGTGAAGTTCCTCCAAACTTAATGGGGCCTCCAAAGATTCTTTATCCATCTGTGAGATCCGAGGCAGTTCCAATTGATCTAAATACTGCTTACAAATTGGTTCATCAAAATCTGTTTTGGCTTTATACAGATTTGTGTAAAAACCTTTAAATATGTCATTAATTGCCACAGGGTTCATGGTGACCTGATCATCCGATGATTTTATTGCGCTAATATATGCCTTAGACTTGCATTCTTTCAACCTAAAATCAACTTAAAATAAATTCCGCCTTTGAATGTGAAAGTAAATCATATTCTTCTTTTAAAGAGGACAGCTGTGTAGCCTGTTCCTCAATAAAATGTTGTTTTTGTATGTTTTGTAATGATTGGATTTTATTTTCTAATTGTGTAAACTGGTGAGTTTTCGCTTTGGCAAGAGTAGAAGAGAAAGATATACAGAAACCTTGTATAGCACACTTAAGCCCCTTTCACACTGCACTTTGGTCCCGGAAAATTGCTGGAAAATTGCCGGAGTGGCTTCTGTGTGAACGCAAACACGTCCCGGGATTGATCCCGGGTTGGGACCTAGTAACATTGCCGGGTTCAGTCCCGGAACGAGCGCTGTGTAAACAAAAGCCGGAGCCAATGCCGTAACGGATGTGTCGTAGTGATGACGTAGTTATCGTGCGACTCTTTGAGCGGGTGTTTTCAATAATACAGCCCTGCAGTGCCGGAGGGACTAGTCTGTGTTTTAAACTCGGAGAGCGGTGTTCATCTAAAAAAACAAAAATAAACAAAAATGTGTGCAAACTGGACTGCAGCAGAGACCACGGAGCTCCTCAGTATCCGTGCTGAAGCCGAGATCGTTCGCCAGCTGTGTGGAACGGTACGTGATGCTGTAGTGTATGAGCAAATAAAAAACAAAATGGAACAGCGTGGTTTCTCGAGAGCAAAATTGATCTGCTGTTGCTTCAAAACTTATTTTGTAATATTAGTTATGTGTGCTGCTCAATAACATTTAACATTTAGAATTTATTGTGATTCATACAGATGTTGGTTGTTGCTGCAGTCTCTTTGATGTTGTGTCTTCGGTTGTTTTCTTCTGTTGTTTTCTCTTTTTGTCAGCAGGTATCGAAGCAAATTGTCTGTATTTTTTTTTGTTTGTTTTTTTTTGTTTTTTTCCCCCTCTCTCTCTCTATCCCCCCATTCTCCTTTTTTCTCTCTCTCCCCCTCTCTGTTGACTTTCCCCACAACCTTTTTTTTTTTTTTTCTTCTTTCTCTCTCTTGTTTTCTCTGTCCCCTGGTCTTGTCTGTCACAGTGTGGTTAAGTAAAAGGGTATATAAAATTAAATTAATTGATTAATATAAAAAAAAGATAAAAAATAAAAATAAATAAATAAATATATTTAATAAAAAAAAAAAAGAAAAAAGGCTGTGAATGATGATAGCATAGCCACGCATATGTACTATCATGTGTTATCTGTGCTACTGACAGGCCGGGAAGAAAAAAAAAAAAAAAAAAAAAGTATTCACATTCATTACTCAGGTAGAAGTATAGATACTAGGGTTTAAAAAGACTTCTGTAGAAGTTGAAGTATCAACTCAAGCTTTTTACTCAAGTAAAAGTGTAAAAGTACTGGTTTCAAAACTACTTAAAGAATAAAAGTAAAAGTAATGTAAGGAAAAAAATGCCATTAAGGACAAAAGCTTAGGCCGCACCACAGAGGCCTATTGTGCACTACCCCACCTCCTCAAAAAAAAAAAAAATTCTAAAGGCCATAATGACTATAATGTTATATTAAAATGTTAATGTTGAAAAATTTGGGATGCACTAGGCTACCTGTTTCAGCCGCATATATGCCCATTGAAAATGAACACATTTTAGTACAATGCAAATACATTAAAAAACATATATGTGTACTACTGAGCATTTACGTGTTTCATGGAGCGGAAGATGATCCTGGCTACAAACCTCCTCGCTAGTGCTTGGTTGGGACATTTCGCTCGAGTTCTCTTTTTGAGTCTCTGCCACGGACACTGTTGCCAACTCTCGCGAGACAAATAAGCAACTGCAGCTTCAAAAACAAGCCCAATATTTTTTTTTTTATGATTTATTATCATCAATATTATTTATTAAAAATTATTTATAACTAATAAATGAGCCTGCAACATATTAAACTGAAACCACTATTTTATCTGAAAAGCAAAAATAGAAGCTATTTTACAAAAATCAGCAAACTGCAACAAAAGTGGGAACAAAACTCATCTTCAATCACATGTGAGCAGAATAGGATTGGAGATATGGAAAAGGAGAAAAACACAAGAGCTTCAAAGGAGAGCTGTAACATAGCTACATATTTATAGCCTAAAATATATTGGGGTCATTCTATGGAAATGTCCATTTTTCTGTCCCTAGCCTTTACAGAAATATTACACTTGGTTACAATTTTTTATATTTTAAAATGAAACAATGTGTTATTTGAACAATTACACCTTCTTGAGCCATCAATGTGGAAATATTTGTTTTTAATTAATTATAAAGAATTCCAAGCACCACAAAACTGCTCATCCCCACAGCCATATACAGTGGGAAAGTGCTTTATTTTGAGGTCAAAAACAGGTTTTTCTACCATTTAAAATAAAATAATGTATACATAACTATCAAATAAATGACATAAAAAAACAAAATTCCAAATAACTATTATAGACAAATGTATAAAAAATATTATATTAAATATTATAATCAATTTTAATATATATTATATTAAAAAATAAAATATATTATAATATTATTTAAAAAAATCATTAAGCTGTCATTTATGTGTATTCATGAAGTCAAAAGGTAATCTAATAATGTGGTCTAAGTTTAAATGTTAAAAAAAGAAATACATTTTAAGACATCTTGCCATACCAGGCTATTGAAACCAAATGTATTTACTATTAGGACATGGCTACTTGATTTTTTATTACAGCCCGTGAAAATTAATACATTACAAAAACATTGTAAAAATTAGGCTAAAAGAAAGTCACCCCACTCCTCTACGTCTACTTCTGTCATCGCTTGGATTACAGCGTCAAGCACCTTCTTTTTGAATGTGATTTTTCTCCAATGAGGAGGCGGAACATATGGCAAATTACTCTACGGCTCTTATATTATTGCACTGGTTGGCTATTAACTGCGAGCAGACAGAGTGTCAATCAATGCATTGGAGAATACAGCGAACATAAATAAAGAAATTAAGTCACTTGTCAGATTTCCCTAACAAGCAACCATATTTTTTTAAATAAGCCCAAAAAACCGCAACCCGCGACCAGGGATTTTTTCCCGCAACTTTACAAAAAAAGAAGCCCAAAGTCACGTATAATACGCAGACTTGGCAACTGTGGCCACGGACATCTTCATACTTGGCTACATACGTCTGCTATGTCCAGTGTTGGGGGTAACGAATAATAAAGTTAGTATAGCCTATACTTATCACAACATTGTCAATCGCGTTGCCAATCGCAAACGCTAATTTATTCAAACGTCTCTTTACCGAACTACCTACTGTAGCTTAATTTGCGGAGGACGAAGAGAAAGCACCCGTTTGATAAATGAGCCAGTAGTGGAGAAATAATAACTTTTAAGAAATAATCTTTTTTGAGTAACGACCCCAACACTGGCTATGTCCTTGCTGGAGTGTGACGTGATTTGTGTCATGTGCAGGTGCGATGGATCGCATACAAACCAATAGGGTGTCGGAATGGTGTTTCACGAGTTCACACTTACATATAATAAACTGAGTAAAGGGTTATGCATATTTGGCGTGCTGTCCGAGGAGAGGGCTCCGAGCTTGGTAATCATTCCCGAGCCCGGGGTACTCCCCCCGACCGGGGAGAGGGGTCCGAGCTCGGTGTGTAGCCTGGAACCAGAATGCTCCCCCGAATGCTCCTCCCTGTGCTGGGATGGAAACGGGCTGAAGGTGAGGAGTTGGGGTGGTGGAGGGATGCTGGAAGACGAGAGAAAATGAAGGTAAGACGATTATTTATAGGGATTCTCTCTCGTGCTGATTGGATAGGTGGTGTGATTACTGATGATGAATTGGCCGTGTTAATTATCTGCACGTGCTCCTCCCGAAACTTGTTAATAAAACATCACTTATTCTTCTCATCCAACCACAATCAAATTCACTGTATCCGGATGGCGCGATTTATCTGGATAGTTTTTTTTTTTTTTTTTTTTTTTTTTTGAACAAAGACAAGCCAGAATGAAAACAAGCCGAAATGAAATGGGAGTAACGAGGCTATTTTTAAAAAGTAAGGAGTAGAAAGTGCAGATAATTGCTTGAAAATGTAAGGAGTAGAAGTAAAAAGTCGGCTGAAAAATAATTACTCCAGTAAAGTATAGATACCCAAAATTTCTACTTAAGTAAGGTAACGAAGTATTTGTACTTCGTTACTTCACACCTCTGCTCCCAGTGCGAAAGATTTAATAGAACCATGCACGACATGCTAAGGACGTTACCCCCGGAAAAGAAAAGGAATTGGAAACAGTATCTACCCGAGTTGGTTATGGCATACAATAGCCGAATCCACGCTTCAACTGGCTATTTGCCATTCTACTTAATGTTTGGTAGAGATGCCCGAATGCCGATGGACCTCCTTAACGGGAGAGACTTGGAGGACAGTGGAGTTGACAATCTCGATGACTGGGTGAAAAACCATCATGACAGATTGAAGACCGCTATTGAACTAGCTAACTCTGCAGCACAGGAGGCTTCGAGACGAAGAAAAAGAGCCTATGATCGTAGATAGCATGGCGCACTTATGAGACCTGGTGACCGTGTTCTGTTGCGGAACCATTCACATAGGGGAAGGAATAAGATCATTGGGAACCCTTGCCTTACATTGTAGTTAAACAGAATCACGCAGACATTCCAGTTTACACAATTCCCCCAATCAAAGGGGGCCCATGCAAAGTTGTACACAGAGATCAACTCAGGCATTGCACTTTTCAGTCACCCCTACCACCTCGTACAACCCCAAATCAGAAAAAGTTGGGACAGTATGGAAAATGCAAATAAAAAAAGAAAGTAGTGATTTCTAAATTTACTTTGACTTGTATTTCATTGCAGACAATATGAACACAAAATATTTCATGTTTTGTCTGGTCAACTTCATGTCAATTGTAAATATACATCCTTTCCTGTCATTCAGACCTGCAAAAAAAGTTGGGACAGTAAAGCATTTACCACTTTGTAATGTTGCCATTCCTTTTCACAACACTTAAAAGACGTTTAGGGACTGAAGACACCAAGTGATGAAGTGTTTCAGTTGTAATTTTGTCCCATTCTTCCTGCAAACAAGTCTTAAGGTGGGCAACAGTACGGGGTCTTCGTTGTCACATTTTGCGCTTCAAAATGCGCCACACATTCTCTATTGGAGACAGGTCGGGACTGCAGGCAGGCCAGTCAAGTACCCGTACCCTCTTCCTCCGCATCCAGGACTTTGTAATGTGTGCAGAATGTGGTTTTGCATTGTCTTGTTGAAATATGCATGGACGTCCCTGGAAAAGATGTCTTCTTGAAGGCAGCATATTGTGCTCCAAAATCTCTATGTACATTTCAACATTAATGGTGCCATCACAGAAGTGCAAGTTACCTTTGCCAAGGGCACTGACACAACCCCATACCATGACAGACCCTGGCTTTTGGACTTGTTGCTGGTAACAGTCTGAATGATCCTTTTCTTCTTTGGTCCGGAGCACACGGCGTCCATTCCTCCCAAAAAATACCTGAAATACTGATTCATCTGACCACAGTACACGTTTCCACTGTGTGATGGTCCATCCCAGATGCCTCCGAGCCCAGAGAAGTCGACAGCGCTTCTGGACACTGTTAACATAGGGCTTCCTTTTGGCACAGTACAGTTTTAACTGGCATTTGTGGATGTAACTATGTATTGTGGTACTTGACAAAGGTTTGCCAAAGTAGTCCTGAGCCCATGTGGTGATATCGCTTATAGATGAATGACGATTCTTGATGCAGTGTCACCTGAGGGATCGGAGATCACGGTTGTTCAGCTTAGACTTGCGCCCTGTCCTTTACGCACTGAAATTCCTCCAGATTTCTTGAATATTTTAATTATGTTATGCACTGTTGAAGGTGAAATATCCAAATCTCTTCCTATCTTTCTTTGAGGAACATTGTTTTTAAACATTTCAATAATTTTCTCACGTATTTGTTGGCAAACTGGCGATCCTCGGCGCATCTTTGCTCCTAAAGGACTAGACCTTTCTTGGATGCTGCTTTTGTACCAAATCATAATTACAATCACCTGTTGACATCACCTGTTTCAAATCACATCATTATTTAACCAATTTACCTCATTACTAGCCCTAAATTGCTCCTGTCCCAACTTTTTTGGGAATGTGTTGCAGGTCTGAATGACAGGAAAGGATGTATATTTACAAATGACATGAAGTTGACCAGACAAAACATGAAATATTTTGTGTTCATATTGTCTGCAATGAAATACAAGTCAAAGTAAATTTACATTTATCTAGAGCACACACAGGTCAGGGACACACTGATTCAGAAGATCCCGATGTTCTTGCAGTCCCTGTTGTTACATTTGCACCTGCTACACCCACAGACACACAAGGTAGAAGGGAAGGTGGGGATGAATCAGACACGGGTATCAGGGACCATGACAATGAAATGTCAGGTGATGATTCAGTAGATCAGTCTGTACTTGAGTCCGTAAATTCAGGTGGTTCTGAAGCTGAAAGTGAAAATGAAAGTATTCCTGAACCTATACGTTCACAGCGTTCGAACAGAGGTACTTTACCTGTTAGGTACAGGACTGACTATGTCTTGAAATAAGCTAATGCAAACCTAAAGGTTTTGGAATTTGGTATGTTTCTCAATCTTACTAATTGAAAGCTTTTCATCATTGTACTGATGTTTTCTTTTGTGAAAAATGTTTACCTGCTATTCTCTGTATTTTATTTTTCAGGACTGAGTTGCTGAATGGAAGTCCGGTGGTATGGCAGGGTTTAGCAGGAGGGAATGTAGGGGATCTACAAATTCTATTACGTGGAGACTTTTATTTTGACTGGTGTTACAGGCGCTGCCATTGTGTGTTCGCACGAGAGAAGCAGACAGGAAAAAAAGCTGCGACGCGCTAAAGAATGTGTTGGTCTTCGGGTAGTTTATAACGAAAAAAGTTATGTTTAGATCCGTGAGAGGCATCGAAGCTGTGTGATGCTGTTTTAAAGTGTCTGATTGTGCTAACGAGACAGTTATTGAACACAACAGAACGAGTTTTCTCCGTGTTTGCACGTGAGGCTGTGCAAAAGGCCTGCTAGTGTTTAGCAAGTGATTCGCCGTAGGACTTGAATACTCTCGTGTTTTCTTTGTATTTACATTCAGTTTTTGTTTCATTTGTTCAAACGAATTTGAAACGCAGTGAATGCTGTTACTGATCAACATTGAAGAGGATTCTGTTACTGATCATCAGTGAAGAGGATTCGCTGAGTCGTCGGATAGGGCCGTGTATTGTTCGTCTTCTCAATATGCCTTCGTCAGCTGGGATTGCGGCCTCGTGAGATCAAGCTGCCGTTGTCAGGATCTCGGGGACAATCGCTGAGAGTCATTGAGTAAAGAGACATTACCCTGCCATCCACAGGACGTCCTTCAACATCTTGTCCACAAACTAAGAGTGGCGATATGCATTATTTTTCTCTTTTTCTACTTGAACACTGGTAAGCAAACTGTTGTTTTCTCTCAGTGAGTAATCATAACTGATCTGTTGAATAATACAACTATCGTTCATGGAACTGAGTAGTGAACTTTCCTGAAAAGGGATTCATAGACTTTCTTCTGTGTGCATTCGTGAACTTTTTGATACCAGAGCACAAGAATGGACAGAATGTAACTTTTTCCTCCTTTTCTCCTGGATTTATTTTTTTGAATTGGACTTTGAACTTTTTGAACAGAGTTGAAGTGAACTTTG
Organism: Aspiorhynchus laticeps; assembly: GCA_023376895.1. Classification (NCBI taxonomy): domain Eukaryota; kingdom Metazoa; phylum Chordata; class Actinopteri; order Cypriniformes; family Cyprinidae; genus Aspiorhynchus; species Aspiorhynchus laticeps. Next base: position 37,898,659 of record CM041805.1, on the reverse strand, counting down.
AAGTGAACCTACTTTGAAATTTCGACGTAAATTTACAGTGTAGAACTGTGTGGTTAAAAAGAAGACACTGATTGTGATTTTGTTGGTTGAGACTGAATTGAAACGGACACAAATTTGTTCGGTTTTGTACTTTTTATTTTTCTTCATTTATTTCATTCAGAGTTGATTGAACTTGTAATTGATTCTCTCATTTTGTAAAAGAAAACAACAAAACCAATTTACATTCATTCAGTTTACATAAACGTTTTATTAGTTAAGTCAAAAGTGTTTGTTGCTTTGAGTCATTTATACTAAGGAGTGGGGGCGTCTTACCTGTCCTGTTAGATCTGGGGAGGGTGGGTTTTTGCAGACAGTTTCTGCACACACACGCACTTCAGGTGGCTGCCGTGTACTAAATGAATCCTGAAGCTCACCTCGCCACATCTTGAGTATTCACATATTGCAACACAACAGGCAAAAAGCTAAAAGCATTGGGTGGGGGGACTAGGATCCTGTTTCTCACTCAGTCTCTCAGTCTTCCTTAGATTAAGTGCAAAGTATCCCCCACAAGGCGGTGGCATATTCCCCTCCGCCACATTTCTCTGGGCATCTTAAGATATTGACTGGTAGAGAATAAGTGTAGTAGCATTGAGCATGTAAATGTGGGCTAAATAATGTAAAAGTTTTTGTAGTATATTTTATGGCAGCGGCTATTTGCACTCAGTGTAAATAGCATTTAGATAATTAGATGCTATTTACACTGTGCAAATATCATATTTTTTTAGCGATAGATACTATTTACACTAAGTGCAAATAGCAATGGATTCTATTTACACCGAGTGAAAATGGCAGTATTTTTTAATGATATGCTATTTACACTAAGTGCAAATAGCAAGATTTTATGCTATTTATAATACTTATTGCAAATAGTGGCAATTATCTGAACCTCAGTATTGTAGTACATTGTAAAACAGTACGCAATAATAACATATTGTGTAAATTTATTTATTTATTTTTATTTTATTTTTATTTAACCTTTATTTAACCAGAAGAGACTCTCTGAGATTAAAAATTTATTTTGCAGGAGTGTACTGGCCAAAAATGGGCAGCAATACATCAGTTTCATCACAAAATATTACAACACAAACAGACTACAGACACTTAAAAACAATTACATATCGTTGAGTCAATTTCCATTTGCCGAATAACTGTTTTAAAATGATCCAAAGACAGCAAATTTTGTAATTTAAGTTTCGATTGCAGAAGATTCCAGTCAGTCGGAGCTGCGTACATAAAAGCCGATTTACCTAATTCAGATTGAACAAAAGGAACAGAGAGAATATAGCAATTTTGTGAGTGAAGGAAGTATTTCTCAACAATTTTCTGTCTTATAAGACAGCAGATATATGAGGGCAACATCCCCAAAATGGCCTTATAAATAATTAAATAACAGTGCATTTTTCTTCTGATAAGCAAAGAAGACCAACCTACTCTGTTATTGTCACACTCTCAGAGGGGAGAGCAAGGAGCGAGGAGACCAGGAGATAATGCAAACACGGATTTAATAAAACATGAAGACATTTAATCACGGACATCAGACACAGGGAAAACCAAGGCTTAAGAATACTAGGGAGTAACGAGGAGAACTGAAACAGGTGGGGAGCAATCAAATACACAGCTGGGAGGAATGGAGACAAACGAGGACAGGAACAGGAAGACCAAATATGGGCACGAGAGGAGGGGAAACACGTGACATGGGGAACACAGGTCTGACAGTACTGCCCCCTCCCGAACGGTGCGTCCCGCACCGAACACCATCCAACGGGGAGGGGGGGTGGGCGCTCTGGAGGCCTTAAGGGACATGGAGACAGGACAGGAGGCCTCCAGGGCGGCGCCCATTCTGGGAACCATGGCGGAGCGGGGAGGTCGGGAGGCCATGGCGGAGCAGGGAGCTCGGGAGGCCATGGCGGAGCAGGGAGCTCGGGAGGCCGTTAATCACGGACATCAGACACAGGGAAAACCAAGGCTTAAGAATACTAGGGAGTAACGAGGAGAACTGAAACAGGTAGGGAGCAATCAAATACACAGCTGGGAGGAATGGAGACAAACGAGGACAGGAACAGGAAGACCAAATATGGGCACGAGAGGAGGGGAAACACGTGACATGGGGAACACAGGTCTGACAGTTATACAATATACAGTGATGAGTTGAGGGTTTACAACCTGATATAAACCTTAAAGCACCATGATAAACGACATCTAAAGAGGATAGAAGATATGATGGTGCGAACTGATACACTACATCACCATAGTCAACCACGGGTAGAAAAGTAGCAGTAACCAATTTCTTTCATACATTGAATGAAAAACAAAACTTGTTCCTAAAATAAAACCCAAGCTTAATTTTACATTTTTTCTTCAGTTGAGTAATGTGAGAGCTAAAAGATAGGACATCATCAACAATAATGCCAAGATATTTGTACTTTTTTACTAATTCGATCACGGTACCTTGTAGGGTCTGAAGAGAGGATAAATTATCAATTTTTTTTTGAACCTGAGAACAACATATACTTGGTTTTATCAACATTCAGAACCAGTTTTAGATTGTAAATCTGTGATTGGATGACATCAAAGGCTGACTGGAGCTTATAAACGGCTTGTTGTCCAGGAGAAGCACTACTATACATAACAGAGTCATCTGCATAGAAATGAAAGTTGGCATCCTGAATGTCATAATCAAGACTGTTTATATAAATGGTGAATAAAAGGGGACCCAGCACAGATCCTTGGGGAACACCTTTGGCAATCACCAATGAATCAGATAGTGTGTACAAGCTGAGGGTAAACTGAGTTCTTCCACTTAAATAGTTTTTAAACCAGGGAATAACATCACTTGATAAACCAACACAGTTCAATCTATGCAGCAATATTTCATGATCCACTGTGTCAAAAGCCTTTGATAAGTCAATAAAAAGCGAAGCACAGAAATCACCATTATCAATCGAGCCCACAATATCATTTAGAACTTTCAATGCAGCTGTTGTAGTACTGTGTTTTTTACTAAACCCAGATTGATTAATAGACAACACTTTGTTTGCGTTCAAATAATTTTCCTCACACCGGGATATATAAACAAAGGCTCGCACAGGAACCCCCGGTGAAGAGGGAAGTGACACGTTGGTCCTCGCTCTCTGAAGCTATGCTACAGGCGGCTCTTGATGACGTCGACTGGAACATGTTCAGGGCGAGCTCATCTGACGTCAGCAAGTTCACGGATGTAGCAGTGAGCTTTGTAAACACACTTACCGAACAAGCTACAGAAACGATTACTGTAAGGACTTTCCCTAATCAGAAACCGTGGGTGGAAAGAACAATCCATGATGCGGTTAACAAACGAACTGCCGCAAAACAACGAGGCTCTTTTGTCTGGGAATATGAGCGTGTACAAAGCATCGTGTTATGCTCTCAGACGAGCAGTAAGTGCCGCCAAACATCGTTACAAAGAGAGAATTGAGACTCATTTTCAGCTCAATGACTCTCGACGCATGTGGCAGGGACTAAGGACCATCTGTGCCTTTGGAAACAAATCCACCGCGGAGGTGAGTGCAGATCCGTCGCTGGCCGACGAGTTAAACACCTTCTACGGCCGCTTTGATTGCAACGGTGGCAACGCGGCTCTGCCGAGCAGCGCGTCAGGAAGCAGCAGGCAGAGAAACGAGAATCATGTGATCACCGTGTCGGAGGACGAGGTTCGGAGGGCACTAAAGAGAGTGAACATCAGGAAAGCGGCTGGACCAGACGGAATTACCGGACGGGTTCTGAGATCATGCGTTGATCAGCTTGCTGGTTTGTTCACTTCTATCTTCAACGAGTCTCTTGCTACCTCTGTAGTTCCCACCTCCTTTAAAAAATCCATCATCATCCCTGTGCCTAAGAACAATAAATCCTCTTTCCTGAATGACTATCGTCCAGTGGCCCTCACATCAATAGTCATGAAGGTTTTTGAGAGACTTGTTAAGAGCCACATTAGCTCCTCCATCCCTGTTACTTTGGACCCTCTTCAGTTTGCTTATTGCTCCAGTAGATCAACTGATGATGCCATCTCTCACATTCTCCACTCCTCCCTCACACACATTGATAGCAGCAATGGGAACTATGCAAGACTGCTATTCATAGACTATAGCTCAGCTTTCAATACTATAGTCCCCACCAAGCTAGCTGTCAAACTCTCAGACCTCGGCCTAAACACTTCACTCTGCGACTGGATTCAAGATTTCCTCACTGGCAGACCTCAAGTGGTGAAGGTAGGCCAGTTCACCTCCAACTCCATCACCCTGAACGTAGGAGCCCCGCAGGGTTGTGTCCTGAGTCCCCTGCTCTACTCTCTCTACACACATGACTGCGTGTCCTCTCACAGATCCACATCTATTATCAAATTTGCTGATGCTACTGTGGTTCTGGGCCTCATTTCCAACAATGATGAGGCCGCATACTTGGATGAGGTGGAGAGACTTACATCATGGTGCCAGGACAACTGTCTCTCTCTGAACGTGAGCAAAACTAAAGAGCTGATTGTGGACTTCAGAAAGAAACACCTGCTGCCCTACACTCCTCTTGTGATCAGCGGGACCCCTGTGGAGAGAGTAAGCAGCTTCAAGTACCTCGGTGTAAACATCTCCGAGGACCTGACTTGGACTACACACATCCAAACACAGGTTAAGAAAGCCAGGCAAAGACTGTACCATCTGCGACAGCTGAGGAAATTCAGGGTCTCACCAACAATCCTGAAAACTTTCTATGCAGGGACCATAGAAAGTGTATTGACTCAGTGCATCTCAGTGTGGTATGTAAACAGCTCCAGCCAAGATTGCAAGGCCTTGCAGAGAGTTGTGCGCTTAGCTGAGCATATCTCTGGGTCTGCTCTCCCCTCTCTGCAGGACATCTACCTCAAACGCTGCAGAAGCAGAGCTGTCAAAATCATCAAGGACTCAAATCACCCTGGAAACTGCCTATTCACTCTGCTGCCATCTGGTAAGCACTTCCGCAGCCTGATGGCAAAAACTGAGAGACTTAGGAGGAGTTTCTTCCCCAAGGCCATCAGGCTCCTGAACTCAAACTCAGCCTCTTAACATCATCTGACTTACTTCACTTCAAATCACTAATCACACACTCATTATTCTCTACCTCATACTGTCAGTGTCATTTGCTCATTTGCACATTTGCACACAACACTTTCTGTGTCTTGATATCATATCTTATCTTATTTTTTATATTTATTTTATTTTTTTGTGATTGGCTGCTTCATGTCAACCATGTTCAACCTGTTTGCACATTCCTCTCTGTACAGTCATGCTTATCTTAATATTTAATTCTACAGCATACTGTCATGCACATTCTTTTATATTTTATATTTCATTGTTATATCTTATTTTTTATTCATTTTATTTTATGTATACTTCCCTTGTGTTGTATTTTTCAATATTTGCACTGTCCATGGAGCGGACCCGACTCTCATTTAACTGCTGGTTATACAATCTCTGTATAGTCGTGTATGTGACAAATAAAACTTGAAACTTGAAATAACATGTCAAATTATAGTTTGAATTCAAATTATTAAATGGATGCCACCTTATTGGGACAATAAAGCCCTCCCTACACCTACCCTAACCCTACCTGATACTTTTATTTTCAACTTTTTGATTATTTCCTTCATTTTTATTGAAAATAAATGCCTTTCTGATGCGATATGAGATTTGAAAAGGGAGAAAAAAAGTTTGGCAAAAGGTGGGCTCGAACTCGGGTCGATCGCGTAAAAAAAGCATGCACTTTACCGTCTACGCCACTGAATCTGATGCTAAATAAGTGTCTTTTTTTAGTGTTGACTAACCAAATCACACGTTAGTGGGCGGAGTTAGTGTAAATAGCCTTTGCCAACAAGGCAGGCTATTTGCACTTAGTGTAAATAGTCACTCCGATATTTTATTTAACATTTATCTGGTAAATCAAAGGCAATGTTCCAAATGGTGTCAGGAATGACAACAGATAATTGTATTGCCTACCAGCTATCGTCCAATATCCCTTATTAATGTGGACACTAAAATAATCTGCAAAGCTATCTCAAAAAGAATAGAGAAGATAACCCCTCTCATAATTCATTCCGACCAAACTGGTTTCATAAAAGGGAGGCACTCCTCAACAAATACACGTAGGTTACTTAACTTGATAGACTATTCATGCAATAGAAACCTTAAAATTAAAATATTGTCTTTAGATGCAGAAAAAGCTTTTGATAGGGTTAACTGGAATTTTCTATTTGCAACTTTACACAAATTTGGTTTTGGAAACTCTTTCATAAACTGGTTAAAAATATTATATAACTCTCCAATAGCATGTGTCAGGACAAATGCCCAAACGTCCTCTAGCTTCTATCTTAAGAGGGGCACCAGGCAGGGATGCCCCCTCTCCCCCTCACTGTTTGCAATTTTTATTGAACCACTAGCAGCAGCAATTAGACAGGCAACAGTGATTAAAGGCATTAAATGCAAGAATGTAGAACATAAAGTTAGTCTTTACGCAGATGATGTGTTACTTTTTCTTCAGCATTCACAAACCACTCTCTCTGAGGTAATTACATTAATAAACTCTTTCTCAAGAGTCTCAGATTATTCAATAAACTGGTTAAAATCAACAGTTCTTCCAATTAATTGCTCCTTCCAGAATTCTTCCACTCCACTGCAATCTGGAAATATTAAATATTTAGGTATTAATGTTTCTCCTAGGCTGGCAGATTTGATTAAATTAAATCACATTCCACTTTTAAAGAAGGTAGAAGATGATCTAACCAGATGGAGGTCTCTACCCATATCACTCATGGGAAGAGTCGCCTCAATAAAAATGATGGTTTTGCCAAGAATTAATTATTTATTTGCAATGATCCCGAGAAAACCACCACCTGACTGGTTTAGATCTCTGGACTCCTCCATCTCTAAATTCCTTTGGAAAGGTAAACCCCCGCGTATTAGCTTAAAAACGCTGCAAAAGACCAAGGATAAAGGAGGACTAGATCTACCTAATTTTCACCACTATTTCTTAGCCAACAGGCTTCAACACATTTCAGGGTGGTTAAAACACACCCTCTTAGATGAGCCTTGGCTAGATGTAGAACAGGCATTATGCAATAATATAGAGATTTCGGATCTGCCATTCATTAGCTCGATCAGCAAACGACAAGTATGCTTCAAAAGCATCAGTATCAGCTCTTCTCTGACAGCATGGTGGGAGTTTCTAAAAATGACGGAGTCTTCACTAATCCCATGCAAACGTACCCCCATCTGGAACAATCCTGACATATTGCTAAACAACAATATGATAAACTTCACAGATTGGAGTTGTAAAGGTATTAAATACCTGGAACATATATTCGAAGGGACAGACTTTATTCCCTTTGACAAATTAGTTAAACAATATGGGATTAATAAGCATAGATTGTTAGAATATCAACAAATTAAATCTATTGTAAAAAGGAAATTTAAGTCTAATCATATCAAGTTACAAATACCACCAAGTGTGGCAGATTTTCTTAATCTCAAAACCCCCAAATTAATGTCTAAAATATACAGGGCACTTTCCAAAATAGATGAATCAATATCACTTCCTATTGCAAAATGGGAGGCAGATCTATCAGTAAGCTGGGACCATAATTTCTGGTCTCAGATATGTTTAAAAACTTTTGAACTGATTAGAAATCCTGGTTTACAATTAATACAATACAAAATCCTGCATAGAGTGCACTGCACAGGTCATCGGATGTTCAGGATGGGTTTTACAGCTTCTAACAACTGCTCACACTGTAAAGGCAATACACCTGACAATTATATCCACGCTCTATGGTTCTGTCCACCTGTTCAGAGGTACTGGTACAGGATTTGTGAAGACTTATCAAAGTGTCTTAAATGTTCTATTCCAGCCTCTCCTTTAGTCTGCTTGTTGGGCGACCTAGATGGTGTCACTACAGAAGGTAACACAATCCACATGGCTTTCACTGCCCTATGCATTGCTAAGAAGACTGTCCTCATGAACTGGAAAAATAAAAATAATCTTAATATCAACCAATATAGAGATTATTTGTGGGATTATATTAGTCTTGACACAGCTTCTGCTGCCACATTAGATTAATCTCTCTGGGCTCCTTTGATCAGCTCCATCACCTAGTGTGAGTGGGGGTCCCGATTCTGTCCGGCTGTGGTTTTTGTTGTTGGCGTGGGGTGGCGATATGGGCCTGGGGCATCTGGGGGTTCCCTGGGGGTGGGTTTCTTGGGGGGTTCGGCGCTGGGGCTGCGACCTTGGCCTGGATGGGGTATTGGTGACTCTTGGGTGCTGTTTTTCTGGCGGCTGCATGCGGCGCTGCTGGGGATGCCTGTGCCGGCGGACGTAGGTTGCCAGCCTGGCGGCCGCACTGTTCCGGGTTTGGTCCGGGGGGGACTTGGGGATCTGGGGGCGCTCTGCCTCCGGGTTGAGGTTACGGCTGGGCCTGGGGGACTTGGGTCCTGGTTGGTGTGCCGCCGGGAGCATGGGTTGGTGCATGCGCTTGGGCCCGGCTCTGGTGTGGGGGTCTTCGATGCATCGGTGCCTCCGCAGGGGTGGGGGGGAGGTCTAATAGAGGCGGGGTAAATGGGCTTTACCTGGGTGTCTTATTGTCTTATGTAGTCTGGGAGCTGACTGAATGATGGGGTGGGGTAGTTTTCCCTCTGCTGTGGGGTCTGGTGGGCCGCCCCGGGCTGCCATGGGCCCTGGTCTGGATGGGCCTGGCCCCCCGCCCTGGGAAGATTTGGGGTAACGGGGGTGCCTGTGGGGGTCAGCGGGGGAGCTGGCTCCAGAGGGGGGGGTATTTTGCCCCCTCTGATGCTTTCCTCCCCATCCCTAAGGCTTCACTTCTCCCGCTCCATCACACCAACACATAGGTAGGGTTTTGAGGTACGGGTGCGTCGCTGGGATGCGGGGGAGGTGGTACTCCTCTGTCTCCTCGTGGCCGCCTGCATCTCAATCACACATTACAGCTTAGACATTCTCATTACTTACTGTCACAAGACACATACATATAGGGCTTTGTTTTTTTTTGTTTTTTTTAATTTTAAGTTGCACATAGACATTGAGGGCTCTAGGGAGGGGACGAGCTGACACAAGCTTGTGGAGGGTGCCCCTCCCCTGTTTTAAAGCACCCCTGTTTTAAAGCACCTTAGAACAACACACACCAACACTACATTTGAGCGGGTGGGGTGAAGCATGGGGTCTCTTTTTTTTTTTTTTTTTTTCACATCCCTGTTCTATGTTCTCTGTCTGGGGCTGGGGGCTGTGAGGATGAGCTGGCCGCCTGGTCGGGGTCTGGGCTGTTGGTTTTCTCTGCTGCTGCGGGGACCGGGGTGGTCTTCCTGTCCCCACGCCGGAGCGAAGGGGGTTCAGCTCCGGGATCGGGCGCTGACTACCCCTCTGGTGGTGGTGGTGCCTGGATCTAGGAGTATAGAGTGCATATGGGGAGTGTGAGTGTGGGTACCGTGTCCATTTTTGTGTGTCTACATGTGGGGCGAGGGTGTGAATATTCGTTTGCGTGCATGAGGGTGGGAATGTATGCTTGTGTATATGTGTGCTTGTTCGTCTACGTCCATGTGTCAGGTCGGGCCTTAGACTCCACCTCACTCATCATCTCAGTCGACCCCCACCCCACCATCATGCCCTGCCGGTGGAGGATGCCGCCGGTGCGTTGGTGGTTTCTCGCGCCGGGGCAGGATGCTCGGGTGAGCGCCGGCCCACTCTCGGCGGTCGCTTGGCGGGGCCTGGCCCTACTGGCCTTGTTGGGCCCCGATTGGGGGGTGGGGGGGCCTTTGGGTCTCCGGGCCCAGGGCCCGGTCTTCCCTGGTGTGGTCGGCTGCCGGTGGAGTCTGCGGGCTTGCCGCCACGGCACCCTGGGGCGTCTACACTGTGGCTGTCGGAGGTCCCACCTTCGGGCTCTCCTCTGCCCTTTTCTGGGTGGAGGCCGCGGTTGGCCCTGCGGTGGTTCTCCTGGGGGTCCCGTTCCCTGGGGGGCCCCCGGATGTTTGGGGTCCGGGTCTTTTCCATGCCTGATTCATGCCTTGTGGGATGGCGCTGTTGTTCCCCACACACACTATTAAACATTTACATGGAGGAACCTTATGAACACAAGCGCGCTCACACACACAGGTGTACACTCAAGCATTCACATTGGTGTAAAAACAGGTGCTCACAGACACACATTGTCTTGATCTGCTGTTGCTTCAAAACTTATTTTGTAATATTAGTTATGTGTGCTGCTCAATGGCATTTGGCATTTGGAGTTTGTTGTGATTCATACAGATGTTGGTTGTTGCTGCAGTCTCTCTGGTGTTGTGTCTTCTGTTGTTTTCTCTTTTTGTCAGCAGGTATCGAAGCAAATTGTCTGTTTTTTTTTTGTTTTTTTTCTTGTTTTTTCTTTCTTCTTTCTCTCTCTTGTTAAAAAAAAAAAAAAAAAAAAAAAGGAATGACAACAGATGGTTGGAGTCCACAGCGGGAACAGTAATAGTTGTAGGAGTACACCAATAATCAGTTTTTACAAACTGAAAGACCAGTTGTCAGAAGAGAACATAATGACATGGAAAGACAGAATTGTCGTCCTGACTGCAAACTGCTTGTCCTTTACAAATAAAGTAGTTTGTCATAGTGATCACCAGTGTTGGGCACGTTACTTTAAAAAAGTAATTTGTTATAGTTACTAGTTACTTCTCACAAATAGTATCTGAGTTAGTAACTGCGTTACATCATTATAAAAGTAACTAATTACCAGGGAAAGTAACTATTGCGTTACTTTTTTTAAAAAATGTTCAAATGTCAAATAACTTGGATGCCCCAATATTAAATCTATTAAATGAATGAAATGGACACTAAATAGAATAAATTATTATTTATAAATTATTATCACCATCATTTCTCGTTTCTATAACGTGTGAATATATCCCCTATCGCATTCTACAACAAAAACAATCAGGGCGCCTTGTTATCACTAGTTTTATTTTGATTTCCCGAGTCGGCTATTAGCTTATAGCCCGTTAGCACCGCCAACGCGGCGGCAGCTTGGCGCGCTTGCTAATACTCTATTCACACACATAACCATTGTTCCACTGCTACTTACTTTAATGGCGGATTTGTGTCTACCTTTGAGTGCAGGTGAGGACGCGTTCGAGCTGCATTCGGTGCAGTTGGAGCTGGAGGCTGTGGAGAAGCAGATCGACGAGCTGCTGGAGAGACAGGCCCAGCTGAGAGAGCGGCAAACTGCGCTGGAAACATCCCGGGCTGATGCTCACAGGTCCGGGGTAAGTATACAGCACGCTGCTAACACTCCCACCACCTCTACTCCGTGTGTTTCTCTGCACAGGCCCCGTGCACCCAGGACGCGATCTTCTCAGATGTCCTTCACTCCGGCGCCGGGACACCACGGACCCTGGGTGCGGCAGCAACGGAAGACGCGAGCGAGGCATCGGGCTACATCATCTCCCCCTCCGCCGCTTCCGGTCTTCGAGATCTCCACCCGAAACCGCTTCGCCCCCCTCCACGAGACGGAACGTGACGCTGTGATCGTCGGAGACTCCATCGTCCGGCACGTCCGTGCTACGTTAGCTGAAGGTAAAGTGCACACACACTGTTTCCCTGGTGCTCGTGTTCTTGATGTTTCTGCGCAGATACCCGCGATCCTGAAGGATGACGAGAGCGTCGGAGCGGTCGTGCTGCACGCGGGTGTGAACGACACCAAGCTGCGGCAGACGGAGACACTGAAGAGGGACTTCAGGAGCCTGATCGAGACGGTACGCAGCACATCGCCCGCGACGACGATCATCGTGTCAGGACCGCTTCCCACGTACCGACGAGGACACGAAAGGTTCAGTAGACTGTTTGCTTTAAACGAATGGTTATTGTCATGGTGTAAAGAACAGAAACTGCTCTTTGTTAATAATTGGGATCTTTTCTGGGAGCGTCCTAGGCTTTTCCGTGCTGATGGCCTGCACCCCAGCAGAGTCGGAGCGGAACTCCTGTCGGACAACATCTCCAAGACGCTACGCTGCATCTGACTAGTAAGCCAATTCTCAAATAACTGCTATGATGACTTTTGCTCTACCCACTTAAATGATAGAAGTAATTGCGTTGTTCAATCTATACATTCTGTGTCTGTTCCCCGAATAGTGAGGTCAAAATATAAATTTAACACAGGATCTAGAAATAATCTGATCGTGATTAAACCAGAAAAATGCAAAATAAATGAACAAAAACAATTTTTAAAGCTTGGGCTCCTAAACATTAGATCACTCACACCTAAAGCAGTAATTATAAATGAAATGATCACAGATAATAGTTTTGATGTACTCTGTTTGACTGAAACCTGGCTTAAACCAAATGATTATATTGGTCTAAATGAGTCTACTCCACCAAGCTACTGTTATAAGCATGAGCCCCGTCAGACTGGTCGTGGCGGCGGTGTCGCAACAATATATAGTGATATTCTCAATGTTACTCAGAAAACAGGATACAGGTTTAACTCATTCGAAATACTTATGCTTAATGTTACACTGGCAGATATGCAAAAGAAATCTGTCTTATCTCTTGCTCTGGCTACTGTGTATAGACCGCCAGGGCCATATACAGATTTCCTAAAAGAATTTGCAGATTTCCTCTCAGACCTATTGGTTAATGCTGATAAAGCGCTAATTGTCGGAGATTTTAACATTCATGTTGATAATCCAAATGATGCATTAGGACTTGCGTTTACTGACCTAATAAACTCTTTTGGAGTCAAGCAAAATGTCACCGGGCCCACTCATCGTTATAATCACACGCTAGATTTAATTATATCGCATGGAATTGATCTTACTGATATAGATATTGTACCTCAAAGTGATGATGTTACTGACCATTTCCTTGTATCGTGCATGCTGCTTATAACTGATATTAACTGTAGGGCCCCACGTTATCGTCCGGGCAGAACTATTGTTCCAGCCACTAAAGACAGATTCACAAATAACCTGCCTGATTTATCTCAGCTGCTCTGTGTACCCATAAATACAAATGAACTTGACAAAATGACTAGCAACATGGGCACTATCCTCTCTAATACGTTAGAAACTGTTGCTCCCATCAAATTAAAAAAGGTTAGAGGAAAACGTGCTGCGCCATGGTACAACAGTTATACCCATTCTCTCAAGAAAGAAACTCGTAATCTTGAGCGCAAATGGAGAAAAACTAACTTGGCAGTTTTTAGAATTGCGTGGAAAAACAGTATGTCCAGCTATAGACAGGCTCTAAAAGCTGCCAGGACCGAGCATATCCGCAAACTCATAGATAATAACCAAAATAATCCAAGGTTTTTATTTAGCACAGTGGCTAGACTAACAAATAACCAGACGTCACCCAATCTAAATATTCCCTCACAGTTTAATAGTAATGACTTTATGACTTTCTTCACTGATAAAATAGATAACATCAGAAATACAATAACTAATGTAGATTCTACGGCGTCTAGTACTTCAGCCTCATTCACCGCACCCAAAGAAAAACTGCAGTGCTTTTCAACTATAGGACAGGAAGAGCTAAATAAACTTATCAACTCATCTAAACCAACAACATGTCTATTAGATCCTGTACCCACTAAATTACTGAAAGAGTTACCTGTAGCAGAAGCACCGCTTCTCAATATTATTAACTCATCGTTATCTTTAGGTCATGTCCCTAAACCATTCAAGCTGGCAGTTATTAAGCCTCTTATTAAGAAGCCACAACTAGATCCTAGTGATCTGGCAAATTACAGACCCATCTCAAATCTTCCGTTTATGTCTAAAATTTTAGAAAAAGTTGTGTCTGCTCAATTGTGCTCATTCTTGCAAAAAAATGATCTCTGTGAAGAATTTCAGTCAGGTTTCAAGCCCCGCCATAGCACAGAAACTGCACTTGTTAAGATTACAAATGACTTGCTTCTTGCGTCAGACCAAGGCTGCATCTCATTGCTAGTTTTACTTGATCTTAGTGCTGCGTTCGACACTATAGATCTGTCATAATCACAAGAATGGACGGAAGCAAAAATGCAAGTAAACTGTTTATTGAGGTGTAGAGAGAATAGTCCGGGATGGTGAGCTGCTGGTGACACAGGGACTAGATGGTCAGCGATGATGTCCGTGATGTGAAGTGAAGTAGGACGATAATCCGGGTGAAGACGAACTCAGTGAACCACGAAACAGGAACGAGAACACGAATAGGACGGCCAGCGGGAACGAGGTCACACATGAGAAACATTGACAACGATCTGACAAAGAGAGGAAAATGAGGTGAGGCTTTATAGGTGAGTAAATGAGCTGCAGCTGGTGATGATGAATGAAATCAGCTGATCGCTGATTGCCGGAGTGAAGCGGCCACGCCCACTGCACACACACACACACACAATACAATACACGGGACGAGAAGGATCCCATGAATTTATGAACCGTGACAGTACCCCTCCTCCTAGGGAAGCCTCCTGGCGTCCCCAGACTCCCTTACCTGTTGATTGTAATCATCAATAAGGGAGTGATCCAGAATGTCTCTGGCAGGCACCCAACTTCTCTCCTCCGGACCGTAACCTTCCCAGTCCACCAAGTACTGGACTCCGCGTCCCCTCCGCCTTGCGTCCAGGATACGATTTACCGAATATGATGGTTCCCCGTCTACGAGACGCGGCGGTGGGGGAACCGGGACTGGCGGATTAATTCGAGAATAAAACACGGGCTTGATTTTGGACACATGAAACACGGGATGAATTCTCCTGTACACTGGAGGGAGTTTGAGGCGGACTGCCACCGGACTAATGATCTTGGTGACAGTAAACGGGCCGATAAATTTTGGAGCAAGCTTATTAGACACGGAGCGGAGAGGAATGTTCTTGGTAGAAAGCCACACTTTTTGACCAGCGACGTAAACGGGAGGCTTAGACCGGTGGCGATCGGCTTTGGCCTTGGTGCGCGCTCCCACTTGGAGTAGAGTCTCACGGGCTCTAGTCCAAGTGCGATGACACCTCTGGACGAAGGCGTGAGCGGAGGGGACCGCGACTTCGGATTCCAGACTAGGAAAAACTGGTGGCTGGTAACCTACGCTACACTCAAACGGAGATAGGCCCGTAGATGACACTGGTAACGAATTGTGGGCGTACTCCACCATAGACAGTTGCTGACTCCATGAGGAAGGATTCTTGGAGACCAGACATCGCAACGTTCTCTCCAGATCCTGATTGGCTCTCTCAGTTTGACCATTGCTCTGGGGATGAAACCCTGAGGACAGGCTAACAGTCGCCCCCAACAGTTTACAAAATTCTCGCCAAAATTTGGACACAAATTGGGGTCCTCTGTCAGAAACCACGTCTGTCGGGAGGCCATGTAAGCGAAAGACGTGGTTAACGACGGTCAACGCTGTCTCCTTGGCTGAGGGTAATTTGGGCAAGGGAATGAAATGGGCCGCCTTCGAGAACCGGTCCACCACGGTCAAAACTACCGTGTTACCCTGGGAGGGTGGGAGGGCGGTAACAAAATCTAGCGAAATGTGGGACCAGGGTCTCGAAGGGACTGGCAGCGGTTGAAGTAGCCCATCAGGGGGTCGATTGGAAGTCTTGCCAATGGCACAAACTGAGCAAGCCAACACAAAACTGTGAACGTCATGAGCCATACGTGGCCACCAGAATCGTTGCTTAACCAGAAACTTGGTGCGGCTAACTCCAGGATGACAAGCCACGTTGGAACAATGCCCCCACTGAATAACGTCCGACCTTAATCCCTCCGGCACAAACAACCGATTCGGTGGGCACTCGACCGGAGGCGTTACCCCTTCTAAGGCCGTCTTGACCTTCGATTCGACCTCCCATACGAGTGTGGAGACAAATAGATTCTCGGGTAAAATGCACTCGGGAGTAGACGGGCGCTCGGAACGGTCAAAAATACGCGACAAAGAATCAGGCTTGATGTTCTTGGAGCCTGGGCGGTACGAGAGAGTAAAGTCAAAACGTCCGAAAAAAAGTGCCCACCGAGCCTGCCTGGAGTTCAATCTTTTAGCAGTCTTAATGTATTCCAGATTCTTGTGGTCGGTCCAGACGATAAAAGGTACCCCTGAACCTTCTAACCAGTGGCGCCATTCCTCCAACGCTAACTTGACTGCCAACAACTCTCTGTTACCAATGTCATAATTGCGTTCGGCCGGGGACAAACGGTGGGACAAAAACGCGCAAGGGTGCACTCTGTCGTCTGTGGGAGAACGCTGGGATATCACTGCACCTACCCCCACCTCTGACGCATCGACCTCCACCACGAACTGACGTGATGGATCAGGGGTAATCAAGATGGGAGCCGAAACGAAGCGGCTCTTGAGTTTGGCAAACGCAGCTTCAGCTGCGTCTGACCACCTGAACGTCGTTCTGGGGGAAGTCAAGGCGGTCAGAGGCGAGGCTAGTTGGCTGAAGTTACGAATAAACCGTCTGTAGAAATTGGCGAACCCCAGAAACCGCTGTAGGGCCTTACGGGAATCTGGACTTGGCCATTCTACTACAGCCTTAACCTTCTCAGGATCCATGCGTATTCCCTCAGCCGACACAATGTAACCTAGGAAGGGAACAGACTGTGCATGAAAATCGCATTTCTCCGCCTTGACAAAAAGTCCATTCTCTAGCAACCTCTGAAGCACTCGCCGGACGTGCTGCACGTGTTCCTGGAGAGAAGATGAAAAAATCAATATGTCATCCAGGTAGACATATATGAACTGGTCGACCATATCTCGCAGCACGTCGTTGACGAGTGCTTGGAAGACCGCTGGGGAGTTGGACAGCCCGAAGGGCATGACCAAGTATTCAAAGTGCCCCCTAGGGGTATTAAAAGCGGTCTTCCACTCATCCCCCTTCCTGATGCGGGCCAAATGATAAGCATTACGTAAGTCCAATTTAGTGAAGACAGTAGCTCCCTGCAACCTCTCGAAGGCTGAAGACATCAACGGCAAAGGATAAGTATTCTTTACCGTGATGCTGTTCAACCCTCGGTAATCAATACAAGGTCGCAGAGATCCATCCTTCTTCCCCACAAAAAAGAACCCCGCCCCCGCTGGAGAAGAGGAAGGGCGGATGAACCCCGTTGCTAAAGAATCAGAAATATATTTCTCCATGGCCCCCCTTTCTGGAACAGAAAGCGAATATAATTTGCCTTTAGGCGGAGTCGTACCTGGTAGTAAATCTATTGCACAGTCATAGGGACGGTGCGGAGGAAGAGACGCAGCCCGAGACTTACTGAACACCTCCTTCAGGTCCTGGTACTCCGCAGGCACGTTAGATAAATCCACAGGCTCCTCCTGAAACACAGAGACAGAAACAGACGAACAGGCAGAGACAAGACAGGACTCATGACATTTAGTGCTCCACTCCACTACTGTTCGTTGTTGCCAGTCTATCTTGGGGTTATGGGTGATGAGCCAGGGGTGTCCTAGAACAATGGGTGTGAGGGAGGAATCCAGTATGTGAAAGGAAAGGGTCTCGATGTGGTTGCCTGATGTGACAAGCGTGATGGGTCCGGTGGTGAGTGTTATGTTGGGTAAGTCTTGGCCGTTGAGTGCACGAACCTTGATCTTGTGGGTGAGTGGAAAGAGGGGAACTTGAAACTTGTGTGCAAATGAATAGTCCATGAAGTTACCTTCGGCCCCAGAGTCCACCAGTGCTTGACAATCGTGCTCGTTGGCTGACCATCTTAGTCTTACTGGGAGGAGCGTAGATGTAGATGAGGTCTTCTCGGCGGAGGTCCTACCCGACAGTAGCCTCATGCTTACTGCCGGGCCTGCCCTTTTGCTGGGCAGTTGAAGGCGAAATGTCCCAACACTCCACAGTATAGGCAGAGCCCCTGGGACCTCCGCCTCTCCTTCTCCTCCCGAGTAAGCCGAGCTCGCCCAACCTGCATGGGCTCGTGATCGTAGACGGGACTGGCCGCATCCCCGCCGCTGGACCGTTGACTTGTGGCTCCTCCTGTCCCTCGACTGGGCAGCATCCGTCGCTCGATCCGAGATAGCCGTGCGTCTACTCGAAGGGCCAGTTCAATGAGTCCGTCGAGGGACGTGGGCAGGTCCAGGGCGTAGATCTCCCTCTGGATGCGGTCAGCCAGCCCATGCAGGAACATGTCCCACTGCGCCTCCTCGTTCCATTGACACTCTACAGCTAGAGTCCGGAATTCAATAGAGTAGTCGGAAACTGATCTCTCCCCCTGCTTCAGTTCCGCTAGTATGCGGGCTGCTTCTCTCCCGGAGCTGGCACGGTCGAAGACCCTCTTTATCTCATCCGAGAGTGTCTGGAACGAGGTGCAGCAGCGATCTTGTCTCTCCCACACCGCCGTCCCCCATAACGCAGCTTTCCCAGTCAGAAGCGTGAGCACAAATGCGACCTTGGCAGACTCGCTGGCGAACGTCCTAGGTTGCAGGGAGAAATGCATCGCGCAGCGAGTTAAAAACGCTCTGCAAAAATTGGGCTCACCTGCATAAGACTCTGGTACAGGAAGGCGGGGCTCTGACTGGGAAGCATAGTCCGGTGGAGGAAGAGGAACGGCTGGTGTGGGCGGCGCAGCGGAACCTCGCAGAAGTTGAAGTTGCTGGGTGAGCTCAGACACCTGTGTCACCAGGGCTTGAACTGCTCTGGCTGTGTCGTTGAGATTCCTTTCTTGATGGTCCATACGTTGCATGCTGGAGTTGATGAATGTTTCTAAGGATGACGGATTACCTGCTGCTTCCTTAGCTTGGTCAGATCGTTCTGTCATAATCACAAGAATGGACGGAAGCAAAAATGCAAGTAAACTGTTTATTGAGGTGTAGAGAGAATAGTCCGGGATGGTGAGCTGCTGGTGACACAGGGACTAGATGGTCAGCGATGATGTCCGTGATGTGAAGTGAAGTAGGACGATAATCCGGGTGAAGACGAACTCAGTGAACCACGAAACAGGAACGAGAACACGAATAGGACGGCCAGCGGGAACGAGGTCACACATGAGAAACATTGACAACGATCTGACAAAGAGAGGAAAATGAGGTGAGGCTTTATAGGTGAGTAAATGAGCTGCAGCTGGTGATGATGAATGAAATCAGCTGATCGCTGATTGCCGGAGTGAAGCGGCCACGCCCACTGCACACACACACACACACAATACAATACACGGGACGAGAAGGATCCCATGAATTTATGAACCGTGACAAGATCATGAAATACTCGTAGATCGATTACAAAACTATACATGTATTCAAGGGCAGGCTTTAAGATGGTTTAGATCCTACCTGTCCGATCGCTACCACTTTGTTTATTTAAACGGGGAGTCATCTCAATTATCACCAGTAAAGTATGGAGTACCACAAGGATCTGTCCTAGGTCCTCTGCTGTTTTCAATATACATGCTGCCCCTTGGTAATATTATTAGAAAATACGGGATTAGTTTCCATTGC
This sequence comes from Aspiorhynchus laticeps, assembly GCA_023376895.1. Taxonomy (NCBI): domain Eukaryota; kingdom Metazoa; phylum Chordata; class Actinopteri; order Cypriniformes; family Cyprinidae; genus Aspiorhynchus; species Aspiorhynchus laticeps. The sequence continues at coordinate 37,879,174 of CM041805.1, read as the reverse complement.
TATGCTGATGATACTCAACTATATATCTCAACAAGACCAGACGAAACTTCTAAATTATCTAAGTTAACTGAGTGTGTTAAAAATGTAAAAGATTGGATGACCAATAATTTTCTCCTATTAAATTCAGATAAGACAGAGATATTACTTATTGGACATAATAACAGTACACAGAATCTCTTAGATTACAATTTGCAACTAGACGGTTGTCCTGTTACTTCCTCTACAGTCAAAAATCTGGGTGTTATATTAGACAGCAACTTGTCTTTTGAAAAACATATTTCCAATGTTACAAAAACAGCATTCTTCCATCTTAGAAACATTGCCAAGCTAAGGAATATGTTACCTGTTTCTGATACAGAAAAGCTAGTTCACGCATTTATGACCTCTAGACTGGACTATTGTAATGCACTGCTAGGTGGTTGTCCTGCATCTTCAATAAACAAGCTACAAGTAGTCCAAAATGCAGCAGCTAGAGTCCTTACCAGGTCAAGAAAATATGATCATATTACCCCAATTTTACAGTCTCTGCACTGGCTACCTATTAAGTACCGTATCAGTTACAAAATATTATTACTTACCTATAAGGCCCTAAATGGTTTAGCTCCTGCGTACCTAGCTAGTCTTCTATCTCGCTACAATCCATCACGCTCCCTAAGGTCGCAAAACTCTGGACTCTTGGTAGTACCTAGAATAGCAAAGTCCACTAAAGGAGGTAGAGCTTTTTCATATTTGGCTCCCAAACTCTGGAATAGCCTTCCTGATAACGTTCGGGGTTCAGACACACTCTCTCTGTTTAAATCTAGATTAAAGACACATCTCTTTAGCCAAGCATTCATATAATGCATTCATATAATGTATCTCATAATCTTGTACTGCAGTTATATCTGATCAAAACGCACATTATTATTCTTTAGCTTGGGTTGAACAAATAATTTTTGCTTGAATGGAACAACAGCTACGCTAATTATGTCTCTTTGTTTATCTGTTTATGCCACGGGATTTACATCCTGTGGTAACTAGGAGTTACACAAGCTTCAGTCTGGATCCAGCCCTTAAATGATCTGAGATGACCAAACACCTGAGAAGAGATGATGCCGACCCCTCGGAGGACCTCAGAGGATGCCAACCTCTGATCCCCCAACAACATGTAGAATTAACAAATTTTGCCATAAGTTAATATATTAAGTTTCTACAATGTATAAATATATTGTAGAAACTTAATTTCCTGTAAAGCGCTTTGCAACGATTGTATCGTAAAAGGCGCTATACAAATAAACTTGAATTGAATTGAATTGAATTATTATAAAACATTGTACATTAATCGACACTATTTATCTACTGACACTTAGCATCAGTTAGTCAAGCATTATAATATGATATTATGATAATTTAGCATTATATGATGATAGAACTTTAGTAATTAGAATAACCAAGTATGAATTCATATTTGTCATGTTGACTGAACTTAGAACTTAGGTGGTGGTGCTTAAGATATTGTTTGTCATTTAGTGTTTCTATAAAAAAAGGGGGGGGGGAAATGTTAAGATAACAGAACTACTACGAATTATACCACTAATAATAACAGTATAATACGCACTAAAGATAAAGGAGCTGCTGGGTTCATGAATATTAATCACGTTGTATGGATTCGCTCGAAATGATTTGCTGAAATCAAAACAGGGATGATAATAGGTGAGCGCCGGCCAATGAGATTGTCGTTTGCGCATTAGCTCCGCCCACTAGCAGAGAACCCGGCAGTTCTTAAAAGCTGAAGAATTCCAAAGGAACTCCATTATTTTGACAGGAAAACACAACAAAGAATATCGTTTACATGTAGCGCGTCAATTCTGCATGTTATGAAAGACTCTCTCGCTCTGTATCTTTCTTTGCACGCTGTGTGTGTGAGTGTGTGAGAGAGAGAGAGACAAAGCTACGGCGAGCCGTGCGCTTCACACTAGAGTTTACGGTACGTCAAATACAGCTACACTGCGTATCCATTCAGATGAACTGAAAAATAAAATGATAATATTATTATAATAAATTATAGTAACGCCACATTTTATTGTCAGTAACGGTAACGGCATTGTAACGGGGGAAACAGTAATTAGTTTGATTACTCATTACTGAAAACAATAACGCCGTTAGTAACGCCGTTTATTTATAACGCCGTTATTCCCATCACTGGTGATCACACTACTATTTGTATATTGGGGATGATGATGGATACACACATTTCCATTAACATCATCCTCTATATCTTAAATGTCCTCATTTGATGTATCCACTGCATTCAGCCACAACATAGATATGCATCTAAGAACACAACTGATGAGGTGTTTAAATATTAAGTGCTTAAATGTACAAATGTAAACTGCAGCCATCAATAATTTAAGGCATGTTAATGCAAGGTGTTTTTATTTTGAGTAGAGTAATTCAACATGCTTTTTCTGCATCAAAGACTTCTGCCATATTCATGGGTTCCAAAGACATCACTTCCGCTATGCTCGCTGCCATATTTGTGTCCGACATGTCAACAAACACAGCACATCTAAACGAGACTGAAAAGAAACAAAATATAGAAAAAACATCTGTTATTGGTTGCGATCCTTATTTATTACCCCAAACTGTGTTGTGTCCTTTAAAATCTGTGACGCGTCTGCCACAACTTACTTTTCCAGCGATACTGATTTTTGACTTTCATTAGCTGTAAGCTCTAATCATCAAAATTAAAACAAAAAAACTTTTGAAGTGTTTTACTTTACATGTAATGAATCTAAAATATATGAAAGTTTCACTTTTTGAAATAAGTTACAAGAAAAAATGAACTTTTTCACCATACTCTAATTTTCTGAGATGCACCTGTACAAATAGAGCTAATGATAATGCAGACAACATCCTCTCTTGCACATCTGAGCAATGCAAACGAAAACACTTCCACAAGTCTTGTCTGAAGCTGAGCAGAGTACCAAAGACTTGTAAATGTTTAGAGTGCAAGAAGCTCCTGTAGGTTGTCAACTTTTGTTTGCAAGATACTTTGTGAACCATTTTACTGAGATATTTCAAATGTCTCATATACATAAATGTTAATATTGTACATAAAAAGTACAAATGAAGCTTGATCTTTGTTCAGTAGTACATTATTGATAATAATAAAATTCAAAAATGAAATGTTTTTTTCTTTGATCTTTATGGTCATGTATGGTTGGGTACACATTCATCTCATTCATCATACACAGTAAAATCGGCAGTGTCAATTTAACACTTAAAGTGTTATTTTTAACACTACTTAAGATCATATATGGTCCCAATCTGTACAGAGTTAAAGGTACACTGTTCATAGTGTTGAATTTACGGTGTTAAAATAGCACCTTATAGTGCTGAAAAATGACACTGTGTGTGTATATTTTTACACTTACTATTGTTATCAAAGTTTTACACTGGGGTCATTTAACACCTTAAAAGTTTTACACTAGGGGTCATTTAACACCTTTGGTGTTGTTGTTATTCCTAAGGATTACTCTAAGTGTTATCGAGAATGTATTCCTTTCAGTACAAAATTTATTTTTACATTGTTCTGTGGTGTCAATGTTCATTATCAAATCTAAAATCAAGAGTCTTCAGATAGATATAATAATTTATAACAATTCATTTTTTTATTTAAAAACTGGGCAAAATGGCTACTTTAAAACAACAGTCAACTGTTCATTAAAATTCACAAGAGGTTGCACAGAAATATAAAATGTATAAAACCAACTCATTAACTTCACAGAGACATGAACAAGTGACAGCTAAATTTGAATAAGATTACAGTAGGGTACAATAAAACAAAAGAAATTATCAGACCCATAGGACATCTGCACATAAAAAGGTTTGTAATAAGTGAGTTCATTGACAGTAAACACTTTCAGAGAAGTGCTGGGTCTGTAATCAATTCTGTAAGCAAAAAGATGTTCATCAAAACAAACAGTTTTGAGCTGCGATGTAACCAGTAACACACATTCATTTCTGACAATAATATCCTGGATTTGATAAAACACTGGCAAATCAAGGTCTACCTGACCACAAACAATTAAGGTAGAACGATATTCAGTTCCATTATACTTCACCCATTTCACTGAGAGAACATTTGTTTCTGGAGGAATGTTCAACTTACATGCAATCTCAACACTTTCGTTCAAGTCACTGACACAGACAGTCTTTCCTGGTCCAAGTACAATTCTGTCACGGTTAAAGGCTTCCCAGTTATATGCCATGAAATTCTGATGTTTTTTGGCAAGCATCTGAGTTATGTTCTTGAAACATTTTGGTTGAGTCTTGAAGAAATTGTGCTTGGACTCGTATCGCATTGACCACATGTGAACGATAGGCCAATATTTCGTATACACCGAGGGTAGTGACACATTAGATGATGTTTAGGAAGCAGGTTCTTTCCTGGAAATAAGCACTTGAGCCTGTGATGCTCCTTAATTAAGTGCTTCAAATAAACAGTAAGTCCTTCAGTTAAAATGGAAGAAAATACAATGTTCACTATTTGTAGTAAAAGTAGAAGTAATTGCCAGTATTTATCTTCTTGGGGCACAATGTCACCAAATATTAGTGGCAAATTTCGGAGTAGACACCAACACTGGATTGCATTTATGCCCAAATCATTGCTCTCATCATCCAGTTTAACAGAAGGGGGCCGATTTCTCCTCTCCATGTACCCATAGTTAAATGAACTTAATCTGCCATCCAACTCTTTCGCTGTCAAAAAATTAGCTTGAACATATTTTAAAACAAGTTTTAATTCGAACTGAGCAACCCCTTCTAATATATCATGCATTAAGCCTACAGAAAAGTTGTCTGATAAATTAAAGTACTGCAGAGTGTTTAACAAACATGTACGTTTTACACCACAAACTTGATGTAGTGTTGGGTCTGATTGCAGAGCTTCACAGTGTCGTAAGTGTGTTTCTTTGGTGCGGAAAGTTGCATTTGGCTCATCTTCACAGAACACAGTTTGATAATCCTCCCTTTCAGCAAGACAAAACCTACAGTTATAACGAGCTCTAAAAGATTCAACGAATCCGAAAAGGCTATGCAAACCAAGATTATCTCCTGTTACTTGGACAATGCTTCCACGCACAAAACCGTCAGGTCCTTGTATTCCCTTGTTCTCAAGGACTTTTATGTCATTGACAATAGGTTCCAATATTGCATCAAATCCATATGTTTTGATGTCTTGGGCATGGAAAAGCGCACATAAATGTATGTTTGTTAGAGATGAATTAAATTGTGGTGGGAAATTTCTCAAAGTAAAATATATACCGCCTAATTTGTGAATTCCCTTTTTTGACCCCAAAGGATTGGCAGTCTCGAAATCGTCATAAAACAATTTAATTTGAAGCACATTTTTTCTGTCGAAAACAGGGGATGACTTTTTATGTACAGTCCATCTTCTATATCAGAGTAAATACCGTTTTTATTAGGTAAACCTGACTTGAACCTGCATGTGGTGTTTGGGTGCTTTAAAATGTTCTGTAAGGTTTGGAGTATTGGAACATAAGCAAACTTGTCAGTCACTGCAACTTGTTCATAAGTTCCAGTAGTCCTGTTTCTTCTGTTGTCAAATCTGACCCCAGTTACTTTCTCCACAGGCTGGACAATTTCCCATTTTTTGGTAAAATATGATTTTCGTTTAGATATGGAATTAAGCATGGTGAAAGGATTTTCAATTTCATGAAATGACTGCTCAATTAAACTTTTAATATCTGTGTTTTCTGAAAATAAGCAATTCATAGCCGTCTCTTTTACTTGATCCTGGATGTCTTGAACTACTTCCTCCATAGACATCACAAAAGTATCAATTGTAGTCTGACTAACACCTGCAGCTTGCAATTGTGCTATTGCTGATGCACACAAATCCGTAGTGTTTTTGCCGGGAACTGGCAAAGAACTGTCCTTTGAACATGTAGCCACATCAGAATTACTTGGTTGCCCAACTGCATTATGAACAACAGCAGCATCTTCAACACATACAACTTTACTTCCTTCATGAACTCTTTTTAAGTGTTTTCGAAAACCTGAAAAAGTTGCAAATTCTAAACAGCAACCTGCTTCACCACATCTTAGTCTAAGTGATTTGCCAGGCAAGAGCCCATGAATTAACTTTAGATGTCGAACAAGAACATTTGTGTTTTCCAGACAACAAAAACAAATAAAACAAATCATTGTTGCCAGCAATCAAATCTAATGCAGAAATCTAGCTCTGAGTTCAGCAACTCTTGGGCACTCTTTGACCTTGCCAATATCAATCTGAAAAACTGTTGTTTGTACAAAGGTGTACATGCTGTGCAGGACTTTGCTGTAAGATGCACCAAACACAAAGTGCGCTTTGAAAAGTTCATCTAAGACACTGAGACCACTCACTGATTTGCACGGTATGGCTCTCTTGTCGAGAATGATGTAGTATGCATGAATGCTGTTCTTCTTTGGACCCATGGCAAGCAGATATGGCTGTGCGCTTTCTGCAATGGAGTCCAGGTGCTCTTGTATGTTAGTCCCGGCCTAAAAAGAAAAAACAAAAAACAAAATTACAAACAGTTCTCCAATTGACTCTCTCTACATTAGTTTTTCACAACACAATTAGCCCAACATACACTGATTTTAGGCAGACTACAGGTAATGACAGTAAAGAACAAATTTACCTTTTTGAAGATGATGAGATGTTTTTCTGCTTGAGATGCAGACATCTTTCCAGGTCTCTTTCTGCCTTGTGGTGAAGGCGGGATCAAATGAAGTGAAAGAAGAATAGAAGCAATGTCACTGTTCCATCCTGAAAAAAAAAAAAAAAACAGAAATGGCAACATCAGAAAAAAAAAATACACAGAGAAGTCCACACAATCTTATTCATAACTCTGACAGTCTAACCTGTATCCCCCATTTCATTCTCATTCACAGCCATTTCTGCACAGTCAATCAGGTCCTGAAGGGCTTGGGAGGAGTTGAGACTTTTGCTTTGCTGAATAACTTTGTGCATGAATGTAGTTGGCCACCTTTCTAGCAACTTTGAAGAAGTCTTTTCACCAAAGATCAAAACAAAATCCTGTTCAATCTGTATAAACAAACACTTGTGTAAATGTTTCACTTCAGAAAGAATATTGAAATTATAAGTTGTTACGTTGACAGCATTTGTGGAATTATTTCCCACAAAATTTATTTTGACCTGTCCCTCAGTCTTTAATACAAACACAATAAAAATATTAAAAATAACTTTGTTTTAACAGAAGAATTCATGTAAGGCCTTTGAAAAAAATATATAATTTTATTATGAGGACATTTTTGCCCATAAAGCTCAAAAGTAAGTGACTATGCACATCCATTGTAGTTTTTATGTAAATGACAATATAACTATAAAATGACTATATTCCACAAATGTTGTCAATTGAGCTGAACTTGCATTAAACCTAGAATATTTGTTTAACCCCCAACCAAATGACTGGGTTAAAGGGATACTCCATCATAAAATGAAAATGTTGTCATTAATCACGTTAATCATTTCGTTCCAAACCCATAAAAGCTCAGAACACAATTTAAGATATTTTAGATGAAAACCGGGAGCCTTGAGACTGTCCCATTGACTGCCTGGTAAATAACAGCATCAAGGTCCAGAAAAGTATGAAAGACATCGTCAAGAGTACTCCATCTGCCATCAGTGGTTCAATCTGAATGTTATGAAGCGACGAGAATACTTTTTGTAAGGAAAACTTTTTGTACTTTTTGTAACTTTGTCTCCTCTGTCACTCTGCATCAGTGTAGCGCCATTTTGAGAATACTTCTGGACGCACACTATGTACACTATTCTGTGTCAGCCACGCCACAAGGAAGCGCTTTATTCAAATCTAAGTGTAAATACATTTAGAAAACGTACCACGACTGACAGAATAGTGTACGTCCAGCGGATATTCTCCAAAATGGCTCTGCACTGACTTTCATGTATTTTTATATGAAATTAAAAAAAAATTCAGTGTGGTACAATTTTTATCAAGGCACTTCAGTGTCTATAATAGGGATGCATCGATCCGATACTCAGGATCGGTATCGGCTCCGATCCGGTCATTTTCCGCGGATCGGGTATCGGTGAGACGAGACCGATCCAAATCCGATATTGTGTGTATACTATTCTGTGTTATTGTTAAGCCCCAGGAAAGCACAAAAGCATTATAAAGCACCATAGAGTCCAAGTCCAAGTGTTCTGAAGCCGTTTCATAGTTTAATGTGAGGTACAGATGAATATTTAAGTCGTTAAATTCAAGTTCAGGTAAACTCTTCTCTCTGCTGCGTCTGTCTGTCATCCTCCGTTCAGCGTTCAAACTGCGTGTTGCGTTCGGTTACTACAGTCAAAACAATGAAGCTCTCTTCAAGAGCGCTCAATAACTGAGATTTAAAACCATTAAAAGAAAAGGCTCAATAAACTATCACGCAGATTTAATAAGCTAAGCATCAATCTCTCTTCCCTCTGTGCTTTGAACTCCGGAGCTGCGCGCTGTGACTCCGTGCTGCTTCAAGCGCATCATTCTGCGCACGGGAAGCGCATAAGCGGAGCTGTTCATATTATAATACTTTTGCGCAATGAAATATTATTTATAGCATTTCTTGTACTGTCCTATCAAGGCTATTAATAATCTAATGTATAGCACAGTAATGGAGGCAGGACTCCTCTATCATATGTTGCTGCCTTCATTACTGTGCTATATGTTTAAAAGAAATGTATTTTAAAATTTATTTATTTTGTAGTTTATATTTATAAATAAATACATTTACTTGTTTTCATTAATGTATTTTAGAACAATACAAAGAGCAATGTGTAACATTTTACCAGATTTAGTCCTTCACATAGTCACTTTTATTTGTTTCCCACTAAATAATGCTATTTCACTAAATGTTTAGATTTTATAAAATTGTGCACTCATGATTTTTCTAGAATAACTTTTGCTGCTAAATTATCCACTAACCTAGTTTAAAATCTCCCTTATAGTATTTTTGTCATAGATTATGAATGGGCCTGTTCATGGTCATTTCATGTGTTTTCTCTGATCAGATATCTATCTGATTTGTTTAAGCGTTTCCATTTACACTTGGTCACATAAACGGATATAAATCCGATCTTCAATTCCCGCGCTATATTTAAATGTAATGAAGTTCACGTCAACGAAGTGTGACGTGAAGTCATAGGCTTTATGGACAGATAAGTTGTGAGTGACTCTTGAAGGAACAGCATCACATCCTCTTGAACCACTGTTTGAAAATGTTATCTTCCAGAATCTGGCAGTAAGTTTTAGGAGCTCATATTAGTCAATGAGGTCCTCCCTAAAACCGGACAATATCAACATGTTTGTTTTTCTGTAAAATAATTTAAAATCTAACGTTATATAAAAGGCAAGGTATTAGTGTTCTAATTGTTATCAGGCCAACGCACATTTTCCAGCATGTGAATGAAGTTGTTACGAATTATTTAGCATACTTATTTAACTATTATTTATTTGATAGCCTAGTAGTGTTTTGCAGGCTGATCTATATAATGATATAATAATGATATTATACTAGGGCTGCACGATTAATCGCATGCATTTGTCATGCATGTCTCATCAGTAAAGCGGTTGCTTTTTTAGCGGTAAATGTCCGTCACCTGTTTTCAAACGGGAGCGGGAGTTAATACACAGAGCCGTAGTTCACTGACAAGCTAAGCAATATCGGGGTCATAATTGAATAATCGTTCATCTCGATTAGGAACACAATATTGGCGGGGTATTGGCGGGTCCAATAGAGGCGGGGTAAACGGGCTTTACCTGGGTGTCTTATTGTCTTATGTAGTTTGGGAACTGACTGGATGATGGGGTGGGGTAGTTTTTCCTCTGCTGTGGGGTCTGGTGGGCTGCCCCGGGCTGCCATGGGCCCTGGTCTGGATGGGCCTGGGCCCCCCGCCCTGGGCAGATTTGGGGTAACGGGGGTGCCTATGGGGGTCAGCAGGGGAGCTGGCTCCAGAGGGGGGGGGGTATTTTGCCCCCTCTGATGCTTTCCTCCCCATCCCTAAGGCTTCACTTCTCCCGCTCCATCACACCAACACATAGGTAGGGTTTTGAGGTGCGGGTGCGTCGCTGGGATGCGGGGGAGGTGGTACTCCTCTGTCTCCTCGTGGCCGCCTGCATCTCAATTACACATTACAGCTTAGACATTCTCATTACTTACTGTCACATGACACATACATATAGGGCCTTGGGGGTGGGCACACTGAATGGCATCCGGAGGGCGGTCTGTTCATTCAGCCTTCCCTCTGGTGCCAGTGCCCACTTCTCAATTTTAAGTTGCACATAGACATTGAGGGCTCTAGGGAGGGGACGAGCTGACACAAGCTTGTGGAGGGTGCCCCTCCCCTGTTTTAAAGTACCCCTGTTTTAAAGCACCTTAGAACAACACACACCAACACTACATTTGAGCGGGTGGGGTGAAGCATGGGGTCTTTTTTTTTTTTTTTTTTTTTTTTTCTCACACCCCTGTTCTCTGTTCTCTGTCTGGGGCCGGGGGCTGTGAGGATGAGCTGGCCGCCCGGTCGGGGTCTGGGCTGTTGATTTTCTCTGCTGCTGCGGGGACCGGGGTGGTCTTCCTGTCCCCACGCCGGAGCGAAGGGGGTTCAGCTCTGGGATCGGGCGCTGACTACCCCTCTGGGGGTGGTGGTGCCTGGACCTAGGAGTATAGAGTGCATATGGGGAGTGTGAGTGTGGGTACCGTGTCCATTTTTGTGTGTCTACATGTCGGGCGAGGGTGTGAATATTCGTTTGCGTGCATGAGGGTGGGAACATATGCTTGTGTATATGTGTGCTTGTCGTCTACGTCTATGTGTCAGGTCGGGCCTTAGACTCCACCTCACTCATCATCTTAGTCGACCCCCACCCCACCACCATGCCCTGCCGGTGGAGGATGCCGCCGGTGCGTTGGTGATTTCTCGCGCCGGGGCAGGATGCTCGGGCGAGCGCCGGCCCACTCTCGGCGGTCGATTGGCGGGGCCTGGCCCTACTGGCCTTGCTGGGCCCCGATTGTGGGGTGGGGGGCCTTTGGGTCTCCGGGCCCAGGGCCCGGTCCGCCCTGGTGTGGTCGGCTGCCGGTGGAGCCTGCGGGCTTGCCGCCACGGCACCCTGGGGCGTCTACACTGTGGCTGTCGGAGGTCCCACCTTCGGGCTCTCCTCTGCCCTTTTCTGGGTGGAGGCCGCGGTTGTCCCTGCGGTGGTTCTCCTGGGGGTCCCGTGCCCTGGGGGGCCTCCGGATGTTTGGGGCCCGGGTCTTTTCCATGCCTGCTTCATGCCTTGCGGGATGGGGCTGTTGTTCCCCACACACACTATTAAACATTTACATGGAGGAACCTTATGAACACAAGCGCGCTCACACACACTCAAGCATTCACATTGGTATAAAAACAGGTGCTCACAGACACACATTGTCTTGATCTGCTGTTGCTTCAAAACTTATTTTGTAATATTAGTTATGTGTGCTGCTCAATAACATTTAACATTTAGAATTTATTGTGATTCATACAGATGTTGGTTGTTGCTGCAGTCTCTTTGATGTTGTGTCTTCGGTTGTTTTCTTCTGTTGTTTTCTCTTTTTGTCAGCAGGTATCGAAGCAAATTGTCTTTTTTTTTTTTTTTTCCTCTCTCTCTCTATCCCCCATTCTCATTTTTTCTCTCTCTCTCTCTCCCCCTTCTCTGTTGACTTTCCCCACAACCTTTTTTTTTTTTTTTATTATTTTATTTTTTTCCTTTCTTCTTTCTTCTTTCTCTCTTTTGTTTTCTCTGTCCCCTGGTCTTGTCTGTCACAGTGTGGTTAAGTAAAAGGGTACATAAAATTAAATTAATTAATTAATATAAAAAAAAAGATAAAATATATATATATATATATATTTAATCAAAAAAAAAAGAAAAAAACAAAAAAAAAAAACAAGGCTGTGGATGATGATAGCATAGCCACGCATATGTACTGTCATGTGTTATCTGTGCTACTGACAGGCCAAAAAAAAAAAAAAAAGAATCTTGATCATCTTTCTCCTGGTGCTGTCAGTCAAGCTTTTGGTTTTGTTGTATTCCCTGATGATTGCGTCTCCACCAGGTTTAGTCTGCAGGACTTTTTGGACTAGCTGCAAACAGTTACATAATGCAATCATTAACAAACCATATCCCTCTCGGGAACCATTCTGTTTACATATTAACATGAGTACTGTGATCTGATCACAAGTGGACAGGTCTGAATGCTTTCAAGATGCACTGGGGATGCATTGTGATATTATCATGTTGACCACATTCACCTCATATAGCCATATCCCTTTATTAACTTTTAGCAGTTTATTATCATGCAAGAAAAGAACAGTTCACCAAAAATGAAAATTATTTTAACTACTCACCCTCACCCTCATGAGGGAAGCCTGTTCCCCTTCCCTCATAAAATTAAGGTTGAACCCCTGGAGACACATGGATTATTTCAAGGACATTTTTACTATCTTTCTAGGCCTTGAACATTGCAGCTGCATCAGTTGTCAACAGAGGGAGAGATTTCCTCACCAATATATTAATTTGTGTTCCAAGTAGGGCTGCACAATTAATCGAATTTCTAATCGCGATTACGATTATGGATGCCACGATTACATAATCATTCAAAGCCGTGATTACAAAAATAACTAAATAATTAAAAATGCCCGCTTGCATTATTCTGTTTGCTTAAGAGGTGTTTGCAGCGCGGGGTTTAACAAACTCAAACACACTGGATAAGAGACATTTTGTCTAACTGATAGTCGTCATCACTCTGCTGTGCATGATAGATATGTTAAACGCTAAATGTATCAAACGCGGAACAAAATAGCGGAACTCGTTTGAACAGTGCAGCGCGAGCTTAGAGCATATGAGTTTATTACAGTGACCCTGCAGTCGTGATCACTCGCTAAACAACACTGTGAAATCCAGTAAGAAGCACAGCGCAGAGTTCTCCAGTACAAATCACGTCTCTTTAAACTAGTTTAAAGCCAAATAAATCTCAGCTGTTATTCTCATCAACACAGATGCAGAAACAGTGTAACAACGATCCAGTTAGAAGACGTTTCAATCCACAAATCACCCACATTTACCATAGTTTTACTATAGTAAGACTAACGGTAACAATGGTACGGTGGCAGAAAAGTAGGATATTCATATTGAGTATTATTATATTATTAATATACTAAATATGTTAAAGGAGTAATGGAATATAATTACATTATTTTGTTAATTATTCTATTAGTTGATGTGGATTTGTAATTGACTGAATGTCTTTAGGCTTCTGTTTTTCGATGCAAACACAGAAACCATATAGTTAGGCTACTTTTTTACCATGTAATGAGGTGCTGTACTTTTGGTTATGTATAAAAGATGAGGCTGTTACAGTTTTCACAATGGTACTGTCAAATGTACATCTGCATCCCAACTCAAGCTCCTGCTACTCTGAACTCAAGCTCCTGTTCTAATGTGCATTTCTAAGAGACACAACTTGTAATATTACATGTTCAGTGCTACCAAATCAGGTGCTGGTGCCACTGCTCTCCAATGTTAGTCTGGAGCCCTGATCATATAAATTGTACTGTAAAATGTTACTGTAATTTGACATTACGTCTGTTTAATTGTAAATGAAATGTATAGCTTTAGTAAACCATTTTTTCTTTTTTTTTTCTTTTTTAGTTTTAGTAAAACATTATTATACCATGCATAATTTTACCTTTTTTTGTTTAAAGAAGAAACCAAACCAACGTATAGTTGACATTTGAGGCTCAATGCTATATAAAAGCAATAAAAGTTCAGGAAGAGTGTTTTCAGCCTTTTTTAAATATATATTTTATATAAAAAATATGGCATGCAGCTTCAAACAATGGCATAAATCTATTCAAAATAATCGTTATTAATAATCGCAATTACAATCTCAAGGGAATAATCGACAATTATGATTTTTGTCATAATCGTGCAGCCCTAGTTCCAAGAATGAATGAAATGAGTGTTTGGAACAACATGAGGGTGAGTAATTAATGACAGAATTTTCATTTTTGGGTGAACTAACCCTTTAACACCCTGGCAGTGATGTGTGCAGTAAAGAAGCAAAACCCTCACCTTGAACTCAAAAGTTCAATATATGTCCTATATGTAATTGACCAGATTTAAACAGCAATGTATCTTGGCTATCAAATTGTGACTATTATCTAAGTCATATCAATGCCAGGTGTGAAAAGGGCCAGAAATTGTGTAGTTACACGGTTAAAGTTCTAGTTTTTCAAAGTCACGTTTAAAATGTGTACTTCAGCATAATATATTAAATACAAAAATCAGACTCACAAATTTGGCCTCATCTTCAACCCTCTGTTGCTTTCTTGAGGGGCTTCCATCACTTTGAAGAATGGTGTCATCAGACTCATTGTTTGCATTCTGCAACAAGCTTTCTTCATTTGCCACAGAAGGGACCTGGGCCAAATCTATTGAAAAAAAAAAACACCACAAAATCTTGCGCAAGATTTAGGTGATAGCCCTGCTGTCTTGTCGTCGGTATGAAGAAATTATATACACAATATTAAGTGCGAAGGACATGTAGAAGACAAAGGGGATTATACAATTCACACATTACCACTGGGCGACTGAAAAGTGTTTTAATATGCGCTTTATTTTAAGTTTTTATTTTATTTATTTAGTGATATAAGGCAACCCACCTGCATGGTTACAAAAATGTTTTAATACATCGACGGCATTTTGGTATGGTGGAAATAGGGGCCATTTCTCAATATACGTTCTTGTCTGTACTTGCATTCTTGTGAAACGTCATCAGTTGTTTGAGGTATTCGGCCAATCACAACGCACTGAATCGATGGCTAATCAGAGCACACCTCAGTGTTTTCCAGCTCTGATTTTTGTCAGAATCAAGCCGTTTAAAAAAAGGCAGGGCTTAGAGGAGATAAAATAATGTAAAATATGTGGAAAATAATGCTTTTTTTTTTCTTTAAACCACGTAAACTCATTGCATTACACCAAATACACATAATAATGTTCTTTTTTAGCACCATTATATGACCACTTTAAGGGGTTTTCAGGTAAGAATGTAGTTGTTTATTAAATCTGCAGTTTATTTATAAATATTGTGCCTATTTGAAAATTTGCTTTGCTGATTTTGGAGATGTAAGCTGCAGGTGATCATTGGGCGCCCAGTTCTCATGTAACTGCCAAGAGATGTCCTTCTGACATTTGCAGCTAGCTTGGATGTCTCTGTAGTAGTTAAACATGAGATATTATTTGTTTTAGGTGTATCTAACAGGTAATCTTTGGTCTCATAAATCTATTATCTGCTCCTGGTCATAACGTTTTGGCTGAGAATAACTTTATATATTTATCTTTACCATCGCACAGCGCTGATGTAGTATACGTTTGCCTGAATTGTTTGCTTTTGTCTTTATTTCCTATTATATAAGCATCTTATATTTCATACCTATACATATTTAATGGCTTGTTCATTAAAACTGACACAAAAAGAGGCAACGCAGTGTTTTATGTCATACATTTATACTAGTGAAAATAATCAGAGTACGGTATATATATATATTAGGGGTGTAACGATACGCGTATCGTGTATCGAACGGTTCACGGGCAGTTCCAAATGGAAGTGATCATCCCTATCCCCTTGGAGTGGGGACTTTGGAGTAGACAGGGCACGTGAGTGTCGTTATTTAGTCGTTTGGAATGCACTTGGTGAAGGGAGCGATCTAATTTCCTCATTATCTTCAGCTGGGATGTTCCCGTGACAACGCAGCACAGTGTCAGTCAGCAGATTCGCTGTTTAAATGTCAAATGTCTTTTTATTTTTGTTATCATAACTGTTGCAAATAAACATACATTTAATATTTTTAAAATATGCTATATAATATATAAAAAAATAATATATATAAAACTTTTTAAAATGTATATACTTGTATTTTTTATGCTGGTGTCCGTCAGCGAATCTGCTCGAACGTGCTGCGTTGTCACGGGAACATCCCAGCTGAAGATAATGAGGAAATTAGATTGCTCCCTTCACCAAGTGCATTCCAAACGACTAAATAGCGACACGCACGTGCCCTGTTCACTCCAAAGTCCCCACTCCAAGGGGATAGGGATGATCACTTCCATTTGGAACTGCCCGTGAACCGTTCGATACACGATACGCGTATATATACATATTGCCTGAACCACATATTAATGTTTTATGTATGTGTGTGTTTTATATTTTATGTGTTTATGTTTTATATTTCATTTTGTTATAAGTATACATACAGTGAGTGAAGACAATCAAAGTATGTCTGTTCCCTGGACTACATTTTTGTGGCTATTAATATGTTTAAATGAAAACGAAAAGATGCAGTGGTGTCGGATATCATATTTCGTCTTATTGTAAATACAGTGATACCGGAGTAGCCAAGGCGAGCTGAGTGACGTTATCAAGTACGTTAGGCTGCTGTTCCATTTGCAGAATTAAGGCCCCGACATACTTCAAACAAAATCGAAGAACGAACTGAAATGACGTCATTATGAACAAAACACTGGTGCTCCCAACTTCAAGAAGTTTAGGAAAAAAAATTTAGGAGCACCCACTGAAAACTGCCAATTGAGCGGAAGGGTTGGCAACATCCTTCCTGATGATTAAAAATCTTCATCAATTGAACCTTATTCTTAACCTGCAGTGCTTTGTTTTTTATACATGCAATATACAGAGGCAAGATGAGAAGAAAATGTAATTTAAACTTTTCTCAAAACAGTCAGTTCCCCTCAGAAATACATTCATATAAACCCCCACTCCCAATTCAATATTTAGGATTTCCCTTCCATATTTCGCATAGGTGAACGTTGAGCTTGCTCAGGCTGCTACAGTATTTACTTTTCTTTGTGTCCGTCTTCAGCGTTAATGGCTGTTTACACACTTGGCAATATTTCCACACAAATAAAATTTTGGAAAATGATTACAATGCAGTTTGTGCAAGTGCGGTCACAAAACCGGTCAGTTCCAAGCAGGGGTGGGCGATATGGCAAAAATATATCAATATTTCATGATTTTATCACGATTCTTTGTCATGTTAGTTTTACTATTTTGTCTGAGCAGTATGGCCAGACTAATTTCCCTATTATAAAGACAAAGCCTTTCAAGGTAACAGAATATAAAAAAGAATGGTGGATATTTAGGCCAAAGTGGGTGAAGATAAAAAATCTGTCATTATTTTATCTTTGTTATTAAAAAATAAGAACAAAGATATACATTACAAATACACATAATATACAAATAAAATAAACAGTGTTTTATTTTCAGGTACAACAGGCATATTTAGCAGGAGCATTCAAGAAATTGAGTGAACAAATATAAAAATAAATCACTATATAGATTGATTTCTATTAAAGTAACTTATTTTTTCAGTCAAGAGTTGTTAGTTATTTATTTCTCTTTGTTTTTTGTTGTTTTAACATTAAAGAATAAAAATTATGTCATCTGTCTGTTGATTCTGTCAGTGTTTTATAGTAATACCATCATTTACTCACTCAAAATTAGTTTTAAACCTGAGTTTCTTTCTTCTGCTGAACATAAATGCTATTTAAACAGTTGCTGGTCCACAGTGACTTCCATAGTATTTTTTTTATCCTACAATCAAGTGGACCAGCAACTGTTTGGTTACCCGCATTCTTCAAAATATCTTCTTTTGTGTTCAGCACATGAAAGAAATTAATATAGATTTGGGACAACGTGTGTGTGAGTAAATAATGACAAATAACATTTGAGGGTGAACTATCCCTTTAATGACAGTCGGCTGCATGTTTAGTTCTGTCCCTTTAAGAGCTGCACGCATACAGGCACGCATCCGTTCCTCTCAGCTGTTTACTTTTATTTTAGACATAACTAACTGAGTCTATATGTAAACCTTGTGTGTTTTGAGAGTATTAGCTCAAAAGATAACTTAGTTCAGTAATCAGGCGCTGTTAGACAGGCTTTTCAGTTCGCGCGCTTAAGGTGCACGGGCTCTGAAAAAGCGCACGTCAGACCAGCGCGTGAATGAAAAGCTTAACCGGCAAGGCTTTAAAACACGCAAATAATGTACTTTTGTGATTGTGAATAAGTGCAGTGTTTCGTGAGTGTAACTCTACCGCTGAGTTAACACTTACTGGATGTGGTGTTGTACAGTACATACAGACGGCGGCACCAGAACTGCAACTGAAAGAATGTGCGCTGTAGCACGATACTACAATATTTCTTCAAAAGCAGATCGTGGAGACATTTTTAACGTCCACGATCAAATATCATTATATTGCACACCCCTAGTTCCAAGTTCGCTCCCTGTCACGTGGCACATGCTGTGCAGTAATTCGCGAACGTTTTGCAGAGAACTGTAGAGTTGTGCGAGTGATTATTTGCACTCGCACAAATGCTCCCAAATATATTTTGGAGTCGCACAGATTACATTTTGGGAGCATATGCGACCAAAATGGTCGCAATTTCGAGCCCTGAGTCGGAATGTTCGAAAACAGTATACCGTCGCTCGGCCTTTTCGAACTTTTTTTTTGCCCCTAAACGAAGAATGAAAACGAACTTCGTTTGAAGTATATCGGGGCCTTTAACGTTACCGGACTTGTTTCCTCCCGTTCTCAGCAGTTCGCACTCCCGAGTCAATCTTGCCAAGTACGAACTACCAAGGATGAAAGTCCAAACCTTGCTTAACGTTACTTATTGAGAAACGGCCAGGTTATGTCTCGATGAATGCGTAACGTTAAAACGTGGCGTCAACGCGTTTTCAGTACATTCATTGGCAAAAATAGTGTCACACTTATTGTTTTAGCAATAAAAACTTGTTTAAACGTAGCTTGTCGTTTGATATTCGCCAAACCGTCTCGACGTTTCTAACTTAAATACCATTTGAAGATAACGAGTCATAAAACTAACTGTTAAGTGTTCGTGTAGATGTTTAAAAAAACAACTAATATTACCGTGTGACGAGTTTTCGAATCGAAGAAGAAAGACGCCTAAATTTGGCTGCTTTAGAACCTCCTCGAAAACATCCTCATCAACCTCGGTGCAAGACAAATCGTAAAGCCTGGCCTCAGCACGTTTGGAGGCGGGAATTCCGAATTTTACAAAGGCTGTGAACAAACCAAAACGAGTTTCAGTTCTAAAATGTAAAATTTTTAAAAAGTCAGTGGTAGCTAAATTGTCAAAACACAACTACAAATTTATTTTACAATTAACTTAACGTTACCTTCATCCAGAAAATCAGAGAGTTTCAGGTCGGCGCCTGAAACTTTCACAAACTTTTGTTCGTGGTTGAACTTGACTTTAATGAGCATCCTTAATCCTAAAAGAAACATCCGCGGTTAGCTATTTCTATTCGACATAATGTGTATTTTTTAATTAATTAATGTTAACACAAGAAAAGCACAGAAATGTAGTTAGACTTACCTTCTCCGTCGCGAGCAGACAAAATGGCGTAATCGCCCCACAAGACAGAAGTCATTGAGGGTGGAGTCAAGACAATTTGGCGCGTCTTTTTGCACTTTTAGTGTAAAAATAAAATCACATCATGTTGCACCCTGCAACTACACAGACAGGGTGTTCTCATCAACACTGTAGATTGTTGATTCAACTTTATAGGAGTTAATAACATTTAACACTGCATTTACACTGGTGATTTTACTGTGTACATATTCAAAAACCATAGATTGCACACTGCAGTGCACAGTAAAAAATATATACTTATTGGTTCTGCATTGTAGTCCAGAGTTTACAGGAGTATTTAAACAAACCATAGGAACCAAAACTGGGAAAAATATGACTAATAACTTATTACCGTAGGAAGGAACATTTGAATACATCCGTTTTACATTGTAGTAAGCAACTACTGTCTGTCTATTCTGTGGGGACCACCGATGGGCAAATATTGCAAAGAGCACAAACTGTCACCATCTTGTCAAGCGAGGTAGGTTGTCCTTTGGTGGCCCCTTGGCAGAGAGACAGAGGCATGGTGGTCTGAAGGATAGTGCATTTGTTCCTGACCAGGCCAACGACTCTCTCCACATGGATCCTGACAGCAGCAAGTCCCCTTGTTGCTTCTAGTTCCAGTGGATGCAGTTGCTGCTTGCCTTTGGTGAATGCTGGTATTTTCAACTGTGCACAATACAGGCCTACTGTATCTTTGACATTGAAGCCTCTATCTGCAAGAATGACATCTCCTGGTGATAATTTTTCAAGATATCCACAGTTAGCCCTGAAACACCTGGGCAGACTGACCTGAATTAGTTGTTTTGGTGGACAATATATAAGTGGTGACAGTCTAACATACATGACATCTAATGTACTATTAAATATTCTGGAAACACTTGTCTTAGACATATGCAAAAAAAAAATAGACAAAGAAATATAAAGGTAAATTAAGCCTCATTCTCATCAGTGTTAACACAAAGCTATGAAAGGGATTCAGTCTTGGACTACCTTTCAGAAATCCTGACAGGAATGTAAAGACAACCATTAATTTTGCATAGCTTGGAAGGCCTGTGAGTTCCTGTACCATGTCGTAATTTCCTTTAAAGGCCTCTTCATTTAAAGACAGCTCATCAACTATGCCCTTTAGATGATGAACCTCAGCTCTAAGTCGTGTACACTCATTTTTCAGTGCCTCGACTGTAGCTTGGCAAGCTGCATTCAAGCATGGTCCCACAATGTCTGGGCTATGAATGGCCTGGGAGTAATTGTGCTCATCATGCATGCATTGTGCCTGTACTTCCATGGTGTCATCCTCAGTGGCATTGATGATGCTGGAAGCCACTACAGTCTCACGGTCAGTTTCAGGCAAGTCTCAGTCTTTTTCCGCTTCATCTGCTGGGTATGCTAAAACCTAAGTTTGGCATACATGCTTTTCTGTTGCTGTTCAGCTGAAATGTGCGCAAAAATGCTAGGCACATAATCAGGGCTCAGGGGGGTTATCATTTTTTCTTCCCAAGCAGACAGCTTCCAAACTCATTAAACTCAATTCACAAAGTCATTAAACATAACCACACCTGTTTTTAGTGTAGTGCTGAGTTTGATGTATAAAACAAATGTCTCACAGATGAACGGTTACAGTGCATACTGTAAATAACTGACACAACTGATGGCAAGGCAAAAATATAAGCAATAAATGATGCATCAAAATTTCAACATTGTGAGATAATTATGAGGCTATATAATTGTGAGAGTTTGATACTGAAATGTTCTCTTTGGTCTCTTAAATGAACACTCATCTTCTGTAAAGAACACCTGAAACTGTGTAATTTAAACAGAGATGTGGAATGTGAAAAATTTTTAGCACCTTGAATGTGTGAGTGTATGTATGCTTGCATGTGTGTGAGAGAGAGAGCGTTTGTTTTTATTTTGTCCCTATAGGCCTGTGACCTTTCATTTGTTGTCTTAGGTGGCATCTTAAAAATAGATAAAAAATAAAATCAATTAATATAAAAGTAATGCAATTTAGAAATAAAAATAATATAAATATAAAAAGTATTGTCATATTTTAGAATATAAAAATTATTACACAAATCTACTCTTGCAATCCATATCAATTGTACTTTGTAACCATAAATGTCATTTCCACCACATGCTGTCATTTCCACCACAGAGGGCTGTGTGGTGGAAATGACATTTCTGTATTTTTTTGTGAAAAAATGGAAGATAGCTTCACTGATTAGCTTTGAATTAATACTTAGCATTTCATGTATGCAAAATACTCTTATTTAACTTAAACTTTTTAGCTTTTTAAAAACACCCTTGAAGGTACAGAATGATTGGAAATGATGTAGAATAAATATATTAACTGATCAAGCAATATTTACCTTGATTTTTCTTCATTTGTTGTTGATGAAAATTTAAATTCCCTCCATGTCCAACATGTGCTCTGATGTCACTGAACATTTCCATAGAAACCACCTAAACAATCTTTCACACAAACTTTTTAAAGTGACACTACATTGTTGTGGTGGAAATTACACCAATACTGTGCGACAGCTATATTTTGTATAAAACGTAATATTGATAGTGGTCTCACATTAAATACTATAATGTATTTTAATTATTTTACTAGTGAAGTTACTCTTTAACTTAATAGTTACCAGATAAGTCGTAATTTTAAACTGTATTATCATTGTTGAAGTTTAAAAGTCTGGGTGTGCGACAAGGAGAAAACAGTGATTTTGACACCTATAAGGAGGTTGAAAAGTATGAAAAAAATCATAATAGAAAGGTAGTAAAAAGTTTTTAAGGTGGTTTTATTGTTAGTTTGACAGAGAAAGAGGAATTTGTCCAAAATTATATGTATTTTTAAAAATATGACCAAAGAACATAAAAGTGCCCATAGTCTAAGAATCACCCTTATATGTAAAATAATGAAAACCATATTTATACAACTTTTCCAATAATATGTAATGATTAACTGTATCAAAAGCTTTTGACAAGTCTAAAAAAATACTACAAGCAAATTCTTGATTTTCCAGTGCAAGGGTAACCTTATCAATCAGGTGAAGCAAAGCCATATATGTAGAGTGTTTTTTTTCGGTTTCATTTTTTTATTGATGTTTATAAAGAATAGAATTAGAGTCTAAGTGAGAAAGAATCCGTTTATATACAATTTTTTCTAAAATGTTTGAGAAACATGGCAAAATACATATAGGTTTATAGTTGTTAAAACATTGCGGGTCATCTGCTTTAAACAGAGGAATAACTTTAGCTATTTTTAAATCCTCTGGTACAATGCCTGTTTTCAAAGAAAGAGAAAAGATGTGAACAAGTGGCTGCAATATTGAACATTTCACCTGTTTGAAAAGAAACACAGAAATGACCAGCTGAAGATAATTTTAATTCATCAATAATTTCACTTATTTCCTGAATTTCAGGTGGCTTA
This sequence comes from Aspiorhynchus laticeps, assembly GCA_023376895.1. Lineage (NCBI taxonomy): Eukaryota > Metazoa > Chordata > Actinopteri > Cypriniformes > Cyprinidae > Aspiorhynchus > Aspiorhynchus laticeps. The sequence goes on along the minus strand of CM041805.1, from coordinate 37,856,208 downwards.
AAAATAGAGATAATAGGAAAGTTTCCTGATATATAATCCAGGGGTACACCATTACCAGTAGGGATATTATTAGCTAATTTATGACCAACATTAACAAAAAATGCATTACATTTTTTTGAGCTATGTCAAATGGATCATTGAAAGAATTTTTGCCATCCACAAAGTCTGAAGGTAATTCCGAATTAGTCTTTTCTCTTTGCAACAACTGATTTATCACTTTCCATGTGGATTTAATATAATTTGAACATTTCTTAAATTTTTCACCAAAGTATTGCTTTTTTGCTGATCTAATAGAATGGTTATATTTATTTCTGTAAGATTTATGAACACCATAGGTGAGAGGAGTGTGATTTAAAATATATTTTCTATAGAGTTTGTTCTTTGTCTTCAACATTTTCCGTAAACTAACTGTAAACCAAGACTTATTAAAGTCCTGACTGAATTTCTTCGCAGAACTACTGACTGGAAAGCATTTATTAAAACTAGAACTAATAACACTCATAAATTGTTGATATGCTTTATCAGCATCATATTCCTTATACAGATCATCCCAAGAGGTACTAGAAATCAAATCTTTAAATTTAGTCATAATTCTCTTTTGCTGAATTTTGTTTGATAGTTTAACCCAGTTAACCCTAATTTCAGAATTGTGAAATATAGGAAAATGATCAGACAAGTCTTAACATAAAACACCAGATTTAATTCCTTCACTTAGAGAATTTGTTAAAATGTTATCAATTAAAGTTGCTGTATTTTCTTTAACACTTGTAGGTTTGTGTATAAGAGGAAAATAATAACTAGAATAAAGAATATTAAGGAAATCTGCAGTAGGAGTATCAAATTCCTTTCTTAAGAGATTTATGTTAAAATCACCTAAGATACAACAGTATTTATGCTCATTATTTATCAAATCAAGTAAGCTGGCCAAAGTATCATTAAAATCTTGAATACTGGAATCAGGTGCTCGGTAAATAACACCAACAATAATATTCCTTCCTCCAGGACCAATTAAGAGCTCAACAAATAAATGTTCCACATTAATTCTATCTGATTTTAAGGCAAGATCATCCCTAATTTTAAATTTATAATCTTCATGAATAAACAAAGATACTCCACCTCCCAACCTATTCTTTCTAACATAATTTAGATAATTTAAACATTTCTCTAGAGTTCTCATTTAACCATGTTTCAGATAAAGCAATAATAGAAAACTGATGTTTAAGTAAAGATAAATAATGAATAAAATTATCATAATTCCTAGATAAACTTCTTATGTTCAAATGAAAAGTACAAAAAACATTCGAAGGCAAAGATCTACATAAATCATTAAACTGATTTTCAGTATAAAAACTACAAAAGTTTGAAGCATTCAATGATGATTTTTTTTTTTAAACTGGGTCAACATCAAAATTATAAGAATCAACTGTAGAAAGATCAAAAGGCTTTAAGGTCTCAGCTTCAAAAACAAATTTGTTAGAATCAATAATGTATATAAAGAAATGTACAATAGATGTGATTAACTAATCAAAATACAATAAATAGCTGATAATAAATCTATTTAGGATAGGTGGATGAACAATAAGTTTGTCATATTTCAGATATGCAATGTCACCTCTTTCTCGGGCTGCCTTTATTGCTGGAAGTAATTCTCTCCTTCTTTGCCGGATGGTTTCAGGGAAGTCCTCATTAATAAAACTGCCAGAGCCCTTTAAGTTCTTTGCTTTATCCAAAACTGCAAGTTTATCCTTCAACCGCAAAAATCTGACAACAATAGGTCGAGGCTTCTCTGATGATACCACTGACTTCAACTCTATGAGCCCAATCCAACTCTATTTTCCGATGATCCAGCTGTAATTTTTCACTGAAGAGTTTTCAAGTTCAAGTTCAAGTTGAGCTTTATTGTCATCCCGCTACATGTGGGGACATACAGTGGTACGAAATGTCATGCCTCACAGGACCACGGTGCTACATAAATACAGACATACAACAATGAAGTAAAACACTATAAACCTATACACAAACTAACCTACTGACAGATTTGACTAGGTATACTATATATAAATGTTTACCCTATACAACTAAAGATAAAGATAGAAAATACAAACTATACAAACTGTTTACCCTAAATGTTTACCCTATACAACTAAAGATAAAGATAAAAAATACAAACTATACAAACTATGCGAATGCTTCACATAAATACTGTACATGTGCAGAGAGAAACATTGTGTGTTACTACAGGTGGTTTGTACAGGCCCACTCACCTGTGTGTAGCACACTTGGATTGCACAAAAAAAGTTCACAGTTTTTTCTTTGGTGTGGTAAGGTTGGGGGGGGGGGGGTTGGAGAGGGGGGGAGATGGTCCATGTTTCAGGAGGTAGGGGGTTTGCATGGGGTTTCAGAGGGGGGCGGGGTGATCTGAGTTCAGGGCTCTCACAGCCTGGGGGAAAAAGCTGTTGAGCAGTCTGGCGGAGCAGGCTTTGATGCTCCGGTACCGTCTTCCTGATGGTAGGAGCTGGAAGAGACTGTGGGAGGGGTGGGTGGGGTCCTTCACGATGCTGTTGGTTTTGCTGGAGCATCGTGCAAGGAAAATGTCCAGGATGGATGGGAGAGGGGCACCGATGACCTTTGCAGCCGTGTTCACTGTCCGCTGGAGGGTCTTGCGGTCAGCAGCACTGCAGTTCCTGTACCAGACAGTGATGCAGCTGGTCAGCACACTCTCAATGGTGCCCCTGTAGAATGTGGTGAGGATGGGTGGTGGGAGACTTGCTCTTTTCAGCCGGCGGAGAAAGTGTAGGCGCTGTTGTGCCTTCTTGGAGAGTGACATGGTGTTGGTGGTCCAGGTGAGATCCACTGTGATGTGCACCCCCAGGAATTTAGTGCTGCTGACTCTCTCCACAGTCGAACTGTCGATGGTCAGTGGGGGGTGGTCAACGGAGTTTCTCCTGAAGTCCATCACAACCTCCTTTGTCTTCTCCACATTGAGGGACAGATTGTTAGTGCCACACCATTCCGCCAGCTGTGCCACTTCCTCTCTGTAGTGCGTTTCATCATTGTTGCTGATGAGACCTACCACTGTTGTGTCATCAGCAAACTTGATGATGTGGTTGGAGCTGAACTTGGCAGTGCAGTCATGGGTCAGCAGCGTGAAGAGCAGCGGGCTGAGCACACAGCCTTGTGGGGCACCTGTGCTCAGTGTGGTAGTGCTCGAGGTGTTGTGGCCGACACGGACTGACTAAGGTCTTCCGGTTTGAAAGTCCAGGATCCAATTGCAAAGGGAATTGTTAAGGCCCAGCAGGTTTAGTTTATTTATGAGCTGTTGTGGGATAATTGTATTGAATGCTGAGCTGAAGTCGATGAACAGCATTCTAACGTAGGAGTCTTTATTTTCTAGGTGGGTAAGAGCCAGGTGGAGGGTGGAGGAGATTGCATCGTCCGTAGAGCGGTTTGGACGGTATGCAAACTGCAGCGGGTCAAGTGTGTTGGGGAGGCTGTTTTTGATGTTGTGCATGACTAACCTCTCAAAGCACTTCATCATGATTGGAGTCAGTGCTATGGGACGGTAGTCATTTAGACAGGACACAGGTGATTTCTTTGGTACCGGTATGATTGTTGTGGATTTGAGACATGTGGGGACGATTGCCTGGCTCAGCGAGGTGTTGAAGATATCTGTTAGGACATCTGACAGCTGTGCAGCGCAGTCTCTCAGAACACGGCCAGGTATGTTGTCAGGACCCGCAGCCTTGCGTGGGTTAATCCTAGATAGGGTCTTCCTTACATCGGCTGGAGACAGACAAAGCGCCCGGTCATTGGGAGGAGTGGGCAGTTTTTGTGCAGGTGTGTCATTCTGCATTTCAAACCATGAATAAAAGTGGTTGAGTGCATCAGGGAGGAATGTGTCATCATCACAGGCCTGTGGCGGGGGCTTGTAGTCAGTGATGGTCTGAATGGCTTGCCACAGGCTCCGTGTCTGTAAATCTTCTCACTTTTTCTTCAGATTCAGACACCTTTTCTCTTACAGTCTCCTTAATTCCTTCCACAACAATATTATGGCGTCTTGACTGGCCTTCCAGATATACTGTCTTGTCTGAAATTGTGATCAAACTTTTACAGATTGTGTCCAGATCTGTCCTGGTTTCATTACAATTTGAAGACCACGTCTTACATGAGATTTTAAGATCATCAAGTTATTTTTGAGTCATTTCTAGACTCACCTTAAAATCATAAACTTGCTTTGACAGGTGATCAATCCTTCTGTTTGAAGAGTCAACTATGATTTGTACACAAGTTTTGAAACTTCTTTCTAGTTGTTCGAGCAAGGTTCTGTAGAAGTATTTTTGCTGTTCCAACAGTTCACGCACTTGTGCCATGGTAACATATTCCTCTGCTGTTGTTTGTAGCCTTGGGTGGCATGGTTTGATCAACAAGGCCTATTAGGCCCAAAGATCTCCTAAAGCCAAAAACTTCCACAAAGTACCAATAAAGTCCACAATTTTGCAAATATAACGTAGATTAGACTCTTCTTAACACAATCTTCAAAAGAAAATTTTTACTTTAGGCAGGATTCTTACCAGCAGTGAAGCTGGTAATGCTCTTTGCAGAGTTGTTCAATCATGCTCTGCTGAGATCTTGACATTTAATTTATTTGCAGTTGATTTAATCTAGTAATAACCTTAGATTACCTCAGTATCCTGCTATAACTACCCTGTCAGGGATTATTCTGTGAAAATATATGACCCTGGACCAAAAAACCAGTCATAAGGGTCAATTTTGTGAAATTGAGATGTATACATCCTGAAAGCTGAATAAATAAGCTTTCCATTAATGTATGGTTTGTTAGGATAGGACAATATTTGGCTGAGATACAACTATTTGAAAATCTGAGGGTGCAAAAAAATCAAAATATTGAGAAAATCGTCTTTGAAGTTGTTCAAATGAAATTCTTAGCAATGCATATTACATATCAACAATTAAGTTTTGATATTATTACAGTAGGAAATTTACAAAATATCTTCATGGAACATGATCTTTACTTAATGTCCTGATGATATTTGGCATAAAAGAAAAATCTATAATTTTGACTCATACAATGTACTTTTGGCTATTTCTACAAATATACCCCAGCAACTTAAGACTGGTTTTGTGCTCCATGGTCACATATGTGGTTACTCTCATTACATTTTCATACTTGTTTGATAATCATTAATGTAAGTTTCATTTTAACCCACATTTATTCATAAAATTTGCTGTGACTGGCTGACCAGCATGAGCTATATAGTAAAGCTGCGTGTTTGTAGGCCTACATGAGTGTTTTAATATTTATTGAGATATGAATTTAATAGAGATCAAGTATACATGATTATTTTACAGAGTGTCAAGTAGTATTTGATTTGTTTTAAAGAAAAAGAGGGGGGAAAAGGAAATAAAATGATCTTAAACATGTCTGCACAACAGCACACTAGGTTGTGATATGCACACAGAATGCAGTCTGCCAAAAAACATAAAAAAAAAACAGTAGAAGAAGACAAATATTGAAACTGAAAGTAAGAACGTCTGATAAGAAGCCATTTCAGATCGCTGTAAAGCAAAGCTTACATGTTCTATCATATTTATTGGTAAGTCTAGTAATGTCTTTATCATAAATTCAGTGATGTTGTCATATAAATCTCTCGACATTAGATGCATGTGCATGTTTGGTATATTTTATGATTAAACTCAAGATTTTACTGAGCAGTCAGACACAATAAATAGTCTAACTATCTTTTATCATATAATGTTCTTATATTTCACTTCAATCAAATTCCTTATTGCAAATTAATGTAAAAACAAACGAACAACAAATAAAGACGTGAATAAATGTAAAAACAAATGAACAACAAATAAAGATGTTAATAAAGTAATGGCAAAACGTTAGTTGTGGCAGTCAGATGATGTGCAGATTTCTACCTGCAGGACATGTATGATATATATATTTTTTTCTGTTTCAAACAATATTTAGACAACCTCTCAAAAGAACAAAAACTAAGTCGCGCTGATAGCCTTGTGGGAAGCGTGCTGACACACAGCGCCATTGAGTCCTGGCTCGTGGACCTTGCCCAATCCCGCCCGCGCGCCTTTTTCTCTCCCACTTCGCTTCCTGTCTAGGTACTGTCTATCATCATAAAGGCACAACATGCCAAAAATAAATCTTTGAAAGAAAGAAAAAGGAAGAAGAAGAAGAAGAAAAATTAAGATATTTGAACAAAATGCAAGTTTTGACCATGTGCGATCCAAATACGGCGATGTTTATTAACCAGATAAATATTAACCAGAGCTAAACCTCTAATAATTCGCCAGAGGCGGACAAAGTACATGACTTCATTACTTGAGTGAAAGTATACAGATTCTACTGGTCAAATACTACTCCACTACAAGTTAAAGTTGTAAAGACAGATTTTTACTTCAGTGAAAGTACGAAAGTACATGTTTTTAAAAGTACTCAAGTGTCAAAAGTAAAAAGTAAATGCATTGTTTTATTGTCACATTGTTGTATACTTACAATGCCATATGCCACTAATGCAACCTACTGAATACACTGATTAGTTTGTATTATCTTTGGAATTAAGAACTTGGTAACACTTTAGAATACTGTTTCTTACTTACTGCATAACTAATAAGGAATTATTGAAGAACTAACAGGTAATTATTCAATAACACTTAACTCACTACTGTTAACTACTAAGGAAGATGTGTTAACTAATCAGTATGTAATACAATTTTATGATTGTGTTAAGTAACAGTTAGCTCATCAATAACTTATGTATTATTTCATACCTCCTTAAGAACTACTATTAATTATCTGCTAGTTAAGGTTCAAGAAAAATAACTATGAAGATAACTACTAATGAACAGTCATACACAATTAAATTGAGTTGTGACCCTCTCATATAAATGTTATTAGCAGTAGTAGTAGTAGTATGAAAATGCAATATTAATAAATGCAATACATTTTATAGAGGTTTTCCCTGTGTCACAGTTAGCTGATCCAAACAAGCAGGAAGACGAGGGATTCAGAGAAACAAGTATTTTACTAATATAAATGAAAACACTGGAACAGATCACAGCATAAACCAAATTAACCTTAAGACACGACAAGGGCTAGAACAAAACTGAATGCTTATAAAGGAACAGGAACAAAAGAGTAAACGAGATGATTAATTAAACAGAGGTGATATGACTAAACGATAATGACTAATGAACTAATGACTGGAAACAAGAACAGGAAAAACCAAATAAGGGCAAAACAGGAACTAAATGGAAATACACGTGACAGATCGCCCCCCTCCCAGAAGGTGCATCCTCGCACCGCAGAAACATCCAAAGGGAAGGGGAGGGGAGGGTAGGAACTTTGGAGGCGGCTCAGCTGCCAGCTGTGCCACTTCCTCTCTGTAGTGCGTTTCATCTTTGTTGCTGATGAGACCTACCACTGTTGTGTCATCAGCAAACTTGATGATGTGGTTGGAGCTGAACTTGGCAGTGCAGTCATGGGTCAGCAGCGTGAAGAGCAGCGGGCTGAGCACACAGCCTTGTGGGGCACCTGTGCTCAGTGTGGTAGTGCTCGAGGTGTTGTGGCCGACACAGACTGACTAAGGTCTTCCGGTTAGAAAGTCCAGGATCCAATTGCAAAGGGAATTGTTAAGGCCCAGCAGGTTTAGTTTATTTATGAGCTGTTGTGGGATAATTGTATTGAATGCTGAGCTGAAGTCGATGAACAGCATTCTAACGTAGGAGTCTTTATTTTCTAGGTGGGTAAGAGCCAGGTGGAGGGTGGAAGAGATTGCATCGTCCGTAGAGCGGTTTGGACGGTATGCAAACTGCAGCGGGTCAAGTGTGTTGGGGAGGCTGTTTTTGATGTTGTGCATGACTAACCTCTCAAAGCACTTCATCATGATTGGAGTCAGTGCTATGGGATGGTAGTCATTTAGACAGTACACAGGTGATTTCTTTGGTACCGGTATGATTGTTGTGGATTTGAGACATGTGGGGACGATTGCCTGGCTCAGCGAGGTGTTGAAGATATCTGTTAGGACATCTGTCAGCTGTGCAGCGCAGTCTCTCAGAACACGGCCAGGTATGTTGTCAGGACCCGCAGCCTTGCGTGGGTTAATCCTAGATAGGGTCTTCCTTACATCGGCTGGAGACAGACAAAGCGCCCGGTCATTGGGAGGAGTGGGCAGTTTTTGTGCAGGTGTGTCATTCTGCATTTCAAACCATGAATAAAAGTGGTTGAGTGCATCAGGGAGGAATGTGTCATCATCACAGGCCTGTGGCGGGGGCTTGTAGTCAGTGATGGTCTGAATGGCTTGCCACAGGCTCCGTGTCTGTAAATCTTCTCACTTTTTCTTCAGATTCAGACACCTTTTCTCTTACAGTCTCCTTAATTCCTTCCACAACAATATTATGGCGTCTTGACTGGCCTTCCAGATATACTGTCTTGTCTGAAATTGTGATCAAACTTTTACAGATTGTGTCCAGATCTGTCCTGGTTTCATTACAATTTGAAGACCACGTCTTACATGAGATTTTAAGATCATCAAGTTATTTTTGAGTCATTTCTAGACTCACCTTAAAATCATAAACTTGCTTTGACAGGTGATCAATCCTTCTGTTTGAAGAGTCAACTATGATTTGTACACAAGTTTTGAAACTTCTTTCTAGTTGTTCGAGCAAGGTTCTGTAGAAGTATTTTTGCTGTTCCAACAGTTCACGCACTTGTGCCATGGTAACATATTCCTCTGCTGTTGTTTGTAGCCTTGGGTGGCATGGTTTGATCAACAAGGCCTATTAGGCCCAAAGATCTCCTAAAGCCAAAAACTTCCACAAAGTACCAATAAAGTCCACAATTTTGCAATTTAACGTAGATTAGACTCTTCTTAACACAATCTTCAAAAGAAAAATTTTACTTTAGGCAGGATTCTTACCAGCAGTGAAGCTGGTAATGCTCTTTGCAGAGTTGTTCAATCATGCTCTGCTGAGATCTTGACATTTAATTTATTTGCAGTTGATTTAATATAGTAATAACCTTAGATTACCTCAGTATCCTGCTATAACTACCCTGTCAGGGATTATTCTGTGGAAATATATGACCCTGGACCACAAAACCAGTCATAAGGGTCAGTTTTGTGAAATTGAGATGTATACATCCTGAAAGCTGAATAAATAAGCTTTCCATTGATGTATGGTTTGTTAGGATAGGACAATATTTGGCTGAGATACAACTATTTGAAAATCTGGAATCTGAGGGTGCAAAAAAATCAAAGTATTGAGAAAATCGTCTTTGAAGTTGTTCAAATGAAATTCTTAGCAGTGCATATTACATATCAAAAATTAAGTTTTGATATTATTACAGTAGGAAATTTACAAAATATCTTCATGGAACATGATCTTTACTTAATGTCCTGATGATATTTGGCATAAAAGAAAAATCTATAATTTTGACTCATACAATGTACTTTTGGCTATTTCTACAAATATACCCCAGCAACTTAAGACTGGTTTTGTGCTCCATGGTCACATATGTGGTTACTCTCATTACATTTTCATACTTGTTTGATAATCATTAATGTAAGTTTCATTTTAACCCACATTTATTCATAAACTTTGCTGTGACTGGCTGACCAGCATGAGCTATATAGTAAAGCTGCGTGTTTGTAGGCCTACATGAGTGTTTTAATATTTATTGAGATATGAATTTAATAGAGGTCAAGTATACATGATTATTTTACAGAGTGTCAAGTAGTATTTGATTTGTTTTAAAGAAAAAGAGGGGGGAAAAGGAAATAAAATGATCTTAAACATGTCTGCACAACAGCACACTAGGTTGTGATATGCACACAGAATGCAGTCTGCCAAAAAAAAAATAAAAAAAACAGTAGAAGAAGACAAATATTGAAACTGAAAGTAAGAACGTCTGATAAGAAGCCATTTCAGATCGCTGTAAAGCAAAGCTTACATGTTCTATCATATTTATTGGTAAGTCTAGTAATGTCTTTATCATAACTTCAGTGATGTTGTCATATAAATCTCTCGACATTAGATGCATGTGCATGTTTGGTATATTTTATGATTAAACTCAAGATTTTACTGAGCAGTCAGACACAATAAATAGTCTAACTATCTTTTATCATATAATGTTCTTATATTTCACTTCAATCAAATTCCTTAGTGCAAATTAATGTAAAAACAAACGAACAACAAATAAAGACGTGAATAAATGTAAAAACAAATGAACAACAAATAAAGATGTTAATAAAGTAATGTCAAAACGTTAGTTGTGGCAGTCAGATGATGTGCAGATTTCTACCTGCAGGACATGTATGATTTATATATATTTTTCTGTTTCAAACAATATTTAGACAACCTCTCAAAAGAACAAAAACTAAGTCGCGCTGATAGCCTTGTGGGAAGCGTGCTGACACACAGCGCCATTGAGTCCTGGCTCGTGGACCTTGCCCAATCCCGCCCGCCCGCCTGCCTTTTTCTCTCCCACTTCGCTTCCTGTCTAGGTACTGTCTATCATCATAAAGGCACAATATTCCAAAAATAAATCTTTGAAAGAAAGAAAAAGGAAGAAGAAGAAGAAGAAAAATTAAGATATTTGAACAAAATGCAAGTTTTGGCCATGTGCGATCCAAATACGGCGATGTTTATTAACCAGATAAATATTAACCAAAGCTAAACCTCTAATAATTCGCCAGAGGCGGACAAAGTACATGACTTCATTACTTGAGTGAAAGTATACAGATTCTACTGGTCAAATACTACTCCACTACAAGTTAAAGTCGTAAAGACAGATTTTTACTTCAGTGAAAGTACGAAAGTACATGTTTTTAAAAGTACTCAAGTGTCAAAAGTAAAAAGTAAATGCATTGTTTTATTGTCACATTGTTGTATACTTACAATGCCATATTCCACTAATGCAGGACTTATTTTGAACCTGAAACAGTAGGGCTGTTCTAAAGTGAAAATATTAGAAACCCATTAGTAATTAATAAAGAATTATTAGATAATTCCACAGGAATTACTTAGAACCTGAAACAGTATTCTAAAGTGAAAATATAGGGAACTCATTAGTAATTAATAAAGAATTATCAAATGATTCTGCAGGACTTATTTCGAACCTGAAACAGTAGGCCTTCTAAAGTGAAAATTATAGTAAAACCTTTAAGTTGGATAGTTATGGCAAGACAGTGGAGTTGGGGTTCCTTTCCGAAGCAGATTTCCCACAGAACATGCACACAATGCAATTATTTAAGATACAGGCAAAAGCATAAGTGGTTAGAACCAGAACGGCGTAAGTGATATTTCACCAACTTTACAGGAGGGCCAAAACAAAAATTTACCATTGGTTGATCTGAATTTGTGCACTGATTTCAATCATTTATTATAAAAATTTGTACACTCATGGATGACAGTATATTTTTGTCAGTAGAAAGTGCTCATCAAAAGCTTCCTTTTGATATATATATATATATATATATATATATATATATATATATATATATATATATATATATATATATGCGTATATGTATATATATGTGTCTCTTACGCCCTTCTGGTTCTCACCCCTCGTTATGTACAATTATAGTAATGAGCCCTTTTGGGTGTGCATCAAACAAAATGCATATTTCATTTCCATTATAGGCTAATAATAGTAGTAGTGGACTGTAACAAAGTTGGTACTGTAGTAGTACTTTGTACTTGTCCTTTTACTCAAGTGATTTTGAAAATGAATAGACCTTATAATTTTACTGGAGTAATATTTTATTGGGTATCTGTACTTTTACTCAAGTACTTGATTTGTGGGCCACAACCTGATTATTATAGTGATTATTTGCGTATAACTGTTCAGTAGTAGTTATTTCATAGTTATTTTTCTTGAACCTTAATTAGATAATTAATAGTAGTTCTTCAGGAGGTATGACAGAATACATTAGTTATTGATTAGCTAACTGTTACTTAACACAATCATAAAATTGTATTACATACTGATTAGTTAACACATATTCCTTAGTAGTTAAGAGTAGTGAGTTAAGTGTTAATGAATCATTACCTGTTAGTTCTTCAATAATTCCTTATTTTTTATGCAGTAAGTAAGAAACAGTATTCTTTTTTTTTTTTTTTTGGCCAAAAAAAGAAAAAAAAAGAAACAGTATTCTAAAGTGTTACCAAGAACTTTTATGTTACCAAACCTATAGAAATGGAACAACTGAATGAGAATTACATTTACATTATTATATTATAGAAATGAGAATTACATTTACAATAGACATTATTATATTATATCATATTATATTATATTATGTTAAGTAATATTGTTAATTGTAGTTGTTTACCCGTTTGCACTTCTCCCTTCAGGCAGACGGTACAGATCTCTGTGCACTAGAACATCTAGGCTTAAAAACAGTTTTTCCCCCATGCCATCTCCAGCTTGAATCATTACCTGTGTTCTGTAATTCATTCTCCACTAATTATTACCTCTTTCTCAAGTATTTTGTAAATACATATGCATATCTTATTATTCATACAGCTGTATATAGAGAAAACAATGCACAAATCTGTACATAATTCTTCTGTTCCAGATTCATACATATTATTATTACTATTTATTGTTAAGTCTTACTATTCAAATGTTTTTCTGTTCTCATGTCAGATGTGTATGTATGCATGTACCAAGAGCACCTTAAAAACCACAACAAATTCCTTGTGTGTCTGCGCACACTTGGCAAATAAAGCTAATTCTGATTCTGATAATTATTTTTGTGTTATGTATCATTTACAGGTGCTGGTCATATAATTAGAATATCATCAAAAAGTTGATTTATTTCACTAATTCCATTCAAAAAGTGAAACTTGTATAATGTATACATTCATTCCACACAGACTGATATATTTCAAGTGTTTATTTCTTTTAATTTTGATGATTATAACTGACAACTAATGAAAACCCCAAATTCAGTATCTCAGAAAATTAGAATATTACTTAAGACCAATACAAAGAAAGGATTTTTAGAAATCTTGGCCAACTGAAAAGTATGAACATGAAAAGTATGAGCATGTACAGCACTCAATACTTAGTTGGGGCTCCTTTTGCCTGAATTACTGCAGCAATGCGGCGTGGCATGGAGTCGATCAGTCTGTGGCACTGCTCAGGTGTTATGAGAGCCCAGGTTGCTCTGATAGTGGCCTTCAGCTCTTCTGCATTGTTGGGTCTGGCATATCGCATCTTCCTCTTCACAATACCCCATAGATTTTCTATGGGGTTAAGGTCAGGCGAGTTTGCTGGCCAATTAAGAACAGGGATACCATGGTCCTTAAACCAGGTACTGGTAGCTTTGGCACTGTGTGCAGGTGCTAAGTCCTGTTGGAAAATGAAATCTGCATCTCCATAAAGTTGGTCAGCAGCAGGAAGCATGAAGTGCTCTAAAACTTCCTGGTATACGGATGTGTTGACCTTGGACTTTAGAAAACACAGTGGACCAACACCAGCAGATGACATGGCACCCCAAACCATCACTGACTGTGGAAACTTTACACTGGACCTCAAGCAACGTGGATTCTGTGCCTCTCCTCTCTTCCTCCAGACTCTGGGACCCTGATTTCCAAAGGAAATGCAAAATTTACTTTCATCAGAGAACATAACTTTGGACCACTCAGCAGCAGTCCAGTCCTTTTTGTCTTTAGCCCAGGCGAGACGCTTCTGACGCTGTCTGTTGTTCAAGAGTGGCTTAACATAAGGAATGCGACAGCTGAAACCCATGTCTCGCATACGTCTGTGCATAGTGGTTCTTGGTCCAGCTGCAGTCCACTCTTTGTGAATCTCCCCCACATTTTTGAATGGGTTTTGTTTCACAATCCTCTCCAGGGTGCGGTTATCCCTATTGCTTGTACGCTTTTTTCTACCACATCTTTTCCTTCCCTTCGCCTCTCTATTAATGTGCTTGGACACAGCTCTGTGAACAGCCAGCCTCTTTTGCAATGACCTTTTGTGTCTTGCCCTCCTTGTGCAAGGTGTCAGTGGTCATCTTCTGGACAACTGTCAAGTCAGCAGTCTTCCCCATGATTGTGTAGCCTACAGAACTAGACTGAGAGACCATTTAAAGGCCTTTGCAGGTGTTTTGAGTTAATTAGCTGATTAGAGTGTGGCACCAGGTGTCTTCAATATTGAACCGTTTCACAATATTCAAATTTTCTGAGATACTGAATTTGGGGTTTTCATTAGTTGTCACTTATAATCATCAAAATGAAAAGAAATAAACACTTGAAATATATCAGTCTGTGTGGAATGAAAGTATACATTATACAAGTTTCACTTTTTGAATGGAATTAGTGAAATAAATCAACTTTTTGATGATATTCTAATTATATTTAGTGTATTTGAGAGGCAGTTATATGACCAGCACCTGTATGTTCTTCATGTTTCCAAATGCAGAACTGAAATTTTTATGGAGACACAGAAGTGCACTGATGAGGAGAGAGAAGAGGAGGATGTTGTTCACTGCCAGAACCAGAGCGCAGCATCTCCAGATCCCAGCTGTGTGTCCATGAAGAGTGATAGATCCATAAATCTGCCTCCTGTTGTCAGTGATGGAGCAGTGACCTCTGGCCTAAGGTGTGATGTTTCTGCACAAAGACACTATTCATTAAAATTGTCTTCTTTCATGTTTGCTACCTATGCACTACAATTACAAAAAAATAAAAAATTCTGCTATATGATTTCAGGATTACTGTGCAGCTAACATGGAGCACGACTGAAAAATATTTACTAAAATATTCATTTTCAATAAATATTTGTTGATAAAGCATTTACCTTGAAAAGTTAACTTAAAATAGATTTTAATTAAAAATTCCCTGTTGAAATCATACATTTGAGAACAGTAGATAACATATAGAGAAACGGTACAGAAATTATAACTTGTTATTTGTTAAAAAGATAACATGCCACTTTAATCATAAATGAATGTGTTTCAGCAGATCTTTCTACCTCTGACTCATAGGCTACGTTCACACTGTCAGTTTTTGGGATTGACAACGGCATTTTCTTTACAGGTGTGCATCTCGAAATGTCTCGTTCACACAGCAGCTTACAGTTGTGTTTAGAATACTGTCTGTATGAACGTGCAAGCCCGTATTCCTTACCAGTAACCATAGCGACAGTGCCCAAAGTAAAATCGAAGATGGTGACGCACATGAAAACACATGAAAAGACGTAACACATGGTAGACGCGCATTTGTGCGGCAGAGCGGCTCTCTCATTGTATGACGTGACAGACAACAAGTCCTCCAGTCCTGTTCCGTTCACACAGCGTGTGTGTTCTGAGAATGCGGTTGTGAGTCCTGAAAATTTACGGGTGTGAGTTCGGTTACAAAATGCGGTTGTCACGCCCGTAAATGGACAGAACTGTGTGTGAACGTAACCGTATTAAGGACTCAAATACAGGACTGACAACCGAATTTTGCTGCTGTGTGAACGTGGCCATAAACAGTTTGTACTGTTGCTTTTTCTTTATCATCAATTATAATTTAGACGGTTTAGCTGTAAGTCTGCTTTACAACTGGATAAACGTGTTCTTCCATAGTATAACATTTTAAACCTGTTTTGTACACAAAATGTATATACATATACATTTATATATTTATGTATATACATTTTTCAGTTTGCACATTGTTTGGAGGAAAACATTAGGCAGGATGTGGAATAACATTTTTTCTCAATTCAAAACATATGGTATTAACTTTGGCTTTTATTGTGCAATTAATCAAAGCAATAATCAATACTGGTTAGTAAAATATTTGTTAATACTGTAACTCGCGGCAATACTTTTCAGGATTGTAGTACATACTTGTAGTGTGTGTTCACGGTGTGTGTGTGTTCACTGCTGTGTGTGTGCACTTTGGATGGGTTAAATGCAGAGCACAAATTCCGAGTATGGGTTACCATACTTGGCCACATGTCATGTCACGTCACTTTTTTTTTTTTTTACATGCAGGGTTGGGTTGTGACAGAATCAGTATTAAAATATTAAGTGACTGTATTCAGCCTTCTTTACATTTTCACCATTGATATCCAGCTGTAGCAATAACTCATGGATTGCTCTATATATATATATGGGTGATGACATCAACAATAAACTGAAAAAAATGACTCTTTACTATTGTCCTCTTTTTAGAGCTGCTTTACATCTGCTTTACAGCGGGAATTGAAATTTGTTCACATTATTGACAGTATTTTTTCAGTTTAACCCTTAAATGCATACCTTGGGTCTTTAGCGACCCAGTACATCATTCTCCACCCTCTCCCTCCTTCATATTTTAAAGTTAGACATCAACTTTCTTAGTATTCCTCAATCTATTCATTATAAACAATATAACAAGAAAAAAAATAGTAAAATATAAAAGAATGCCTGTTTTCTGATAATTTTTTTGTAAAAAGTGTATAGGGTCGCTAGAGACCCAAGGTATGTAAATGTGTAAGTATTTTTTTCTGTGCAACTATATTTACATATCTGATGACTCAATACGTGCAATGCATCTTTTTTTCCTCAAGGTAGCACTGTTTGATACACAATGATGACGTGATGTTTCACTCATAATTACCACAGGCATAAAACAAACAAATAGCATCAGCAAAAATTGAATTGGTTTGAATGGCTTTACTGCAGAGCAATTACTAATGAAATATAAATGTCACTGTCATTTGATGGTGGATGTGGTAAATAAGCTGCCAGTGATCAAAATATTGAAAATGAAGTCATTGAAAACGATCGTTTTGAGAATATGGTTGAGATTGTGTATATGAGCCAGATGCTGAATGTACTGTGGAAGTGTGCTCTGACGATGACAGCGATGGTAAAATCATCTGCTCAAATTGAACCCTTTTAAGTTTCAAAACGTAACGAAATATGCTTTATTTTATTCTTCTGTAATTGTTATTAAAATATCAAGAGAGTTTTGTGCTATAGCAGCAGTTAGAGATCCATCCGTGCTGGATAAATAGGTCTGGGTCGCTAAAGACCCGAATATGTAATAATGATTGGCGAAACATTCATGCATTTAAGGGTTAACTCTGTAAAGCTGCATTGAGACAATCTGTATTGTAAAAAGCGCTATATAAATAAAGTTGACTTGACTTAATGAACCTGAATAATGAGTGATGAATTCACATAGTTTTTACTTGAGTGGTCCACCCCGATATAATTAACAACAACCACCAAAGTATATTTGGCAACCCATTTTTATTTTTATTTTATTTTTTTAACTGTCTGAGAGAACGATGCCATCTGTGATTGATTAAATACTGGATAATCCCCTATGCTCTACCTATTCTTTACACGTTCTGCTATCACAAGAAAGGTATACTGACAATCGCTCATGTGCTGCAGTGAAACAGAGAGAGACATTCTCGGGCTATTACATTAGAAGATGCAGACATGGGGTGTGTGATATACAGGTAGACACACTGAATCGATAGAAATTTGACAAAACGTAAATGTGACATTGCAGTGTTCTGTCATGATGAAAATATATCCTTTTCATGTGTTTTATAACACTAAACCAGGGGTCGCTGTATACCTAAAACCGCCAGATCATAGATCTTTTTTTTTTCAGGAAACAGGCAGACTAGAATAAATAGCAACACAGTAGCGAACAATAAACGATAAAAATGGCAAAACAAAAATTAAATATTTAATCCAAAGTTTAAACATTTATGAGTAATTTTAGGCTAAAACATCTAAATATGATATCTTGATCGCTGTTATATGAGCCGTCAGATGCTGAGCCGACCCAGGACGCTTTACTTATCTCCCCACCATCAGACTCTCCATCGCTCATGGTATATAGTGCTTCTAATACCTCTTCAGCATCCATAAATCGCCTTATTTTACTCATTTTTACTTTATGAAACTGATAACAGCTAATTCTGTGAGTGAAAGGTGTTGCCTAACTAAAACATAAGCGGCAAGAGAAAATGACAGCGCGAAGATACATGCATTATATAGCGGGTAAATTTGACCCGCTGGCGCTTATAGGTATAAATGCCCTGTTTTTTTATCTGGTTTTATCCAAACAATTTTTAACAACAAGGGATTGTAAATTACACAATTTTAGTAAAAGTCAATGACTGGGAGACTCTGCTGTACAGCACTTTGTTTATGAAAATGAAAAGGAATTGTTACATTTTCATTTGATTACATTTTAAAAGATTTAATTGTCAATGTTTTATGTTTTAAAATAAAAAAAAACAACATACAATTTCTGAAATAAATAAATAAAACATTCCATATGGATATATTATTGTATAAATTTTTATAAAATACTAGGATGTTAAAGTTTTATCAAATATATTTTCTTTACAAATAAAAGGACAAGTATGCTAAAATAAAGCTGCTATGGTTTTCATCTTCGCTTCCTCCCCTTAAACAGTTATCATCTCTTGATGCTAACAGTGCTACTGATACTTTCTGTTCCACTGTGATGTCTTGTTTAGATACTTTCTGCCCCTTATCTTCCAGGCCAGCCCGTACCACCCCTTCTGCCCCTTGGCTATCTCCGCGAACATCGTTCTAAGCTCAGGGCTGCAGAAAGGGTATGGCACAAATCACAAAATCCTACTGACCTTAATTTATATCAATCACTCCTCTCTGACTTCTCTGATAATGTCTCCATTGCTAAAAGGACATACTATCACGACAAAATTAACAATTCGCCTAACTCTCGCATGTTCTTTAAAACATTTTCCTCCCCTCTTTGTCCTCCTCCTACCCCTCCTTCATCAACTCTAACAGCTGACGACTTTGCCACATTATTCATTAATTAAATTACAAACCTCACTGCACAATTCTCCACACCACAAACTGTCAAACACATCTTACCAGCAAACATACACTCGTTCACATCCTTCTCTCCACTCTCTGAGGCAGAAGTCTCTAAACGCATCCTTTCCAGTCATCCTACTACTTGTCCGCTTGATCCTATTCCATCTCATCTCCTTCAAGCCATTTCTCCTGCAGTTGTACCTGCACTCACTCACACTCACTCACACTTAACACATCCCTTCACACTGGAGTTTTTCCCTCAGCATTTAAACAGGCTCGTATAACCCCACTTCTTAAGAAACCCACTCTTAACCCAACTCTTTTAGGGAACTATAGACCGGTTTCCCTTCTACCTTTCATTGCAAAAACACTTGAACGAATTGTGTTCAACCAAGTCTCTGCCTTTCTAACACAGAACAACCTCCTTGACAGCAACCAGTCTGGCTTCAGAAGTGGACATTCGACCGAAACTGCCTTGCTCTCAGTTGTTGAAGCCCTAAGACTTGCTAGAGCGGCTTCCAAGTCTTCATTACTTATTTTGCTGGATCTGTCCGCTGCTTTTGATACAGTCAACCACCAGATCCTCCTGTCTACCCTATTCAAAAAGGGCATCTCAGGAACCGCACTCCAGTGGTTTGAGTCTTACCTCTCAGATAGGTCCTTCAAGGTATCTTGGAGAGGTGAGGTATCCAAGTCGCAACATCTAGCTACTGGGGTGCCTCAGGGCTCAGTTCTTGGCCCACTTCTCTTCTCTGTCTACATGGCATCATTAGGTTCTGTCATTCAGAAACATGGCTTTTCATATCACTGCTATGGCTGATGACACTCAACTCTACCTCTCATTCCATCCTGATGATCCGACGATAGCTACTCGCATCTCAGCATGTCTAACAGACATTTCTTGCTGGATGAAGGACCATCACCTTCAACTCAACCAAGCTAAGACAGAACTACTTGTTGTTTCAGCAAACCCATCACTTCAGCACAATTTCACCTTCCAGTTAGGCTCATCTACCATAACTTCTTCAAAAACTGCCAGAAACCTTGGAGTTGTGATTGATGATAAGCTGAATTTCTCAGACCACATTGCTAAAACTGCCCGGTCCGGCAGATTTGCTTTATATAATATTAGGAAGATCAGGCCCTTTCTTTCGGAACATGCAACACAACTCCTTGTTCAAGCTCTTGTTCTGTCCAGACTTGACTATTGCAATGCTCTCTTGGCAGGTCTTCCAGCCAATTCCATCAAACCTCTACAATTAATCCAAAATGCCGCTGCAAAGTTAATCTTTAATGAGCTGAAAAGAATGCATGTCACACCTCTGTTCATCAATTTGCACTGGCTACCAATAGCTGCTCGCATAAAATTCAAGGCATTAATCACCTCTGGCTCTGCACCTCTTTACCTAAATTCAGTACTTCAGACCTATGTGCCCTCTAGAAGCTTACATTCTGCAAGTGAACGACGCATTATTGTGCCATCCCAAAGAGGCACAAAATCACTTTCACTGACTTTTTCATTAACTGTTCCCACCTGGTGGAATGACCTGCCCAACTCAATCCGAGCAGCTGAATCCTTAGCCATCTTCAAGAAACGGCTAAAAACACATCTCTTCCATCTTTATTTGACCCTCTAACTCTAGCACTCTCTATTCTAATTCTATTTTATCTATCTGTCTTCTTTTTATTTAAAAAAAAACACACACACTTGACCCTCTATCAACTACACATTTATTCTGTAACTGCTAGCTTTTCTTGAAAAACTAACACTAGCTGTCTTTTTCCTATTCTATCTACTTGTTTTCTTTATAAAAAAAAAAAAAAAAATACCTTGCTACGTGTACTGCGTTAGGCTAACCAAGACGGCAAGTCTATATGGCAAATAGCACTTGCATGTTGTTGCTCTTTTGTTGGTTTTGATTGCTTCTATTGCCCTCATTTGTAAGTCGCTTTGGACAAAAGTGTCTGCTAAATGACTAAATAAATAAATAAATAAAGCTGAGACTATATAATAAAGAGTTAGAATAAGTTAAAGTAATAAGATTTTTAGGTATGTGGTTTGATACAAAAGTTACATGGGGTACACATAAATAAGTTGGAGGATAAATGTAAAAAGATTTTGAATGTAATGAGATGTATTTCAGGACATGACTGGGGAGCTGATAGAATGTCATTAAAAAAAAAATATTCAACAATGATAAGAGCAATACTAGATTATGGATGTATGGCCTACGGATCAGCAGCCAAGTCACATTTAGGAAAATTAGAAAGAATTCAATCACAGGCTTTGAGAATTTGTTGCCCCCAGTTCCAACGTTACAGGTGGAAATGGGGGAGATGCCGGTTTACCTAAGAAGGTAGCAATTAAACTAGGCATACTGGGCAAATTTAAAAGGCCAAAAGGACAGTCACCCAGCAAAAGGTCTACTTGAGGCAAGTTGGGAACATGGCAAAAGGAGAGTCAATTGTTTTGGTTGGATCATTAAGGGTTTAGTGTAGGAGATTAAATTAAATGAGTACAGTGTTTATTCCAACGGTACTACTACCTACAATACCTTTATGGATTTGACCACATCCAAAGATAGACGGATTCATAGCATTCATAGTGCCTTCCAAAACAAGCAAGATGCCCATACCGTATGCACTTATGCACCCCCATACCATCAGAGATGCTGGCTTTTGAACTGAACGCTGATAACACACTGGAAGGTCTCCCTCCTCTTTAGCCCAGAGGACACGGCGTCCGTGATTTCCAACAAGAATGTCAAATTTGGACTTGTCTGACCATAGAACACTTTTCCACTTTGAATCAGTCCATTTTAAATGAGCCTTGGCCCACAGGACACGATGGCGCTTCTGGACCAAGTTCACATATGGCTTCCTTTTTGCATGATAGAGCTTTAGCTGGCATCTGCAGATGACACGGCGGATTGTGTTTACTGACAGTGGTTTCTGGAAGTATTCCTGGGCCCATTTAGTAATGTCAATGACAGAATCATGCTGATGAGTGATGCAGTGTCGTCTGAAGGCCCGAAGACCACGGGCATTCAACAAAGGTCTTCGGCCTTGTCCCTTAAGCACAGAGATTTCTCCAGTTTCTCTGAATCTTTTGATGACGTTATGCACTGTAGATGATGAGATTTGCAAAGCCTTTGCAGTTTGACATTGAGGAATGTTGTTTTTAAAGTATTCCACAATCTTTTTACGCACTCTTTCACAGTTAGGAGAGCCTCTGCCCATCTTTACTTCTGAGAGACTCTGCCTCTCTAAGACATCCCTTTTATAGCTAATCATGTTACAGACCTAATGACAATTAACTTCATTAGTTGTTAGATGTTCTCCCAGCTGAATCTTTTCAAAATTTCTTGCTTTTTCAGACCTTTGTGTCCCCCATGCCAACGTTTTTGAGATCTGTAGCAAGCATCAAATTTGAAATGAGCTCATTTAGTGGATAAAAGTGTAAAATTTCTCAGTTTAAACATTTATGTTCTCTATGTTCTATTGTGAATAAAATATTGGCTCATGTGATTTGAAAGTCTTTTAGTTTTCATTTTATTCAAATTTAAAAAAACGTCCCAACATTTCTGGAATTCGGATTGTAAACAATCATGCAAAGTTTCAGGGAGATCGGACCACAGCTGGCGCTATAACAGTCATAAAAGTTATAAAAATATAATATTTCTATGGTAAATTGCCTGGATTTGCAAAATAGTTTTTTAAATCATTGATTTAGGTGGTTACAGGCTTGCTAAATAATATGTAATGTAATGTCTTTTTTCTTATGTGCTTAAATGCCTAAAGCGCTTGAACCCCAGTAATCGCTGCTTGCAGCTATATTTATTATTGTTATTATTATTATTATTATTATTCCTCTTCTCTGGGCAGTGAGGGATTTGAGCTGTAGATGGAGGAGCTGAACACACAGCAACATCGAAAGCTCGAGTCCTGATTGGTCTGGGGAATAGGGATATACTGTAAGTCTCTGATTCATTACCCACAGTAGAATGTGAGCTACCAATAAAAATGAACCAGACTGGTTTTCTCCTTTATCGGTAGCCAATGAGCTCGCTACTCAACATTCAAATATTTGGCTAATAATTGTGGTAGCAGTTGCAGCACACTTCAGAAACATCTGAAATCAACATCTAAGATGAGTGAATGCTCTTTTAATCCATATCGCTGTGTTTATTGCATGGTCTGCCTAACTGAATTAAAAAATGAGTGACCACAAACAAGTTTAAGCTAAGTCACTTGTTAGCAGTTTGCATTGTATGCAGGAGCACATATTAAGCATCTCAGCAGCAGCATTTACGCATGTGTTGATACAGCTGGAGCAAACACAGTCTAGAGCATGTAATCGCTCTGAGGACATGGCGATAGTAACGGACATCAAAACAGGTTAAACTAAATAAGCATTCTCATGAATGCATTTCAACCGGGGTTTGCTATATTCAGCAGCGTAATCTCTCAATGTCAAGTTTGTTTAAATCTAAGGTTGATGTTTCATTAGCTGTGCTGAGTGTGTGGTCTATTTCAGCTGCATGCAGCATCAAAAGCATGCGTGTTTATCGATTAAGATTTTTGCTAAGGTAGGTGCTGGGGCCTTATCTATCGGATTGCAATGCATATTCTTGTTAACACTTGTGAACATTGATACACAGAGAATTAAAACTAAATGGGAGGAAGAGTTAGCTACTGATATTGATGATGAAACATGGGATGACATTTGGTCTTATGCTAAGAAACTATCTGTTTGTACATGTACAAGAGAAATACAATTTAAAATCATACATAGACACCATATTGCTCCTAACCGCAGGCATTTTTTTAACCCCTCTATATCGCCTATGTGTTTAAAATGTAAAACTGAAGTAGGTACTTTAACACATTTGTCTGTGGTCATGTAACAGACTGCAAAGGTTTTTGGTGCTGGAGGAAATGGAAAAGATCTTTAATATGCAGTTGGATTTTGACCCAGTCTCATTGGTAATGGGTATACCTAATAAATGCATTGTTTTATCTGCTACCAAGAAACTGTATAATATTTTCTCCTTTGCTGCCAGAACAAAATATTTTACTCAATTGGATTAGTGATAAATCTCCATCACTTAAAGGTTGGCATAAGATAATTTTTGAGCTGATTCCCCTGGAGCATCTTACCTATGTATTACATCAAAAAACAGGCCAGTTTTATAATGTCTGGACTCCATATCTGGACTATATGGAACCTCATTTTTGCCCTATAATACTACAAAGAATATTGTAATTGTGTAATTCTGTTACATATGGGGTAGTCCTATTTTATTTAAAAATCTGAGCTATTTGTGTGTTTTTGTTGTTGTTTGTTTTGGGTGATGTCTTTCAAAATTCAATAAAAATAATTATAAAAAAAACAAAACACTTGTGAACATTACACATAGTGTGTGTCTGATTAGAGTTACGCCGGTCAGCGTGGTAGCCCAGGCACACATAGATAGTAATACATACAGTTCACGTGGGTCTTCGGAGCAGCAGCAGTACATATGTCTTGGTGGGGGGTGTCTTGTTCTATCCTGTCTGTTAATCGTCATGTGTGTGGACACATGTATGTGCGCTGATGCAGCAGATATATCCTTATTCTCAGCGACATGCACATATTGACTTGTATTGTTAATTTCTGTGTCTCCTGCTTTGTCGGTGGTGAGGTGAGGTGGGGGCGCAGCAGTAGCAGTGTAGCAGATCTATTCCGCCAAGACCAAATAAATTAACATTATAGCCATTATAGAGTTGTCACGACAGAAATACAAAGTTCTGGCATGAAACTCTAGATGGCACAGTCCGATAGGTCTAACTCAAAATGACATAATGACATCATTATCGCATGTCACAGCTGACTGGTTCTCTCCTGTATCGGTAGCCAATGAGCTCGCTGCTCAACATTCAAATATTTGGCTAATGCTTGTGGTAGCAGTTGCAGCACACTTCAGAAACTCTCCACCTTCCCCAGCTCCACCTGAATAGATCTGCTACGGGGTGATCATGTATGCTATAGGGGGTTATTTCATGTATGTTTAATGTGCTGTGCGGCAGCAGTAGTATTTCTTACATGCTCACAGCAGCATGTTGTAGTTGTATTGTCAGTAGCAAGTCTCGGTACTTGCTCTGCCGCAGCAGCATTAACATTGTCATGTACATTACCATGCCAATCCCTCCTAGAGTTGTCATGACAGAACTGAAAATTCATGGCTGTTATTCATATTGCACAACTCTTCATTCATTTCACTCTAGTTCCCCCCCCCCCATATTTTTGTGCTGCCTTTATTTAGCTTTTAAAGCCATAATTCAATATCTCTACCTTATATTGCTTTTTATAAATTAAAATTAAAATTCTAAGAACATTTGTATTGCTGTGCCTTCTTAATATGTAATTCAGTTTTGGTCATACATTTTGTTCCCTTCATAGGTTCACTCAACACTGCGTAGCAATGATGCAAAAGGAACGCCCCTTGGGCGGTGCCGATTGTCTGAAACTCATATAAATATTGGCTGATGGTGCAGATGCCTTCTCAGTGGCGCTATGTTACTCACCTAATTATAGTGGGTGTGCCATCAACTCCTCAGATTTCTCTATTTCAGAAGTGATTTATCTGGCCAGTGATCATTGGGCTTCTCTGAATTCATCCGCTTTCCCCTCCACTTTGTTTCTAAAGCTGCTGAGGCTTCTCATGAATCTGCATCTTGGGGATCGGCGCTCGAGGCTATAGAGAGCAATCAGGCAGCTTTCTCCCTTTCTCTCTCTTGCCTGAGCACCCCTGCCTCATGGGTTCACCCGTGGAATTTGTTCATGGTTACTTATGTCCCAGCCCGGGGGCACTTGAGGTCATTCCTTTGGAATGAAGAATGTTTTATTCAAGCAGCGTCCAATTCGGTGGATTTTGGGCCTGCTTAGCCTGACACTCTCCGGCCTTGCGGCCAGGAGGCACAGCCTTCAGCAGCCTAAACTGAGCTCGTAGACGTGCTAACTCATGCCACAGAGAAGATCAGCATTGAGTGTCCTGATGAACCCCACAAATCACAGTCCTCAAAACTTGACTGGATTGGCCTAAACAAGGCAAAGTAGATTAATAATAATAAAGTAATACGTTTCATTTATATAACGCCTTTCCAGGGTTCAAGGATGCTTTACAATGTACATGCAACAAGGAAAGAATAACACTGGAAGGGTAAACAATAATTACAGACAATAGTAGAAACAGTAAAATAGCATTATATTGACAGGGCAGCATACAGTAGAATAGGTTCAAGGTTCTTTATTATTTGTCACATACACAATCATACAGGGTATAATCAGTAGTGAAATGTAGGTCAGGACAGGTCCGCTCAATGGACAGTGCAAAAAAATAAAATAAAAGATGAAACATAACACAAGAGAGTATATATAAATATAGGTAAGAATAAGATAAAAAAGTAAAAAATAAAATAAAATAAGGAGTAAAATGTGCAATGAAATAAAATGTGCAATACAGTCTACTGTGGATTTAATAAATATTAATATAAACAGGGATGTGCAAGAGGAATGTGCAAACAGGTTGTACTGGGTATGTACACATAGCAGCAATGCGGATGATGGAGAATAATGAATGTTTTTACAGTTTATTAAATTGAGTCCTGTAGATGTTATGAGACTGAGTTTAGGAGCCTGATGGCCTGAGGGTAGAAGCTCCTCCTCAGTCTCTCAGTTTTTGCCATCATGCTCCTGAAGCGCTTGCCAGATGGCAGTGTGATGAAAAGACGGTTTCCAGGGTGATTTGAGTCCTTGATTATTTTTGCAGCTCTGCTTTTGCAGCGTTTGAGGTAGATGTCCTGCAGAGAGGGGAGGGCAGACCCTGAGATGCGCTCAGCTAAGCGCACGACTTTCTGCAGAGCTTTGCAGTCCTGATTTGTGGCGTTACTATACCACACTGAGATGCACTGAGTCAATACACTTTCTATGGCCCCTGAATAGAAAGTTTTCAGGATTGCTGGTGAGACCCTGAATTTCCTCAGCTGTCGCAGATGGTACAGTCTTTGCCTGGCTTTCTTGACCTGTGTTTGAATGTGTACAGTCCAAGTCAGGTCCTCGGAGATGTTTACACTGAGGTACTTGAAGCTGCTCACCCTCTCCTCAGGGGTCCCGCTGATCATAAGAGGAGTGTAGGGCCGCTGCTGTCTCTTCCTGAAGTCTACAATCAGCTCTTTAGTTTTGCTCACGTTCAGAGAGAGACAGTTGTCCTGGCACCATGATGTAAGTCTCTCTACCTCACCCAAGTATGCGGTCTCATCATTGTTGGAAATGAGGCCCAGAACCACAGTATCATCAGCAAGATCCATTGCTGGCCGAAGAGTTAAACACCTTCTACGGCCGCTTCGAATGCAATGGCGGCGCGACTCTGCCGATCAGCGCGTCAGGAAGCAGCAGACAGAACAGCTATGAACATGTTATCACAGTGTCGGAGGACGAGGTTCGAAGGGAACTAAAGAGAGTGAACGTCAGGAAAGCCACCGGACCTGATGGGATTACTAGCCGCGTTCTGAGGTCCTGCGCCGATCAGCTTGCTGGTTTGTTTACTTCCATCTTTAATGAGTCCCTTGCTACCTCTGTGATTCCCACCTCATTTAAGAAATCTGTCATCAACCCTGTGCCTAAGAACAGTAAACCCTCTTGCCTGAATGACTATCATCCAGTTGCCCTCACATCAACAGTCATGAAGGTTTTTGAGAGACTTTTAAAGAAACACATATGCTCCTCCATCCCTGCTACTTTGGACCCTCTTCAGTTTGCCTATCGCCCAAATAGGTCTACTGATGATGCCATCTCTCAGGTACTGCACTCTTCCCTCACACATATTGACAGCAAAAATGGCAACTATGTCAGACTGCTATTCATTGACTATAGCTCAGCTTTCAACACTATAGTCCCCACCAAGCTAGCTGTCAAACTCTCAGACCTCGGCCTAAACACTTCACTCTGTGACTGGATTCAAGACTTCCTCACCGGCAGACCACAAGTGGTGAAAATGGGCCAGTTCACCTCCAACTCCATCACCCTGAACGTAGGAGCCCCGCAGGGCTGTGTTCTGAGTCCCCTGCTCTACTCTCTCTACACACACGACTGTGTGTCCTCTCACAGCTGAATTCTATAATGAATAGAATTAAGCACAACAAATACAAAACAACTTATGGATGTTAACATTTGGAAAATAAGTGAGTTTTGAGTAATGATTTAAATTCAGAAATATTATTAACACAACAGAGTGAGCAGGGGAAAGAATTCCAGAGTTTAGGTGCAACAACACTGAATGATCTGCCACCCCCCCCCCATTGAAGAGAGGTGATGCTGAGGGACAATGAGAAGGCCAGAGTCTGAAGATTGTAGTGAACAAGTCGGAGTGTATGGGAGAAGCAGGTTACAAAGATAGGGGGAGCCAAGGCGTACAATGATTTAAAAGTGAGCAGGAGAATTTTTAATTTAATATGATATGCAACTGGAAGCCAGTGGAGATCATACAAAATTGGGGTGATATGAGCAGAATGCTTGGTATTGATAAGTATTCTAGCTGCAGAGTTTTGAATGTATTTTAATCTGGAAATGGAGCTGGCAGATAAACCAATGAAGAGGCCATTATTTGATGTAACAAATGCATGGATAACAATTTCAGTGTCTTTAACACTGATGAAGGGACGGAGCTGGGCAATGCAACGTAGATGAAAGAATGCTGATTTGGTGATAGAGTTGATATGAGCCTAAAAGGAAAGAGAGGAGTCGAAGATTACATCTAAATTTTAACAGTACTTGATGATTTGATGTGAGAACCAGCAATCTCACAGGTGAAATTAGTAGGAATATTGCTAGTGAGTGACGGAGTTCCAATAAAAATCTCAGTTTTGTCCATGTTAAGTTTCAGAAAATTTTAATTAAGCCAATCTTTTGTTTCATTCACACAAGCAGCATTACTTTCCAGTAATTTAGTGATGAAGGGTAAATTGGAAATAGGATGGTAGTTAGATAGAACGTCTCAGGTTACGTATGTAACCATGGTTCCCTGAGAGTAGGGAACGAGACACTGCGTCCTCTAGGGGTCGCTATGGGGAACGTCGTCAGCGTGACCCGTGTCTGAAGCATACATACAAAAACACCACTTGTTGGCCGGCGACAGCCTATGACGTCACTACTGGCGCGAACCACAGTATAAAGGGGCGCCAGGAAAATACGTCATCCACTTCTTCGTCTGAAGCTTGCGTCCGAAGCATGGCACCGCGCCTAGAGGACGCAGTGTCTCGTTCCCTACTCTCAGGGAACCATGGTTACATACGTAACCTGAGACGTTCCCTTTCGAGGGAACTTCGAACTGCGTCCTCTAGGGGTCGCTATGGGGAACGGAATACCCACGCCACCATGCTGAGGGGAGTGCAAGCCAAGCACACAAGGCGAGCACTAAGTACCAACTCTACCCAGCTACGGGAGTTGCCCGTAGCTGGGACGGTTAGACGGCTGTCATTGACATTATCCCCTACGGCCAAAGACCCGAGCTGCATACCCTGAAACTTACCTGTTAAGGGCCGGGACTCCCGGACCCAGGGTAGAGCTCGAAGGCTTCGAATCATACGAAAGATTCCTTTAAGGGGATACGGCCAAGTGCCTAGAATAGTAGCTAGGTCCTGGCCTGTCACTCAGGGGCTACCGCTTGCTCTGAAGAGCTCAATGAGGGAACTGTCTCAACAGACCCTTGGTAGCAACACCCTGTTCAAGTCAGTATCACTATGATACATAGGTAGAGTGGGCCCAAGGCGAAACTGGGGCCTGCCAACTCAAAGAAAGGGCATGAAGCCGCAGCGCGTAATCCCTACCATACAGGATTTTTAGAAAGACCGCAAAACCACTTGATGTGCGATCTTACCACAATGTGGATTTTTAGAAAAGTGCCCAGAGACTAGCGTGCGCACTTACATGACATGGATTTTCTTTCCGTTCTAGGGAATCACAGAGGCTGTCATTACACAGCGAGCAGCTTAACAGGGAGGCCGAGAGAGGCCTAACAACCTGAAGTTTGCTGATTCCGAGCTCTGGGGAGCGGAGAACCTAACTCTCAGCATGAGAGGGAATTCAGACGCTTCAGAAGGGAGTGGCATGCTCATATGTGACCCTCTATGGTGAGGGGAGCAATGCTAGCTCGACCGACAAGGAGAGCATAAGGCTGCTGTAACAGCTCTGGAGAGCGGAGAACTCAACTCTCAGCATGAGAGGGAACTCAGACGCTCAGAAGGGAGCGGCATGCTCATAGGTGACCCTCTATGGTGAGGGGAGCAATGCTAGCTCGACCGACAAGGAGAGCAACCTAACAGGGAGGCAGAGAGAGGCCTAGCAACCTGAGGTCGCTGAATCACAGCGCTCGTGATCTAATTTGTCTTTCAAGCCCAGAGCATTGGGTGAAATAGGTAGAGTGGGGCCCAAGGCGAAACCGGGGCCTGACCAACTCAAAGAAAGGCATGAAGCCGCAGCGCGTAACCCTTACCGTACAGGATTTTAGAAAGAACGCAAAACACTTGATGTGCGATCTTACCACAACGTGGATTTTTAGAAAGTGCACAGAGACTTAGCGTGCGCACTTACCATAAAATGGATTTAAACTGTTCTAGGGAGCCGTAAAGTGAGCAACTTAACAAGGAGGCCTAAAGAGGCCTAGCAACCTGAAGCTGCTGACTGACAGCTCTGGAGAGCGGAGTCACAGTGCTCGGAAGGGAATAGCGTTGCTCATAGGTGACCCTCTATGGTGAGGGGAGCGATGCTAGCTCGACCATAAGGAGAGCACCTCCAAATCACAGAGCTCTGGGAAGCGGAGAACCCAACTCTCAGAATGAGAGGAAACTCAGACGCTCGGAAGGGAGCGGCATGCTCAAAGGTGACTCTCTATAGTGAGGGGAGCAATGCTAGCTTGACCATAGGAGAGCAACCTAGCAGGGAGACATAAAGAAGCCTAACAACCTGAGGCTACTGTGACAGCTCAGAAGGGAGTGGCATGCTCATAGGTGACCCTCTATAGTGAGGGGAGCAATACTAGCTCGACCAGCCAAGAGTGAGGCTGCTGTGACCGCACCGGAGAGCAGAGAACCCAACTCTAACATTTACAGGGAACTCAGACGCTCAGAAGGGAGTGCTCGACCGACAAGGAGATCAACCTAACAGGGAGGCAGAGAGAGGCCTATCAACCTGAGGCCGCTGCATCACAGCCTTCGTAAAAGAGCAGAGTGCTCATAGGTGACCCTCTCGATGAGGGGAGCAATACTGGCTCGACCGACCCGGAGAGCACCTGAGGCCGCTGAATCACAGCCTTCGGAAGGGAGCGGCATGTTCATAGGTGACACTCTATGGTGAGGGGAACAATGTTAGCTCGACCGTACCGGGAGAGCAACGTCTAAATCACAGAGCTCCGGGCAGCGGAGAGCTCCACTCTCAGCATTAGAGGGAACTCAACCGCTCAGAAGGGAGCGGCATGCTCATAGGTGACCCTCTATGGTGAGGGGAGCAATGCTAGCTCGACCAACCAGGAGAGCCTAAGGCTGCTGTGACAGCTCCGGAGAGCGGAGAACTAAACTCTCCGCATGAGAGACTCAGACGCTCAGAAGGGAGCGGCATGCTCATAGGTGACCCTCTATGGTGAGGGGAGCAATGCTAGCTCGACCGACAAGGAGAGCAACCTACCTGAGGTCGCTGACAGCGCTCGGCAGGGAGCAGTGTGCTCATAAACGACCCTCTACGATGAGGGGCTTTATGCTCTATACATAAGTAGAGTGGGACCCAAGGTGAAAACCGGGGCCTGACCAACTCAAAGAAAGGGCACGAAGCCGCAGCTCGTAACTCCTACCGTACAGGGTTTTTAGAAAAAAACGCAAAACACTTGATGTGCGATCTTACCACAACGTGGGTTTTAGAAAAGTGCACAGAGACTAGCGTGCACACTTACCATATGCTGTCAGAGCTCTGGGAGCGGAGAACTCAACTCTCAGCATGAGCGGGAACTCAATTGCTCAGAAGGGAGCGGCATGCTCATAGGTGACCCTCTATGGTGAGGGGAGCAATGCTGGCTCGTCCAACCAGGAGAGCATGAGGCTACTGTGACAGCTCCAGAGAGCGGGGAACTCAACTCTCAGCATGAGAGAGAGAACTCAACTGCTCAGAAGGGAGCGGCATGCTCATAGGTGACCCTCTATGGTGAGGGGAGCAATGCTGGCTCGACCAACCAGGAGAACATGAGGCTACTGTGACAGCTCCAGAGAGCGGGGAACTCAACTCTCAGCATGAGAGAGAACTCAACCGCTCAGAAGGGAGCGGCATGCTCATAGGTGACCCTCTATGGTGAGGGGAGCAATGCTAGCCACTACCTGAAACCTCAGTAGCCCTCCAGTAGCCACAATCCTAGCAGGGAAACACGCTAGGCAAGGGCTCAGGGAGATGCTACGTAAAACCCCCGAGAGGGGAACAATCCCTGAGCTAGTATAGAGATATCCTCAGATAGCCATGCACCTTCCTCAAAAGGCGGTGTCCCCCTTTGTCCAGAATGATATTTTAAAAAGACCCGCAGGCCCTGGAATTCCAGTGCTGGGGACCTGCTGACCAAGGAGGTTCCACAGAGACCTACGACTGGGCCACACGATCCAGGGGTCTCATCCCAACCTGGATCTAGTATCGACGAGTGAGGTCATCAATGCACTGAAACAAAAACTGACAGGTTTCCTCCAGAAATACTGCAAAGAATGGTTACACAATACCAGTTTTTCCGTAGAACTGGACCGTACTCACCCATCCATGGTTCCTGCACATGAGATGGTTGCAGGGGAATTTAGAGAGGGGAAGATGAGGGCCGATGACAGTGCTCCCCCCCCCCCCCCCCCCCCCCCGAGGGAAAGGAGTAGATGTTTCACTCACCTTGGTCCGGACGAGAGCGTTGCGAACGCTTCGTCTAGATCACCTCCTTCTCAGGTCTTGCCTACCTCTCTTTTACCCGTGCCTCCATCTAGCCCTACCCGCAGGCAAGGGAGGGGCACGAGCCGCGACACTAGCCTTCTGTGCCCATCTCTGTCCCCAGATGGGGATGGGCCAGGACCCCTGTATTGTTCGGGCTCAGACCTGGACCTTCATCAGGTGACAAGCCCTGACACTTATCCAGGTCTTTCAGCAGATCAGCCTGGTATGCCTGAAGCACCGCCATCGTGTACAACGAAGTAACAGCCTGACCTGCTGCTGCATATTTTTGAAGGGGCTTAGATGGCAAGGAGGGAGCCTGGAGAGAGGATGTCTCGCCCACAGAGAGATAGCTGGTTAGCGTCTCTTCCACAGGGGGCATCCCTCATAGCCGTTTCCACGCATCCCCTTAATGTCAGCGTAACTGGTATGCTGACACCTATGGATGCGAGAGGAAAACGGGTTAAAGAAAAAAGTTTTTTTTTTTTTTTTTCACGGCGCCATCTTGGCCCGCTTCCACGGCAAGTCTTTTTTTTTTTTTTTTTTAAGCCTCGCCGTGGCGCGTTCCATAACTTTCAACAACTCGTCATACACAGGGCAGGAGGAATGAGTAGGCTCAGCCTCAGCTTCTTCGCCCTTAGACATCTCCTGCTCTTCCTGGGCATAACCCAGCAGAGCACTAGCAGCTGGATCAAATGATGTCAGCGAGATTGCATCATCATCATCATCCAGCCGCTCACCCTCGTTCGCGGCCGACGAGCGCGAGAGGGAAACCCCCTCTCTAACTCATCGGCCAGCTCCGCCTGTGAGCCCCATGAGATCATTCCCCTCCGTGCCTCGGCAACAGTGGGTCCCGAACCGTGGGAAGCAGACGGCTGCCCCTCCTTCCTCGAAAAGAGAGACAGACGAAAGCGGAGCTTTCTCATCGAGAAAAACTCACAGTGCATGCATATTGCTCCCTCGAGAACATCGCGTGCGTGCTCCTCGCCCAAACAAAAAACGCAAAGGTCATGTGTGTCATCAGGTATCAAATAACAAGGACACGGATGCACACATCTCTTAAACGCCTTGCTAGTGCTCGCCATAGTAACAGTAAAAAATCGTTTTTACCTTTTCCATAGTAGATTGCACGCTTCAAACAAAACAGTCATTGAAGACGAAGAAGAGGATGACGTATTTTCCTGGCGCCCCTTTATACTGTGGTCCGCGCCAGTAGTGACGTCATAGGCTGTCGCCGGCCAACAAGTGGTGTTTTTGTATGTATGCTTCAGACATGGGTCACGCTGACGACGTTCCCCATAGTGACCCCTAGAGGACGCAGTTCGAAGTTCCCTCGAAAGGGAACTGATGGATCAAGGTTAGGTTTCTTGAGAACAGGGGTAACTGCAGCAGAATTGAGCACTAGCATAGCCAGAAATGTTGAAGTGGGTGGGCCTACATAAAACTGGGTGGGCCAAGTGTGTAGCATATGAAAACTGCATGTCAAATTGCCAACAAAAAATACAGCACCAAGTTTCATTACACAGTACTTCTAAAGCATGCATTAACATTAGTAATTTGTTATGTTATTGTTCATTTCAAAATTTAAGACATTATTAAAATTAAAAGTTGTATCTGTTAACATTTGCCTGAACTGGTTAACAAAGATGAATAAACACGGTAACAAATGTATTTCTAATGTTAGTTAATGCATTAACTAACATTAACTAAAGGAAGTTTATTAAAAAGCATTACCTCAGTGTGAAACAACGGGGCTTCGCTGATGATTTCATAATCAAAAGTCTCTGTCAGTTCACGCACATTGAGGACCGCAGAAATGTGCGCAGCTGCAAATTATGCAGTTTGTTGTAGCGACAAGGATCTAGCACAAAGTTTGTGTTTCTTTCCACAAAGGACGCATCTTTTTAACGGATAAACTCTGTACCTATGCTAATATGATGCTTCAAACACGCTTGGTTCAGAAGTTTCCGATCGATAAATCCATCACCCGCAGGTGGTCTGGCTGGTTTCATTTGTAGATGGTCCGGATTTATTGCTAAGACTTTTACTTTTTAAAGAATTGATCTGATTTATGTTTGCTTAACTCGGATATTTTCAAAATTAACTTCACAAACGCGCGCATTTTACTATTATATCCTTACGTCGTAAACATAACATTGTGGGTGGGACTTAACGGACGAATCATTATTTTGACAAGCGTGATGCACATAGGAAGAGGGAAAACTAAGAAACGACCTGTAATTGACCATGAACACAAGCTTAATGTTTTTTAATAAATATATAAAGTTACAGTGAAATAAAACGTTTATTAGTATCCTTTAATAAATTACATCAATTTGGAAAATTACCAACTTCACATTGGGTGGGCCACAGATGAAAGGCCCACCCGTAGCTACGCGACTGGTATTGAGTGGCAAAGGGAATGAAGCAGAGGTAAGAGAGATGCATTGATGAAGTGAGAGAGAGGTGCAGAGATGAAATTATGGCAAAGTTTCAGAAGAGAAGTAGGAGCAGGGTCAAGTCAGGATGAAGAGATTCTGACCCTTATGATGGCCCTTTTTTTTTAGCTATGAGTGAGCCGTGCGTGGAGTTTGCCCTAGGACTTGTGAAGGTGTTTCTTTGACCCAGACTGGGTTACGTCCCCAAAGTCAATGTCATTCCAGGTAGTTCTTCATGCCTTCTGTCCTCCTCCCTTTGCTTCTCCTTCGGAGGAGAGGCTTCATTTGGGCCCCAAAGGTTTATGTGGACCAATTGCTAGTGTGCTTTGGTGCCAGCCACAAAGGGTTTGCCGGCTCCAAACACAGGATGTCTCATGATGTGCAAAGTCTTCTTTCACCTATAGGCCTCAAAGCACACTCTGCTGTCTTCCCAAGCTCTTTTTAGAGGAGTCCCTTTGGAGGATATTTGTGTTGTGGCAGGGTGGTCTTCTCCAGAAACAGTTTTGGCAGATTCCCAGGTCCTTTCTGTATGAACATGCCATCTGAGTTTAGTCTGGTTTGCACTCTTTGGGCCAGACGCTGCAGCACTTAGCTTGTAGTGTGTGGTATATCATTCCCATTGCATCATCACTTCGCAGTGTAGAGTGAACCCATGAAAGGGAACATCTCAGGTTACATGCGTAACCCATGTTCCCTGAATTGGGAACGAGGCATTGCGTTTACTGCCAAGCTCCTCATGCTTCCGAAGAGACTTCTTCGGTAGAGAATCTGAGGAGCTGATGGCGCGCTCAATATTATTAGGCGAGTATCATAGCCCCGCTGAGGAGCCACCCGCGCTATTGCCATATAAACTGGTGTGATTTCATATGGGTTTCAGACAATCAGCACCACCCAAGGTGTTCCCATTGTGTTATTGCTATGCAGTGTCTTATTTCCTATTCAGGGAACATGGGATATGGATGTAACCAGAGACGTTTTAAGATATTGTTCTGCAATTTGAAAATAACCAGGAATGGCAATCAACAGATCTTTTGTGCATTTGGTTTGCTGGAGCCACTGTAATGTTTTAAGAATTATTCAATATTATGTCTGTTTGTTTCTCTCTCTGATGCTCTCTCACTGTCTTATATTTGCAGTGTGAAAAAGAATGTTCCCGTCCAGCATCAGTTAAAATGTGGAGTATGTGAGCAGGTTCTGAGCGATCCAGTCTCTATCACCTGTGGACACAGTTTTTGCAGAAACTGCATCAGATGCTACTGGGATCAGTTCAGTTCATCAGAAGACTTTATTTGTCCTCAATGTAGAAAGAGATCTAGAACACAGCCTGTTCTAGAAACACATAAAGTCACAGGAGGATCCACTTCTCAGTGTTACAAAGAAGCCATCCTGCTGAAGCACACTAGTGACCTCAAGCATGATTCTCATCAACCAGTATATGATAAACTGCAAAGAGTCAAAAACCAACACAAAACCAGCATGAAGAACAGTTATGAGAGGTTATTTGAGGGAAACAAACTACAAGAGAATCAAACCCTACTAAACAGAATCTACACACAACTTTACATCATAGAGGGAGAGAGTGAAGGGGTGAATGAAGAACATGAGGTTTTGCAGATGGAGACAACACACAGAGCACAAGACACTCCAATCTTGTGCAATAACATCTTTAAACCCTCACATAAACGAGAATATGAGGAAAAAGAAAAAATTAAAACCGTTCTTACTAAAGGCATTGCTGGAATTGGTAAAACTGTCTCTGTGCAGAAGTTCATTCTAGACTGGGCAGAGGGGAAAGCCAATCAGGATGTAGATTTCATGTTTGTGCTTGCATTTCGAGAGCTGAACTTGATTAAAGATCACCAGTACAGTCTTCACAAACTTCTTCTTGACTTTCATCCTGAACTTCAAGATCTGGACTTAAAGATTTATGATGAATGTAAAGTTTTATTTATCTGTGATGGTCTGGATGAAAGCAGAATTACATTGATGTTTTCAGACAGTGAGACATTTTCTGATGTGACCAAGACTTCATCAGTGGATGTATTGATGTCAAACCTCATGAAAGGAGAGCTGCTTCCCTCTGCTCTCATCTGGATCACCTCCAGACCAGCAGCAGCCAGTTTGATCCCTTCCAAATACATTGACCGTGTGACAGAAATTCAGGGATTCACTGACCCCCAGAAGGAAGAATATTTCAGGAAGAGAATCACTGATGAGCAGCAAGCCAACAGAATCATCTCACACATTATAAGATCAAGAAGCCTCCACATCATGTGCCACATACCAGTCTTTTGCTGGATCTCAGCCACCGTGCTTGAAAACATTCTAAATAAAGATCTCTGTGCAGAAATCCCTCAAACTCTTACTGAAATGTATATCCACTTCCTGCTGATTCAGATCAACATGAGGAATCAGAAGTATGAAGAGAGTGATCCAGAGAAACTCCTTCAATCCAACAGAGAAGTGATTGTGAAACTTGCTGAACTGGCTTTCAAACAACTGATGAAAGGTAATGTCATGTTCTATGAGGAGGACCTGAGAGAGAGCAGAATAGACGTCACTGATGCCTCAGTGTATTCTGGGATTTGCACTGAGATCTTTAAGGAGGAATCTGTGATTCATCAGAGAAAAGTCTACTGCTTCATACATCTGAGCTTTCAAGAGTTTTTTGCAGCGTTTTTCATGTTTGTCTCATATTTACACAATGACAGGGAAGTTCTGAAATTGTTTCTAAGGGGAAAATCCAAGACTCAGTTTGAGAAACTTCATCTGGATATAATTCTGAAAGGAGCAATAAATAAAGCCCTGGAAAGTAAAAATGGGCGCCTGGATCTTTTTTTGCGGTTTCTGATGGGAATCTCAATGGATTCCAATCAGAGACTCTTACAGGATCTACTGACACACACAGAAAGCAGCTCAGAGAGCATTAACAAAGTGATCAAACACATCAAGAAAGTTCAAAAAAAGAATGTCAGTCCTGAACGATGGATGAATCTCTCACACTGCTTGCTTGAAATGAAGGATAATTCTCTTTTTGAAGAAATCAAGAATTTCTTAAAATCTGAACCAAATAAAAAAAACCTTTCTCTTCTACAATGTTCCACTTTGGCAAACATGATCTTGTTGTCAGAGGAAGTAATGGATGAGTTAGATCTTAGAAAGTATAACATAAAATCAAGAGATGGTCAACAGAGGCTGCTACCTGCTGTTAAGAACTGCAGAAAAGCCCTGTGAGTGCAAATATCAAAGTATTTTTAAAAATATTGTAAGCAAATATAATATGGTTGAGCATGAAAGTCATGAAAGCTGATACATACACATAGATTAACTTTTTTTTTTCTGAAGTGTGCTACGAAATTACAGAGTAAACAAAGTTCAGTAAAGCTTCCATACATAACTTTCATATCAAATTTCATATTAATGAAATATAAAAATTGTGTGATGAAATAATCTGTGGTAGAAGACATTCCCCTGGTTTCATAGACAAGGCCTAGTCCCAGACTAAAATGTAAGTATGAGCTGTTTCAACTGAAAGAAACTTGCACTGACTGATCTTAAAATATATCAGTGCCTTTTTTTGTCTCAAAATGGACACCAGTAATGTTTATTCTAAGGCATGTTTATTAAAAATGACTTAAATGCCCTAATTAGACTAAGCCAGGATTAGGCCATAGTTCAAGACCTGTCTGTGAAACCAGGCCTGTGGTAGAAAACTTTGATACAGACATATTTTTATTTTTTTATATATACATTTTTCAGATTTGCAAGCTGTAACCTTACTGATCAGTGTTGTGAAACTCTAGCATCAGTTCTACAATCATCAAACTCCTGTCTGAGAGAACTGGACCTGAGTAACAATGACCTACAGGACTCAGGAGTGAAGCTGCTCTCTACTGGACTGAAAAGTCCAAACTGTAAACTGGAGATACTGAGGTATTTAACCCTTAAAGTTTAAAATATTCTAGCTGAGCCCCCTGCATAATTTTTTTAAGGACATCACAGTTTTAGAAAGTATCACCTTACCGTTTCCAAGGTGATATGTCATGATTGTCATGTGACACACTGGAGCCACAATTGCATTTTCAGCTATACTGCCAGGGCTCCCTAACTCCATTCCTGGAGGGCCAAATTTCGTGTTAAGATTAGCACCAATTCTAAACAAACACAACCGTACAAGCTAATCAGTATTTTCAGAATTACTTGCTAATTGCAGACAGGTATGTTAAATTGGGATTGGTCTGCAGGACACTGGCCCTCCAGGACTGGAATTGAAGAGCCCTTTAGATTATCTGACTGTGATGCTTCCTTGTAGATCATTTGACTGTTGATATGTCTGTGGATTATCTGACTGTTGATCTTTGTCTGTGGAATATTTCAGTGTTGTTGTTTGTCTGTAAATTAGCTATCTGACTGTTGATGTGTGTTTGTAGATTATTTGACAATTGATGTGTCTAGATTATGTGACTGTTGATGTGTTTGTGTCTGTTGGTCACGGGTAGCCAACCCGGCTCCTAGAAATCTAACAGACTTCCTTGCAGATTTCTGTTCCAATCTTGCTCCAACATACCTGGATGTTATTTTCACGTGTTTAATTATGGTCTGAGCCAGAGCATGTGAGCGGAGCGTGGAGCGAGCGGGGAGCGGAGCGTGCGAAATATAGTCGGAGCGCAGAGCGGGTTTTTATCCAAAGGCTGGAGCGATCGCTCTGTCTCGCTCCGGTTCCGCTCCGATACCGCTCACACCAGGAGCCTAGGGCATGCACAAATCCACCCAGAATTAACCCGTGCCTTCAACAATTAACAAAACTGTCAGCCTACACTTCAAAAATCGTTCGTTGTGAAGGAGAGATGGAGTTCGTGAAATATTTCCAAAAGCAAACCGACAGGTCATACAGGTGCACAATTCCTGTCAAAAAAACTAGATGATAACGATGTTGAACATGAACAGGAATGTGGTGATACGATTTCAGTAAGTAAGGATTCGTATTTTAATCTAAAAAGACACATCATGCGGAAACATGACAGTGTGCTGCGCGAACATGGGGAGGCAAAACGTGAGCATTTTGAATATGGTTGAAATAGGAAATATTGGCTAATAATCAATTAAATAAGTTTTGTCATACGAATATTTTAATGTAGCCAACTTAACACTGTCCGTGATTTTTTATTTCATAGAGAAAGAGATATAAATATATGTTCTATTTTGACTGATGTTGCTGTGAGTTCTTTATAGGATATAGGCTGCGTGGCGGACGCGTCGCGGAGCGGGTTTGCTGCGTGTTGATTTTCCTTTCCGCGCCTATGTTAACAGATTAGAGCAGCCCAGTGGGTAGCCAGAATTTTATTTTTGGGCGGGCCTGGGCAAAAGTGAGCGGGCACTAGGCTAACTAACTGAAGTAGTCCAGTGCGCAAATCGGCGGCCCCCAACCGTGAACTCAACGGTGGGTGGCTTGAGGGGCTGGTTATACGTCACAATATTTTAAATATTTGTTTTAAACCAGGAAGGTGAGCCAGTGGATATCACACAAACAACGTGCAAACTTTGCGCAAGAGTTATGCGGTGAACCTCTTAATCTCAGTCGATTCACTAGAAAGTTAAAGTAAAAACTGATGGTGCTTTTGGCATCTGACGCTGCATTAACTGGGCATATTCTTTCAGAGACGACGAGAGACGAATCTACTTCATAAATGGTAGCCTATATAGCTAAATGTTTTAATTTACTCCCATAATATTTCTCTTGTGGCCCGAACATAGGCTAGTGGAAAAAATAAATAAATAAAGAGAGAAGAATCGTATTTCGTGTTAAACAGGTTGTTGTTGTTGTTTTTTAAAAGTCGGTGCTTGAAATAAAGCTTTTTCATTGATGATTGCAGTGTTAATAATTTTAATTATAGGCCTATAATTCATTGTATAATAAACCTGTTTTGAAAGACCTTTTTAAAAACATTTTCAATGAGGAGTAGCCTAAGCTAGCCTAATCTTTATTATCCTCGCAGCGCGTCAGTTATGAGGTGATGCGCTATGAAATTATTGCGGGGCAAATTAATTGTAATATTAACTTAATAATAAAAGTAAC
The DNA here is from genome assembly GCA_023376895.1 of Aspiorhynchus laticeps. Taxonomy (NCBI): domain Eukaryota; kingdom Metazoa; phylum Chordata; class Actinopteri; order Cypriniformes; family Cyprinidae; genus Aspiorhynchus; species Aspiorhynchus laticeps. Next base: position 37,814,859 of record CM041805.1, on the reverse strand, counting down.
TTAATAATAATAATAATAATAATAGGCCTAATAGGCTAATAAGAAGAATGTAACAGGCCTATGTTAATTGAAAATGCCAAATTAGATATAGCTAAAGTGTATAAATTATTTTATTCAGAAATGTCTTTTTTTTTTTTTTTTTGTTAATTCGTTATTTAAATGAATAGGCCTAAGGAAACTGGTGCAGTTAATCGTGGCGTCAGTCACAAAATTTATATATATATAAAAAATAAAATAGGCTATTCTTTGTGAGGACGACTGGCAACAGCTCATCTTAAATTCTTTAGACACTGCATAGCATACCAAACGATTTTGAAGACTGACTGAAAACACTGACTAAACGCAAATGACAGTCATAATCGGCCTGATAGTAGTGTTTCCTGGCTTCAAACGACCTACTAATGAACCGGTTCGCGCGTGGAACTGAAAGTCTTAACATTACTCGCGGGCTGATGGACGGACTCCCTCGTCAGTGTGAGTTTTTAAAAGTCTTTTTTTACAGAATTATGCATTGCTGCTGTTTTTCTAACACAGCTGCAAATTACAGTCCAACTGAATGGGTGAACACGCACGAATTTACATGCGGGACATGCCCGAAACAGCCTGAATAACAATTGACTAACACTGCTGTCAACTTATTAAGAATTATGCAAATATTTTATTTCAGTTATTTGAGATGTTATATTAGTTCTCTAATTGTGTTCAAATAGATTAAAAAAATAATTATTTAACAAATATTATATTTGTATAATAAACTGGGGGGGCCTTTCATCAGAGTGGGCGGGCCTGTGCCCGTCAGGCCCGTCCGCTGCCTACGCCCTGCCTGGAGCAGCCACACTGCCTGCGGAATATGCGCGTATCAGGTGCGCGGTCCAACCACACCGCAACCGCGGCCCCGCGACAGAATAGAAGTGAAGCGGATTTTTCCGCAGCAGTTACAAAACAAACCCGCTCCACGTCCGTCACGCAGATAGTGTGTCCCAGGCGTAAGGCTTCGGTTGAAAACGGCAGGTGTTAGGATGCAGAGGAATTTTAAATTTGAGCGAGTGTGGAGCGATTTCACCGGAGCGGGATGAAATTGTAGGTGAGCGGGGAGCGGAATTGAGCGGAGCGGTCTGGTGTAACATTGAGCGGTGGAGCGGGAGAGCGAACACTCATGTGAGCGGGGAGCGGGAATTCTCACCGCTCAGCTCCGCTCACATGCTCTGGTCTGAGCTAAATTCTGCTGAGTGGTAGCCCTCCAGGAACAGGGTTGGTTACCCCTGCTGTAGATTACTTGACTTGATTTGTGCCTGCTGATTATCTGACTGTTTATGTATGTTTGTGGATTATTTGATGTTTGATGTGTGTTTGTAAATTATCTGTCTGTTTACTTGTTTATAGATTATTTTACTTATGTCTGTAGATTGTCTGACTGTTTTATGTGTTTGTTTGTAGGTTGTCTGGCTGTGTGTTGACAGAGGAGAGCTGTTGTTATCTGGCTTCAGCTCTGAGTTCAAACCCCTCATATCTGAGAGAGTTGGATCTGAGCTACAATCACCCAGGAGAATCAGGAGTCAAGATGCTCTCTGATACAATGAACAATCCTAACTGCACATTGGAGATGCTCAAGTATGTAATGTACTTATACTGTCCAGGTGTGTTGATTCTTCAGCATTGGCTGAATTGATGTAGAGTGTTTTAGGATGGTTGAAGTTTGAGGGGGCAAAGACAAAGTTGGAAATACTGCTTTGCGGACTCTACACAGAAAATAAACTACGTATAAGAAAAAAAAAGAAAATTAGATGAGAGTAGTTAGATGGCTGACTTCTTTGTGTTGCTGGATTAGATTTCTTGATCCATGATTCTGTCACGTTAGGAATGAGGAAGCAAGTTTGCGAGTGACTTGGTACTTTATTAAGTAACCAGACAATGAAATAAACAATAACACGATGGTGATGAGTGGCGCAGGGACCTTGATGAACAACACAGATGAATGGTGGTGAAGAGTGAAGAATCCAGACAAAGAACGAGGAACACAGCAACGCTGAACGGAACACCGACTCACAACACCAAACAGCAGCAATGGTCAGGAACGCCAACCGGCACAGGGAACTCGAGACATCACATGAAGACATCAACAACGATCTGACAATGGAAAGGAGAAACTGGTGAGTATTTGAAGGTGCGTGAATGAGCTGCAGCTGGCACTGTTAACGAGGCTCAGCTGAGGCGCTGATCAGCGGTGATGGCTCGGTCACGCCCACACACATCTACACACACATACACACATCACAACAGTAACACGAGACGAGAAGGAAGCAATGAATTAGTGAACCGTGACAGTACCCCTCTCCTAAGAACGCCTCCTGGCGTTCCCTGGTTCCCCTACCTGTCGATTGTAATCATCGATAAGAGAGTGATCCAGTATGTCTCCAGCAGGCACCCAACTTCTCTCCTCCGGACCGTAACCCTCCCAGTCCACCAAGTACTGAAATCCGCGTCCCCTCCGTCTTGAGTCCAGAATACGATTTACCGAAAATGTGGGTTCCCCGTCTACGAGTCGCGGTGGGGGGGGAACCGGGGCTGGCGGATTAATAGGAGAATGAAACACAGGTTTAATTTTAGATACGTGAAAGACGGGATGAATCCTCCTGTACACTGGAGGAAGGTTGAGGCGGACTGCCAACGGACTAATGATCTTGGTGACAGTGAACGGGCCAATGAATTTGGGAGCAAGTTTATAAGAAACGGAGCGGAGAGGAATGTTCTTGGTTGAAAGCCACACTTTTTGACCCACGACGTAAACGGGAGGCTTAGACCGGTGGCGATCAGCTTTAGCCTTGGTGCGCGCCCCAACTTGGAGTAGAGTCTCACGGGCTCTAGTCCAAGTGCGGTGACACCTCTGGACAAAGGCGTGAGCGGAGGGAACCGCGACTTCGGATTCCAGACTGGGAAAAATTGGTGGCTGGTAACCTAAACTACATTCAAACGGAGATAGGCCCGTGGATGACACTGGTAACGCATTGTGGGCGTACTCCACCATAGGCAGTTGTTGGCTCCAAGAGGAAGGATTCTTGGAGACCAGACATCGCAACACCCTTTCCAAACCTTGGTTGGCTCTCTCGGTCTGGCCATTGCTCTGGGGATGAAACCCTGAGGACAGACTGACAGTCGCTCCCAGCAATTTACAAAATTCTCGCCAAAATTTGGACACAAACTGGGGTCCCCTGTCGGAAACCACGTCCACCGGAAGGCCATGTAAGCGAAAGACGTGGTTTACGACTGTCAACGCTGTCTCCTTGGCTGAGGGTAATTTGGGCAAGGGAATGAAATGGGTCGCCTTTGAGAACCGGTCCACCACGGTCAAAACTACCGTGTTGCCCTGAGAGGGCGGGAGGGCAGTGATAAAATCTAGCGCAATGTGGGATCAGGGTCTCGAAGGGACAGGCAGCGGTTGAAGTAACCCATCTGGGGGTTGATTGGAAGTCTTACCAGTGGCACAAACTGAGCAGGCCAAAACAAAACTGTGAATGTCGCGAGCCATGCGTGGCCACCAGAATCGTTGCTTAACCAAAAAACTAGTGCGGTTGACTCCTGGATGACAAGCCACGTTGGAACAATGTCCCCACTGAATAACATCGGACCGTAATCCCTCCGGCACAAATAACCGATTCGGTGGGCAACCGGGCGGAGGCATTACCCCTTCTAAGGCCACCTTGACCTTCGAATCGACCTCCCATGTGAGAGTGGAGACAAAAAGAGTCTCGGGTAAAATGCACTCGGGAGTAGACGGGCGCTCGGAATGGTCAAAAATGCGCGATAAAGAGTCGGGTTTAATGTTCTTGGAACCCGGGCGGTACGAGAGGGAAAAATCAAAACGACCGAAAAAAAGTGCCCACCGAGCCTGCCTGGAGTTCAATCTTTTAGCAGTTCTGATATATTCTAGGTTCTTGTGATCGGTCCAGACGATAAAAGGTACCCCCGACCCTTCCAACCAATGACGCCATTCTTCCAACGCTAACTTGACTGCCAACAACTCCCTGTTACCAATGTCGTAATTACGTTCGGCCGGTGATAAACGATGGGACAAAAACGCGCAGGGATGCATCTTGCCGTCCACGGAAGAACGCTGGGATAACACTGCGCCTACCCCCACCTCCGATGCGTCGACCTCCACCACAAACTGACGTGAGGAATCAGGGGCTATAAGGATGGGGGCTGAAACAAAGCGGCCCTTAAGTTTGGTAAACACAGCCTCGGCTGTGTTAGACCACCTGAACGTTGTTCTGGGGGAGGTCAAGGCAGTCAGAGGCGCGGCTAGTTGGCTGAAGTTGCGAATAAAACGCCGGTAGAAGTTAGCGAACCCCAGAAACCTCTGTAGGGCCTTACGGGAATCTGGACTTGGCCACTCCACCACAGCCTTAACTTTCTCAGGATCCATGCGCACTCCCTCGGACGACACAATGTACCCTAGAAAGGGAACAGACTGTGCGTGAAAAGCGCATTTCTCCGCCTTGACAAAAAGCCCATTCTCTAGCAACCTCTGAAGCACTCGCCGGACGTGCTGCACATGTTCCTGGAGAGAAGAAGAAAAAATCAATATGTCATCCAGGTAGACATATATGAACTGATCTACCATATCTCGCAGCACGTCATTAACGAGTGCCTGGAAGACCGCCGGGGAGTTGGACAGCCCGAAGGGCATGACCAAATATTCAAAGTGCCCCCTGGGGGTGTTAAAAGCAGTCTTCCACTCATCCCCCTTCCTTATGCGAACCAAATGATAGGCATTACGTAAGTCCAGTTTTGTGAAAATTGACGCTCCCTGCAACCTCTCGAAAGCTGAAGACTTCAACGGCAACGGATAAGTATTCTTTACCGTGATGTTATTCAACCCTCGGTAATCAATGCAAGGACGCAGAGACCCGTCCTTCTTCCCCACAAAAAAGAACCCCGCCCCCGCTGGAGAAGAGGAAGGACGGATGAACTTAGATGCTAGAGAATCAGAAATATATTTCTCCATAGCCTCCCTTTCTGGAACAGAAAGTGAATATAACTTGCCCTTAGGCGGAGACTTACCTGGCAGTAAATCTATGGCACAGTCGTAAGGACGATGCGGAGGAAGAGAAGCTGCTCGAGACTTACTGAACACTTCCCTCAGGTCCCGGTACTCCGCGGGCACGTTAGACAAATCCACTGCCTCCTCCTGAAAAACAGAAACAGAAATCAACGGACAGGCAGACACTAGACAGGACTCATAACATTTATTGCTCCAAGCCACAATGGATCTCTGGTGCCAGTCTATTTTGGGATTGTGACTGATGAGCCAGGGGTGACCGAGAACGACAGGTGCAAGGGGAGAATCCATGATCAAGAAGGAGATAGTCTCTGTATGATTGCCTGATGTGATAAGAGTGACGGGTCCAGTAGTAAAGGAAATGGTGGGTAGTTCATGACCGTTGAGAGCATGGACAGAAATCTTGTGTGTGAGTGGTTTGATGGGGATCTGAAGCTTGTGTGCAAACGTGCTGTCCAGGAAATTACCTTCCGCCCCGGAATCCAGTAGTGCATGACAGTCAAATGAATGTGTTGTCCATCTCAGTCTTACCGGGAGGAGGGTCGATGATGGTGATGAGGTCTTCTCGGAGGAGATCCCACCCGATAGTAGCCTCACAGTTACTACCGGGCTTGGTCTTTTACTGGGCACTTGTTCAGATAGTGTCCTGCCCCCCCACAATATAGGCAGAGTCCCTGGGATCTCCGTCTCTCCTTCTCCTCCCGGGAAAGCCGGGCTCGCCCTACCTGCATGGGCTCGTGATCGTAGGTGGAACTGACCGCATCCCCGCCGCTGAACCGCTGACTCTCAGCTCCTCCAGGCACTCGGTTGGAAGGGACGCGTCGCTCGACTCTTGCCAGTCGTGCATCTACCCTTAGCGCCAGATCAATGAGTCCATTGAGAGTAGTAGGGAGGTCCAGGACGTAGATCTCCTTCTGGACGCGGTCAGCCAGCCCATGCAAGAACATGTCCCACTGCGCCTCCTCGTTCCAGCGACACTCTGCCGCTAAGGTCCGGAACTCGATGGAGTAATCAGAGACCGATCTCTCCCCCTGATGAAGGTCGGCGAGTATTCTGGCCGCCTCCTTCCCGGCGACGGCACGATCGAACACCCGCCTCATCTCACCGGAGAGTGCCTGGAACGAGGCGCAGCATGGATCTTGGTTCTCCCACACCGCTGTTCCCCATAATGCCGCTCTTCCTGTCAATAACGTCAGAACAAATGCAACTTTGGTTTGTTCATTATTGAACGTTCTGGGTTGCAGGGGTTCACCGGAGTAAGATTCGGGAACGGGCAGACGAGGTTCTGACTGGAAAAGGGTGGAGGAGACTGGCGGTGTGGGCGGCGCAGTGGGGACTCGCAGATGTTGAAATTGCTGGGTGAGCTCGGACACCTGCGCCACTAGAGCCTGAACAGCACGACCCGTGTTGCTCAGACTCGCTTCCTGAGAATCCATCCTGTTAATACTCTGGGTGATGAACGCCTCCAGGGAATTCGCTGAGGCACTCGCTGCTTCCATTGACTGGTCAGATCGTTCTGTCACGTTAGGAATGAGGAAGCAAGTTTGCGAGTGACTTGGTACTTTATTAAGTAACCAGACAATGAAATAAACAATAACACGATGGTGATGAGTGGCGCAGGGACCTTGATGAACAACACAGATGAATGGTGGTGAAGAGTGAAGAATCCAGACAAAGAACGAGGAACACAGCAACGCTGAACGGAACACCGACTCACAACACCAAACAGCAGCAATGGTCAGGAACGCCAACCGGCACAGGGAACTCGAGACATCACATGAAGACATCAACAACGATCTGACAATGGAAAGGAGAAACTGGTGAGTATTTGAAGGTGCGTGAATGAGCTGCAGCTGGCACTGTTAACGAGGCTCAGCTGAGGCGCTGATCAGCGGTGATGGCTCGGTCACGCCCACACACATCTACACACACATACACACATCACAACAGTAACACGAGACGAGAAGGAAGCAATGAATTAGTGAACCGTGACAGATTCAATCGAGTAATGAGTTTTTAATCGTTGTTGATTGACCAAATCAGACAGTGATCACACCATTACTGTCTGATTTACTCTAAAATGCTACACTCATCTCAACAAGGTCTTCACTGACTGTGAAGGGCTGTGTATCCATATGTATCTGCTCTGGATATAGACCGGATCCAGCTGACTATGGTAACCTTATGATAAGGATGAGACACAAAGACAAATTTAAGCATAGGTGCCATTCTTCTTACAAGGTAACAAGTAAGGTGTTATGGGAAGTGTTCCTAGTTCCAGTTTGTTATGGAAGGAACAGAGGAAGCGTGTGGATCCATCTGCAAAACTTTATTCAAAGACATGGTCATAAAACAGGCATGGGTCGACATTAACAACAGTTATAACACAGGTAAAATGAAAGAGTAATCCAAAGACAGCGAACGTAATCCAGAGGGCGAGGCAAACAGGGAATCCACAAACAGAAAATAGTCCAGGCGAGGTGCAAACAAAGTCCGAAACAGCAAGGCAAAGGGATAATCCAAGACAGACTAAATTCCAAGGCAGACAGGACGAGGTAAACAGGCTAAGATCAAGACACGGATAAATCAGGCATAGAATAGGACTAGACTAGACTCAGAAAACTCAGGATAGCTCCATAATGTAGCTATCGCTAACACAGGGATAAATGCTAACAATATTCAGAAATCTGAAAGAGGAAGTCCATGGCTTATAAAGTGTGTTTGATTGGTTGCAGCTGTGTGTGTGTAATCAGTGCAATGGATGATGGGAAATGCAGTCCAGAGTGACATGCAACAGTCTGTGTAATGTGAGAGTCAATATGATGGAAGGGCGACCTCTGGTGGTAATTGGACAGAAGTCCATGAACCGGATTCGTAACACAATTGTCCTAATTAATGCAGCCTAACAACTACTTAAGGGATTTGAATTGTAGAAATGTGGTACTGTGTTGTGTGTAAGGTAATTTAAAGAGATGGTTCTTTAATGTAGATTGAAACTGACAGTGTGTGTCTGCCTCCTAACTGGGCTAATATGCAGTGTTGGGGAGTAACTATTTACATGTAACAGAATTGCGTAAATTAATTACAAAATAAAAATAATTGTAATCAGTTACAGTTACTAAGAAAAAATGTGTAATTAAATTACAGTTACTTATGAAAATGTTAAGGATTACAAAGGGGGTTACATCTGATTTTTTCAAACACACTCCCACATACAGATTTCATTTCTTTAATAAATTGCAGTGACTGCTCTAAAATATGAAACACCAATGTTTCAGAAGTTTATAACATGCTTATCCGATAACTCTTTTATTTCCTATATGGGTTTATGTATATGCTTTATTTATTTTTTTAAGATTAACTGTTTTTTTCTAAGGCATTGTTAGATTCCAGTGTTTCCTGTCATAGCTATGCAAAGATTTGATTTCACAAACAGTATCATAGCTATTAAACTATTTCTTGTTATGATTTTAAATCTGTATTTAACCTCAGAATGATTTTAAAGTAAGTCTGATTTTGTGGTGGCTGTGCTTCAGAGGGGACATCGGATGCCCATTTTCCACAAGTTGGTATGATTCTTTAGGGTCTTCTCGAAATGGTCTCAGTGGTCGTGTAAAACAACACCCTTTTTACCTTGTCAAAAACAGCTCTGTTCACAGCGACTCATTTCGGTGCATATCTCTTTACATGCTAATGAGCTCTGCTCACCCCGCCCCTGTCTTCTGTGGAAGAGCAAATGTGATTTGCAAATAATCATAAAAAATATAAAGTGTGAGACTTACTTCTGGAGGTGCAGCTGGATCATGAACAATGGGTACTGATTCATCCTTGAGTTTCAACTTTTTAACAAAACCTGCCTTGAATTGTCCCTCATTCAGAAAGCAGTCTGGAGTAAAATGATTTGCACAGCCAGACATAAACGAATTTAATGAAAGTGAAGTGACCTGTGGCCAAGTACAGGTGCATCTCAATAAATTAAAATGTCGTGAAAAAGTTCATTTTTTTCTTGTAACTTATTTCAAAAAGTGAAACTTTCATATATTTTAGATTCATTACATGTAAAGTAAAACATTTCAAAAAAAATTTTGTTTTAATTTTGATGATTACAGCTCATGAAAATCAAAAATCTGTATCTCAAAATATTAGAATATTTACATTTGAGTTTCAATAAATGACCATCCATACAGTATAAATTCTGGGTATCTCTTGTTCTTTGAAACCACAATAATGGGGAAGACTGCTGACTTGGCAATGATCCAGAAGATGAACATTGACACCCTCCACAAAGAGGGTAAGTCACAGAAAGTCATTACTGAAAGGTGTGGCTGTTTACAGAGTGCTGCATCAAAGCATATTAAATGCAAAGTTGACTGGAAGAAAGAATTTGGGTAGGAACAGGTGCACAAGCAACAGGGATGACCGCAAGCTTGAGAATATAGTCAAGCAAAGCTGATTCAAACACTTGGGAGAGCATCACAAGGAGTGGACTGAAGCTGCAGTCAGTGCATCAAGAGTCACCACGCTCAGACGTCTTCAGGAAAAGGGCTACCAAGCCACTTCTAAACCAGAGACAACGTCAGAAGCATCTTACCTCGGCTGTGGAGAAAAACAACTGGACTGTTGCTCAGTGGTCCAAAGTCCTCTTTTCAAATGAAAGTAAATTTTGCATTTCATTTGGAAATCAAGGTCCCAGAGTCTGGAGGAAGAGTGGAGAGGCACAGAATCCATGTTGCTTGAAGTCCAGTGTGAAGTTTCCACAGTCAGTGATGATTTGGGCTGCCATGTCATCTGCTGGTGTTGGTCCACTGTGTTTTCTGAAGTCCACAGTCAACGCAGCCATCTACCAGGAAATTGTAGAGCACTTCACGCTTCCTTCTGCTGACAAGCTTTATGGAGATGCTGATTTCATTTTCCAGCAGGACTTGGCACCTGCCCACACTGCCAAAGGTACCAAAAGCTGGTTCAATGACCATGGTGTTACTGTGCTTGATTGGCCAGCAAACTCGCCTGATCTGAACCCCATAGAGAATCTATGGGTTATTGTCAAGAGGAAGATGAGAGACACCAGACCCAACAATGCAGATGAGCTGAAGGCCACTGTCAGAGAAACCTGGGCTTCCATACCACCTCAGCAGTGCCACAAACTGATCACCTCCATGCCACGCCAGATTGAGGCAGTAATTAAAGCAAAAGGAGCCCCTACCAAGTATTGAGTACATATACAGTGACTGAACATACTTTCCAGAAGGCCAACAATTCACTAAAAATGTTTTTTTGATTGGTCTTATGAAGTATTCTAATTTGTTGAGATAGTGAATTGGTGGTTTTTTGTTAAATGTGAGCCTAAATCATCACAATTAAAAGAACCAAAGACTTAAACTACTTCAGTCTGTGTGAACTGAATTTATTTAATACACAAGTTTCACAATTTGAGTTGATTACTGAAATAAATGAACTTTTCCACGACATTCTAATTTATTGAGATGCACCTGTATGTTGACCTATACTCAGAATTTGTGCTCTGCATTTAACCCATCCAAGCGCACACACACCGCAGTGAACACCCACACCGTAAACTTCTGTCACTAAAACAAATTCCTCGTATGTGTAAACTGAAGGTTTAATCGTGGTACTGAAGGTATTCACTCCAAAATCAAAATGACTTGATAATTGAGACTGTTTAGGTTTTTGGGGATTAAGAAAATGGAGTGAATTTTTATCATTGTAGGGTGGTTGTGTCCACACACTGCCAAGACACATTTATATACAAATGAAGATATTTTTCATCCAATGTCTCCTAAAAATTTTAATATTTTAATCTTAATTCAAGTGATGAAGGATTTCGAAAGTCTGACAGTAATCAGTCTTGAGCACTACTGTAAGGTTAGCCCTGCCTGATTTACATGTTTGAAAATGATTAACAGTTGAAAACATTATACATTTAGAAAAGTAATCAAATGTAATCAGTTACATTACTTTAATAAAGTAATTGAAAAGTTACACTACTTATTACATTTTAAATAGGGTAACTTGTAATCTGTAACCTATTACATTTCCAAAGTAACCTTCCCAACACTGCTAATATGGCCATGCTTCTTGGTTCTAGTAAGCACTCTATCTATCTGCTGCATTTTGGACCAGCTGGGGTTTGTTTATTAAGCTTGCTTGGCAACAAGTAATCATAACAATAATCTAGCTTTAAGGTCATAAACTTAATTGTCATTAACTTAATTGTCTGCATTTGACATTAAAAGCATATTTGTAATCCAGAGACATTTTTAAGATGGAAAAACATCTTAATAAACATATTTCAAGTGCTAGAAATGTGGCTTTCAAATTAGATTGCTATCAAATAGCACACCCATGTTCTTGACTGACAACGCAGAATTTTGGTCCAGTAATTAAAACCTATTTGTTTCTGAATTTAGCAGTAAGAAGTTACTAGACATTCTATTTTTAATCTCCACTATACATTTAATTAGTTTTGTGAGTTGGTTCGTTTCATCTGGCCTCAGATATACAGGTGCATCTCAATAAATTAGAATGTTGTGAAAAAGTTCATTTTTTTCTTGTAACTTATTTCAAAAAGTTAAACTTTCATATATTTTAGATTCATTACATGTAAAGTAAAACATTTCAAAAGTTTTTTTTGTTTTAATTTTGATGATTAGAGCTTATAGCTCAAGAAAGTCAAAAATCAGTATCTCAAAATATTAGAATATTTACATTTGAGTTTCAATAAATGGCCATCCATACAGTATAAATTCTGGGTATCTCTTGTTCTTTGAAACCACAATAATGGAGAAGACTGCTGATTTGGCAATGATCCAGAAGACGAACATTGACACCCTCCACAAAGAGGGTAAGCCACAGAAGGTCATTGCTGAAAGGTGTGGCTGTTTACAGAGTGCTGTATCAAAGCATATTAAATGCAAAGTTGACTGGAAGGAATAATTTGGGTAGGAATAGGTGCACAAGCAACAGGGATGACTGCAAGCTTGAGAATACAGTCAAGCAAAGCTGATTCAAACACTTGGGAGAGCTTCACAAGGAGTGGACTGAAGCTGGAGTCAGTGCATCAAGAGTCACCATGCTCAGACATCTTCAGGAAAAGGGCTACCAAGCCACTTCTGAACCAGAGACAACGTCAGAAGCATCTTACCTGGGCTGTGGAGAAAAAGAACTGGACTGTTGCTCAGTGGGCCAAAGTCCTCTTTTCAGTTGAAAGTAAATTTTGTATTTCATTTGGAAATCAAGGTCCCAGAGTCTGGAGGAAGAGTGGAGAGGCACAGAATCCATGTTGCTTGAAGTCCAGTGTGAAGTTTCCACAGTCAGTGATGATTTGGGCTGCCATGTCATCTGCCGGTGTTGGTCCACTGTGTTTTCTGAAGTCCAGTCAACGCAGTCATCTACCAGGAAGTTTTAGAGCACTTCATGCTTCCTTCTGCTGACAAGCTTTATGGAGATGCGGATTTCATTTTCCAGCAGGACTTGGCACCTGCCCACACTGCCAAAGGTACCAAAAGCTGGTTCAATGACCATGGTGTTACTGTGCTTGATTGGCCAGCAAACTTGCCTGACCTGAACCCCATAGAGAATCTATGGGGTATTGTCAAGAGGAAGATGAGAGACACCAGACCCAACAATGCAGATGAGCTGAAGGCCACTGTCAAAGAAACCTGGGCTTCCATACCACCTCAGCAGTGCCACAAACTGATAACCTCCATGCCACGCCGAATTGAGGCAGTAATTAAAGCAAAAGGAGCCCCTACCAAGTATTGAGTACATATACAATAAATGAACATACTTTCCAGAAGGCCAACAATTCACTAAAAATGTTTTTTTATTGGTCTTATGAAGTATTCTAATTTGTTGAGATAATGAATTGGTGGGTTTTTGTTAAATGTGAGCCTAAATCATCACAATTAAAAGAACCAAAGACTTAAACTACTTCAGTCTGTGTGCATTTAATTTATTTAATACACGAGTTTCACAATTTGAGTTGAATTACTGAAATAAATGAACTTTTCCACAACATTCTAATTTTTATTTTTTTTGTTATCAACATTTTTTTTATTTTCTTTTTTCACACACAACATCACAACATAACATCAACTCAAAACAAACAAAAAACAACAGACACACACTCCACGTTCCAAAGGTCCAATCAAAGGGGAGAGAGATGGAGGAAAAAAGCAACAAAACAGGTTGTTCCTTTATATAATCACACATGCCAGAAAAAAAAAAAAATGAAAAAAGAGATAAAGTAATAATAATAATGATAATATGCAATCCATTATGCCTCTCCACACACGTGCGGTTCACATCAGTTCTACATCATCGTCCTCCTCGCAGCCGCAAAACCAGCAAACAGCCTTCTCCTTTGCATTAAGCTTCAAGAAGACACACACGTATCAGCAAAGTAATCAGTCCGCAGTGAGGAAGACAAAACCATGTCTACATGCGTCCACAGATCCATGACAACTGTTATGGGGTTGACGAGACGTGAGACGAGAGGATCCATTTGCAAGGCTTTATTATTAAACATGGTCAATACAGGCAGGGTCGGGCAGTAGCAAACAGGTATGGCATGGGCAAGACACAAGAGCAGTCCGTTAAGCAAGCGTGGGTCGACGATCAGCGTACAGTATCCAGAGGGCTAGGCAGAGAGAATAATCCAGGAGCACGGGCAGAATCAGAACACAGGAAATCAGACTAGGAATACTTGGGAAACGCTTTGATTGTAGCTAGGCTAAACAATACTCGGCAGAGTGTAGGAGAAAGTCCAGAGTTTATGTAGTGTGTGTGTGTGTGTGTGATTGGGTGATGGTGATTGTGAGATAGTAAACAGGTGCAAGTGTGATCAGTGTGAACAGCTGTGTTGGTGCAGTGGATGATGGGAAATGCAGTCCTTGAGTGATCTGTAGCTGACTGTGTGGTGTGAAAGTAACTGTGATGGGTGAGTGACCTCTAGAGGTGAATGACCGGAAGTTCATGGCTTGGATTTGTGACATAGCCCCCCCCAAGGAGCGGCTTCCAGACGCTCCTAAACAATCCTAGGAGGGCAGAGGAGCGGAGGCGGAACAGGCAGAGGGACGGAGGGCCAGGTCCATGTGGAAGCCAGGGTGGAGAGGATGGAACTGGGACCCACCAGGGCAGAGCAGGCAGATCCGGAGCCCACCAGGGCGGAGCAGACAGAACTGGAGCCCTCCAGGGCGGAGCAGATGGACCTGGAGCCCACCAGGGCGGAGCGAACGGGACTGGAGCCCACCAGGGCGGAGCGGACGGGACTGGAGCCCACCAGGGCGGAGCAGACGGACCTGGAGCCCCCCAGGGTGGAGCAGACAGGACTGGAGCCCACCAGGGCGGAGCAGACGGGACTGGAGCCCCCCAGGGCAGAGCAGACAGGACCAGCGACCACCAGACCAGAGTAGGGCCGTAGACCGGGCAGGAAACCATGTCTGAGTCCGAGATCTGGGGGAAAACAGAGACAGACAACACAGAGAGAGCAGAGACAGACAACACAGGGAGAGTAGAGACAGACAACACAGGGAGAGCCTTCCTGGTCTCAGGGGCCGTGGCTGAGCAGGTCTGGGAGTCACAGGCGGCCTCCATAGCCGTGCCAAGGCAGGACAGGAAACCCCAGACGGCCTCCATAGCAGTGATAGGGCAGGACAGGGAATCACAGGCGGCCTCCATAGCCGTGACTGAGCAGGACAGGGAATCGCAGATGGCTTCCATAGCCTTGACAGGACAGAGCGAGAGTTCATAGACGGCCTCCTTAGCCGTGACAGGACAGGGCGAGAGTTCACAGGCGGCCTTCCTAGCCGTGACAGGACAGGGCGAGAGTTCATAGACGGCCTTCTTAGCCGTGACAGGACAGGGCGAGAGCTCACAGACGGCCTCCATAGCCATGACAGGACAGGATGAGAGCACACAGACGGCCTTCCTAGCCGTGACAGGACAGGGTGAGAGCTCACAGACGGCCTCCATAGCCGTGACAGGACAGGGTGAGAGTTCACAGGAGGATACCACCGACACCTCTGGAGGTTCTGCAGCTAACGCCGCCACCTCTGAAGGTTCTACGGTGGTAACATGACCGGGTGAGAGTATATTGCTGGGCGCCACCACCTTGCAAGGGGCTGAGGCGAGCATCACCGCTTGGGGAGGTTCGGCAGCAGATGCCTTCCCCTGGGGCAGTACAGTGGTGGTGTATGTGACCCAAATGCAACATAGTGCAATCCCCACCCTGGGAAGCGCTTCAGACAGGGTAATCAGTTCATGGACAGGAGGGTCAAAGTGAGTGGATGTGGGGATACCAGCAGTGTGTACAGACACCAGCGGTGCATCCCTCACGCTGGATATCAGACAGGGCACACGAAGGACTGACCTTAAATCTCTGGGTGTGACAGACTCTGGCAGTTCGGCGGAGACGTGACGTGGTTCTGGCTGCTCAGCCGTGACATGAGGTGGCTCTGGATGGTTAGCGGAGACATGAAGAGGCTCTTGCTGAAGAGCTGAGATGTGAAGAGGCTCTGGCTGAGGAGCTGAGACGTGAAGAGGCTCTGACTGAGGAGCTGAGACGTGAAGAGGCTCTGACTGAGGAGCTGAGACGTGAAGAGGCTCTGGCTGGTCACCTGTGACGCGGCGTGACTCTGGCTGGTCAGCTGTGACGTGACGTGACTCCGGCTGGTCAGCTGTGACGCGACGTGACTCCGGCTGGTCAGCTGTGATGCGATGTGACTCCGGCTGGTCAGCTGTGACGCGACGTGACTCTGGCTCCGGCTGGTCAGCTGTGAGTTGGGTGAGTTCATGATTATCCACAGTGGCTTGATGTGACTCGGGATGACGAGCTGAGACGTGGTGTGACTCTGGCTGGAGAGCTGAGACGTGGTGATCAACTGTGATGATGACGTGATGATCAACTGTGGCTTGGCTTGACTCGTGACGATCAACTGTGGCTTGGCTTGACTCGTGACGATCAACTGTGGCTTGGCTTGACTCGTGACGATCAACTGTGGCTTGGCTTGACTCGTGACGATCAACTGTGGCTTGGCTTGACTCGTGACGATCAACTGTAGCTTGACTTGACCTTTTAACATCAGCGGGGACTTGACTTGGCCTTTTAACATAGGCTGTGGCTTGACTTGGCTTTTTAACATAGGCTGTGGCTTGACTTGGCTCTTTAACATCAGCGGCGACTTGACTTGGCTCTTTAACATCAGCGGCGACTTGACTTGGCTCTTTAACATCAGCGGCGACTTGACTTGGCTCTTTAACATCAGCGGCGACTTGACTTGGCTCTTTAACATCAGCGGCGACTTGACTTGGCTCTTTAACATCAGCTGGGATGTGACTTGGCTCTTTAACATCAGCTGGGACTTGACTTGGCTCTTTAACATCAGCTGGGACTTGACTTGGCTCTTTAACATCGGCTGGGACTTGACTTGGCTCGTGACTGGCAGCAATGACGCTACGGGGTGTTGTCGTGGCCGCCATTTTGTGAGCGTGCTCTAGCGCGGCTGTGATCACACAATTGGGTGCGGTGTCTCGTTCCTCCGCGACCCCCACAGTTAATGCTGAACCGACCGTCAATAAAGCATAGTCCAGGAAATGACTGATACCCCCTTTCCACCAGCAGGAACCAGGTGCTAGTTCAGAGCCAGTGCTACTGCCAGTTCTTAGTTGGTTCGACTCGCGAGCCCTTTAAGAACCGGTTGCTTTTCCACTGGCTAGAGAGCCAATGCAGAGCCAGGTCTTACGTCACTGAATATGTTTCATGTTTCGTTTCACTAGCGCGGCAGCGTCAAACACAACAGACTTGTTCGAGGTGCATCGCGCCACGCAGATCGATCGGCACACAACACACTAAAGCACCGCGAGAGCGATCCAAAAGCATAAAGAGCCGTCAGCTTTCCAGTCGCTCCCGCAGCACCCCGATGCCTCGCACCGAACGGTCCGCGTAGCGCCGATCCATCCCGAACAAGCCTAAACAAACTATCAACAATGGCGGACGTTGTGTTGTTATTGACGTTCATGGCTTTGCGAATCTACATCGGCATCCAAACACGGCGAATCCAACGTGTCCGTGTTTAGCTGCTATTTCAAATATGGCGGTCCACAGTTTCTTTAGTCTTGTTGTTCCTGGTAACCCCGCCCCCAGCCCCTGATGTAAGCGGTTCTTCCTTCTAGCCCAGCAATGTTTTGGTGCTACTTACGAACCGCTTTTCCTGGTTCGGAGCTGGTGCTTTGGGTGTCGAAAGACAAAGAACCGGTTTGAAACTAGGCTCTGGCTCCGAACCAGCACTGGAACTGCCTTGGTGGAAAAGGGGTATTAGTGACAAACGAGGGCCATTTAGAATGATTTTTGCTTTCAACGGCTGGTCAAGGCCATCACAGAAAAAGTCTATTAATAAACAGTCCGGTAAATCTGAGCCATTAGCCAAAGCCAAATATTCCGTGATGTAACCCTCAAGTGATCGAGTTCCCTGCTTGAGGGCTAGTAACAGGATCGCTGTATCCATACCTGACCAATGTTGGTTGGGAAAGCCGCTGGATCCTTGTTTGGCCGAGTATTCTGTTATGGGGTTGACGAGACGTGAGACGAGAGGATCCATTTGCAAGGCTTTATTATTAAACATGGTCAATACAGGCAGGGTCGGGCAGTAGCAAACAGGTATGGCATGGGCAAGACACAAGAGCAGTCCGTTAAGCAAGCGTGGGTCGACGATCAGCGTACAGTATCCAGAGGGCTAGGCAGAGAGAATAATCCAGGAGCACGGGCAGAATCAGAACACAGGAAATCAGACTAGGAATACTTGGGAAACGCTTTGATTGTAGCTAGGCTAAACAATACTCGGCAGAGTGTAGGAGAAAGTCCAGAGTTTATGTGTGTGTGTGTGATTGGGTGATGGTGATTGTGAGATAGTAAACAGGTGCAAGTGTGATCAGTGTGAACAGCTGTGTTGGTGCAGTGGATGATGGGAAATGCAGTCCTTGAGTGATCTGTAGCTGACTGTGTGGTGTGAAAGTAACTGTGATGGGTGAGTGACCTCTAGAGGTGAATGACCGGAAGTTCATGGCTTGGATTTGTGACAACAACAGGACACTCCCAAAACACATGGAGAAAAATACCCGATGACGCAGTGTTACATATCAGAATAGAATACAAATAGAATTACTGTGTAAATATTCTAACACACAGGTTTGTTTAACAGCAGAATGTAAGCCTGTCACATTCAGTAATAAAATATTTATTGTATACATTAAATGTTCATAATCTCAAAATTGCATTCAACAAATGAAGAAAAGCAAACGCACTCCCATTCTGTAAATGACATGTAAACGGCTAGTGTGCGTTATAGATATCAAACACCTAGATGAAAAATTCCCTTAAAAAAAAAAAAAAAAAAGGTAAGGTAAGGTAAATAAAAGCATGAATATCTGTTGTAGAAAATAAAAACAACACAGACAGAGATGACCAACAACTATAGACAAAAAAAAAAAAAAAAAATTCAGGCCACACATTACCGAGAACATAGGTCTGATTGAACAACAAAAACTTGTGATAATCCGTGACCGATCCACTTTAGCCCACAACCAGCCTCCCAAAAGGCTCACATTACCAAAACATTATTGTAAAGAAACCTACTCTCCATTAGTCCCCTCCAGAAAAAAAAGAAAGCAAAAAAGGGGGGTTTGTCTTACCAGCAAAGGGACGATTGTATCGAATAAAATATAAATACTGTCCCAGAAGGAGAGAGGAAAAAAGAAAAAAGAGAGAAAGGGATCTAGTAATCATTCATATCCCTCCCTCCACCATCTCCTCCATATCGACCACCAAGCCCCTCTCATCGGGTCAAAGAAAGGGCGGCTGCAGCAAATCTCCCACTCTGTGACAGGGAGCCGACAAATTCCTCCGCTTTCCGAAGAGAATTGAAGCATCTCTGTTCACCCCCGTGACATAGTTTAATTACCGCAGGATAAGCGAGGAAGGGCTGGAGACCAAGCGCGTCATCGACCTCAAAACCGGAACCAAGCTTTTTCTCTTGGCGGCTGTGACTGGACTAAAGTCAGGAAAAAATAGCAGCGTGACATTGTCCTGAGTGCATTTTACCGGATAAGCCTTCCGAGCACCTTTCAGAATCTCCAATCTGTCATGCCATCTTAGCACACGGAAGATGAGAGTACGCGGCCGATCAGAGTTTTTCCTTCCATCATACACGCGATGCGCCCGGTCAATCTCGATGTCACGACCTCTCAGGGAAGGAATCCACTTGGAAAGATTAACTCTGAGGAAACCAGCCACATCGGATCCCTCCATCCCCTCTGGTAACCCCACCAGTCATATGTTATTTCTCCTGCTTTTATCCTCCATATCCGTCAACTTCTCGGTGAGTCGCTCCAGCTGATTTCTTAAATCCGCGACTGCATTCCTGTCCTCACGTGTATCTGCCCGAACAGAATCAATGCGGTCACGTGCCTGCTTCGCTGTGGTAGCTATGGCCTCAAACTCCTCTCTTAGCTCTCCAACAGAATTGTTAGTCGCTGGTATGTCCTCACGTAGTTTACGTAATGCTGGAATCAGCACAGAGTCCACAGCATCTCTCACTGCCGAAGTCACAACCGAATTCAAAGTGCTTTGTTGTTTTTTAAATGCAAGCTCGATACCGTTAGCAATAGCCTCGTCTATATCCTCCCTGGAGATGGTGGAATCCCTGAATTTTTTCTTTATTGGCGATTGCCCAATCTCTCTTTTCCGATCGCCTTTGACTGTTGAAACACTCATGATGAGTCCGATGCAAAATGGTTCGAAATTTACTGACAGGATAATAAAATATTTGACAAAGTCAGCAGAGCGAAAGACTACGCGTGCATCGAAGCCGAAGGGTCACGTGATCCAACATTCTAATTTATTGAGATGCGCCTGTATGTGGAGATGAGAATTGTATGCATAACATTGAAAGTTAACTCTATTGTCAAGTCAAGTCATCTTTATTTATATAGCGCTTTTAACAATACAGATTGTGTCAAAGCACTTAACAGTATCAAGTTGGAGGATAGAGTGTCAGTAATGTATAATAATAAGATTAAACACTAAATTTTCAGTTAAAGGCATTTCATTATTGAATTCAGAGATGTCATTGTCTAGCTCAGTATAGTTTAAATAGTATCTGTGAAATCCAATTGACGATAATCGCTAGAAATTAAGTGTCCCCGACTGAGCAAGCCAGAGGCGACAGCGGCAAGGAACCAAAACTCCCTCTGTGACAGAATGGAGAAAAAAAAACCTTGGGAGAAACCAGGCTCAGTCGGGGGGCCAGTTCTCCTCTGGCCAGGATATTATTGTTTATTTATTGTTATAATTAAGATTTTAAATGTTTTATATTTCTATTTTAATATTGTTGCAATTTCTAACAATAATAGTATTATGTAGTTAGGTATTTTATTATATTTTTAGTTATTTGTTTTATTTTTAGTTTTATTGTATTTTAAGTCGAGGTCTTCACTGGGATTATGTCCCCGGGGCTCATCCAGGGGTCCGGCCTCCGCCGACAATCTGGGCCGCAGTCATCATCTCCCGGCGCCAATCCACCATCTGATCCAGACACGGACTGAGAAACAGAATAAGAAAGAAACAGACTAATATTAGCGTAGATGTCAATATTTTTATGATGTAACAAGTACATCATGTGTTATGGAAAGTGTTCACGGTTCCGGTTGATCTAATTAATGCAGCCTAACAATCCTTTAATGGATTTGAATAATAGAAGTGTATTAGTGTGTTATGTGTATGCCAGGTTAAAGAGATGGGTCTTTAATCTAGATTTAAACTGACAGAGTGTGTCTGCCTCCCGAACAGTGTTTGGTAGATTGTTCCAGAGTTTGGGCGCTAAATAGGAAAAAGATCTACCGCCCGCAGTTGATTTTGATATTCTAGGTATTATCAAACGGCCAGAGTTTTGAGAACGCAGTGGACGTGAAGGACTATAATGCGATGAGAGCTCGCTCAAGTACTGAGGAGCTAAACCATTCAGGGCTTTATAAGTAATTAACAAGATTTTAAAATCTATACGATGTTTAGTAGGGAGCCAGTGCAGTCTTGACAGAACCGGGCTAATGTGCTCATACTTCCTGGTTAACAAAGTAACAAGGTTCCTATTGTAACAAAGTTTAGGCTCAGGAAATGAGGTGGTTGGAACCAGCAAATGATGAACAAAGTTTTACATTATAAAATAAACAACAAAAGTGAATGTAAGCAACAGCCAACTGCCGCATAAAATAAATAAAACACCAATGTAAATGTCCCAGGCCTGGTCCTCTCTCGCCCTTTCCCTGTTGTCACTCCTTTTATACTTCCAGATCTCCTCTGTGGCAGTCGAGACTGGTGTGTGGTGCAGGTGTTGGAGTATTTTGTAACTATTCAGTGCTGAAATGGTCTAAACCAGGGGTGTCCAAATCAGTGTTAATTTCGTCGACGAAGATGACGAAAAATATTCGTCAACAAACCTTTTTTCTGTGACTAAGACGAGACGTTGACGAGCTAAAACTAATATCTGATAATAAAAACTATGACGTTCAAAATACATCCTATAGGCTAAGTTAACGGTCTTGTCTTTCAAAATGTTTGTCTCTGTCATTGGATAAAGGGCATTTGCATATCTAGTCTCAGTCTGGCAGCCACAGTGGACGAATAGGCTAACAAAATGCGAGCTAGCGATCTGAAACAATGGCCTCAGTACCCGAAGAGTTAGGGACTGGGTGACCAGACGTCCCGTTTTTCACGGGAGTCACAATTCGTTGTCGATTAACTTAAAGTTAGTGAAGGCGGGATAGGCGGAATCGTTCTGATAGAAGTGCTCTCTCTCACGCACACGCCACTTCTTCATTTCTTATACAGCGCACGATCAGTTCTCAGCGCTCAAATACACACACAGCAGTCCAAATGTCTATCGTGTAGAGTCAGAGTATCTCACGTAAATACAGTCGGTTATGGCTTAAGTTAGCGTAAACAGGTGGGTGAAAACTGAATGCGTGTCAGTATTACATGCATACCTTCTGTCTTAAATGGACAGCATTCCGAATTATCTGTCATCAATGTTAACCAACAAAAGATGTTAAATAAATGTATACTCAAGTGAATCTACTGTATCTGAAAAAATAGTTTTTTCTCTACCAAAAAAATGAAAATGTATTCCAGTTTTTCCAAATTCAATACTTGATTCAAATTTCTCATAAGCTTAATTGATTTGGTCTAAAGAGAGAAGAATTGATGATTATTTTTGTTTGAATACTACATATAAAACAGCTACCAAAATAAATGTTGGTAACTGCAGTTTGACTAAAAGTAATGACTAAAAGTTGACAAAAATGCAATGACTTTTCGTCGACTAAAACTAGACTAAAACTATGAAAGACTCAAATGACTAAAATATGACAGACTATTAAGCATTTTCGTCTCAAGATAAAGACTAAGACTAAATCAAAAATGCCTGCCAAAATTAACACTGGTCCAAACTTGGTCCTGGAGGGCCAGTGTCCTGCAGAGTTTAGCTCCAACCCTAATTAAACACACCTGAAGCAGCCAATCAAGCTCTTACTAGGCATGCTAGAAACTTTCATGCAGGTGTGTTGAGGCAAGTTGGAGCTAAACTCCAGTACCGAGTTTGGACACCCTGGTCTAAACCCTTGACTGGAAGACTTTTTCAAGTATTTTTGATATAAAAGGGAGATTTGAAATTACATCCAGCATGAATGTTTTGGGGACAGAAATTAAAGGGTTAGTTCACCCCAAAATGAAAATTCTGTCATTAATTACGCACCCTCATGTCGTTCCAAAACCGTAAGACCTTTGTTCATCTTCGAAACACAAATTAAGATATTTTTTATGAAATCTGAAAGCTCTCTGACCCTCCCATAGACAGTAACGCAACTGTAATGTTCCCAGGTCCAGAAACATAGCAAGGACATAAGTAAAACAGTCCATGTGGTTTTCTTTGCAAATAGTACTCTCATAGCTTTGCAAAATTGAAGTTGAGCCACTGATGACACATGGGCTGTTTCTCAATATGCGTTCTTGTCTGTACTTGTGTTCTTGTGGACTTGTGAAACGTCATCAGTCGTCGCCCAAGTACTGTTCCAATTCGAAGTTCACATCTAGCCAAGTACAGTTCAAATCCCCGGATGTGTCCTTGCTCCGCCCCTTTTATCAAGGATGCATCAGAGGTGACTTGTGCAAACTTGAGGCAGCCAGGTATCCCAGAATGCATTTCACACCAATCAGCGAGCGTTAATGGCAGAGGGGAAAACCACCAAATTTCAAAATATTACTGTTATTGTGTCATGAAATGCCGTTCTAAGAGTATTTCAGGCGAGAATGTAGTTGTTTAAAACTCAAATCTGCGGTTTATTATTAAAGATAGCGCCTATTTCAAAATTAGTTTCGCCGATTTCAGAGACGTGAGTTCCAGGCGATCTCCAGGCGCCCAGTGCTCATGTATCCCGAAGAGAGGAGCATAACCTCGGCTAGTCCTACTGACATCTGCCGCTCTGATGTCTCTGTAGTGATTAAAGATATAATTCATTTTGGGTAAATCTAACAGGCAATTTTTGGTCTCGTGAATCTATTATTTCTTCCAGGTCATGTTGTTTTGGTTGAGCACAAAGTTATTTTTCATAAATGATTTATTTATTAATCGTAATACAGCGCTTACTTTGTTAACGTGACTGATTTGTTTGCTTTTGTCTTTATTTCCTATTACGTCTCTTATACTTTACTTTTATAATGGCTATTATTGTTCATTAAAACTGACATTTAACAAAAAAGGCAGAGTTGTGCTTGTCATATTTAATTCTATTATACAGTGAATCAGAGTATATATGCACATATTACCTTAACCACATAATGTTTATATTTTTAAAATGAAAACGAAAAGAGGGTTGTGTTTTATATTTTGAAGAAAATGAAAAGGCAGTGGTGTTTGATATCATTTCGTTTTATTGTAATGTGTGTACGCCTTGCATGAACCACATTTTTGTGACAATTAATATTTTAAATGAAACAGAAAAGAGGCAACGCTGTTTGATATAATATTTATTTTCACTGTAATGTATGTACGTTCCCTGAAATACATTTTTGCGGCTATTAATATATTTACATGAAAAAAAAAGAGGCAGTGGTGTTTGATATCGTATTTCGTCGTATTGTAATACAGTGTAGGTGAGCTGACTGACGTGATCAAGTACACTGCTGTTCCATTTGCAGAATTACCGGACTTGTGTTCTCCTGTCCTCGGGAGTTCGCACTCCCGAGTCGAACTTGCGAAGTCCGAACTACCGAGGATGCAAGTCCGAACTTTGCGTACTTGGTATTGAGAAACGGCCAAGGACTGTTTTACCAATGTCCTTACTTACTGTGTTCTGAAGATGAACAAAGGTCTTACAGGTTTGGAATGACATTTTTCAAAAAAAAAAGGGTCAATTCGGATTTTGCTATGACAATCTGGCGCTTCTGAGTCAGCGACTGTAAATATGTTTTGCTATTAGTTTAAGTATTTGCTATTGACTGTTCAAATGCGGAGTTTTGCACATAACGCGTCGTGTGTGTGTGTGTGTGTGTGTGTGTGTGTGTGTGTGTGAGGGGAACAGGGTCACGCACACACACGCGACTCCGTTTCCCTCTCGGGCTTGAACTGATGGTAAAACTAACTTGAAAGCTGAAGCTCGTGATTATGGTAAAAGGGGCATTACATTTCCGATGCGTTCTTGTGGTGTTCGGCCAATCACAATGCACTGGGTCAGTTGGCCAATCAGAGCAGACTGTGCTTGTCCACGCGTTTGAGAGAGGCGGGGCATAGAGGAACTACAATAATGTACAGTATTTGAAAAATAATGTGTTTTTTGAACATTAAAGCATATTCTGTTACACCAAATACACAAAATAATGATCTTTAAAATAGCATCATATGACCTCTTTAATTTGTGTTATGAAGACAAATGAAGCTTTTATGGGTTTGGAACAACATGGCGGTAAGTGATTAATGCCAAAATTTTCATTTTGGGGTGGAGTAACCCTTTAACACCCCCTTGCTATTGCATGTGAGTGTTTAGACAACATAATAAAAAAAAACGGTCATTTCTAGACAAAGCATTATGAAATCCTTTACTTACCATTTGTGATGCAGCTGCAGTAAGATCTAGTACCGCTTCATATTTCAACAAATGTTTTTTGTGAACTCTCCATGACACTGTGCCTCAATTACAAATCAACATGCTCCGAAGTCTGAACAATCATCTGACATGATCTGGGATGCCATAAAAATAAACTATCCACTTGTTCCTTGCGCTGGGATCCTTCTGATTTCTGTACAAAGACACAAACAAGCTGTTTAAACCAAATGCATCAAAGCAAATGTTCTTTCACTTCATTTGTCCTACTGACAACAGACTTAAGCTGGACTGTGTCAGAAAGCGAACACGTACCTGTATACTGTATCCAGTGTAGACAAGATAGTGGCAGTGATTGTAATTTCTATTTGCTTTTGTTGTGATGCATTCAAGTGATCAGCCGTTAAGCAACTGAACACCAGTGGGTGGGGCCTATGGTGAGAAGATGACTATTCATCGATGCCTTGCTCGGGAGGCAGTGTTTATGCAAATATTTGTGCCTGGGTGATGTCACCGGGCACCTTAAGCTTGCTTAAATAAATTATTTGTTTATAATGAAAAGGTTGTTTTAAGCTTTATTTGACTTCTCATGTCATGACTGTGTTTCGATGAGGAGAGAAACCTGGAGACCATGTAACGCCAATTATAGAAACCTAGAAAACTGTGATTGATTTGTTTACAAATACATAAATATTGTATGATATACAAATAATGTGAATTTGTTTTTTCATGTGTTTTTAGTATAAATCATGGAGGAGCGATCAGGATTATACCTGGACCACGAAAATGTAGGTCTACACACACACAGGCTAGGTGGAATGGCAGTATATATCATGCTATGGCAGAGTGATACATTTCAGAATCAGTAGAAATTTTGCACAGCTATCAGTTGGCAGGACTGTTCTAAGTCATTTATGTGTTTAAATGATTACAAAAATGTAGATGAAAGCAAAATGGGCACAGGTGGAGACACAGTTAAGGGGTATTCCAAAACTTATACTGTGATTATTGACCACAGTACCCACAATCATTGTATCTCAATCATTAGTACACACAAACCAAACATAAGTAAATTTGGTGTATTTTTCTCAAACCCTATCAGTGCCACCAACAGTCCAAATGTTTCATTGTGTTAATGATAATGTAATAATATTAAGTCTTATTAAAAAAAGACAATTCAAAATTTCCCCTAAAGCCCGAGACACACTGCATGATTTTCAGCTGTCCCAGACGAAATATTGGCATTGTGAAACAATCGTGGCAAATCAGAAATCGCCATGATTGTTTCACAATGCCAATCTTTCATCTGGGACAGCCGAAAATCATGCAGTGTGTCTCGAGCTTTAGATTCAAGGAGATAAATGCATACCGTAGTTTAAATTGACTGAGTGAGCCTGACTATTTTCTTATTTATTTATTTTCATTTTTTACCATTTTGAATTAAAATGCGAACTCTTATCAACCATTTGACCAGTCTTTACGAAATTTGACTCATGTCATCATCAGAACATGGAGGTTTGAAAGTTCTTAAAACTTTATGATAAATCAAACTGGTCTCATTTAACACTTTAACAAATTTGATGGTAAGCACGTCAAATAGGACCTCAGGCTATAACTCAACACCATCAAATCACATCATGCTTTGATGCGAGATGAAACTTGGTATATGTGAATTTAGTCATACCGCCATGTAATGTCATGTACAATGAAAATTGGCTAAAATGACTTAACATTGACACATACCAAGTTACATAATGGTATGTTATTATCATCATGCCTTAAAGGTGCTGTTTGTAGGATTGACACCTAGCGGTTGCACTAGGTATTGCAGTCCAAATTCAAAATATTGGAGAGGGTTTTTTTTCACCCGGCCCCTCCTCCTAAAGCCCAATTTATACTTCTACGTCAAACCTACGCAGAGACGCACAGGCTTGCGCCGTAACTTACGCCGTACCTGACGTGCACCTCTCCAAAAATCTAACAGCGCGTCAATTCTATGCGGAACGCAAGCGCTGTGATTGGTCTGCTAGAACCCCTCCCTCCATATGTACTTGAGTTTTGTGTGCATCTATGAGCACTGTAATATAGTTTAATGTTACACCTTATTTAAAATAAAACAAAGCAAATACAAGTGTCTTATCATTTATTATAGTACATAGCATTATACATCAGTAGTAGTCCGCGACAAACAATGTTGATCTGCCGTGATACACGTCCTTGTGGAGATTGAAAGAATGCCATCTTCTCCTGTTCCATTGTTGTCCCCTTTTTGTAGTTTTAAATAATGATTTAACGTAATGATTTGATATTTATTTGCCGCCGTCACGGCTATAATGCTTCTCCGACGAGCCGTGCTTCTTCTTCGTCTTTTGCTGTGGTACTGCGGGTTACACCAGCAACATGCCCGTGGACACTGCAGACTAGCGGTCCGCATGTGTACTGCACATCGACGCGGACGACGTCGCAGAAGTATAAATGAAAGCCGACGCACAGCTTACGGTGTAGAGGCTACGGCGTAGGTCCGACGCATTAGTATAAATCAGCCTTAAGACTTGATGCACACGCAGGTTGCCAGATTAACGACACCAACAGGAACGAGCACACATGACGATGAATGAAATAAAATACGCTGTGTTTTCCGCCAACTGGCAACCCGGCGTGCCGAAATACAATTGGGTAAACTGGCAGTGGGCGGTTTCACAAACCATAACAAACACAGACATTACGGGCCGGAATGCACATTTTCAATGGAGAATAACTGACTGTAGCATTGTTTTTCAGATAAACAAGTATGTTAACTTAGCATGTTTCTTAAATATCTGCAAACATATTATGGTATTTTTATGCTTTAGTAGAGTCAAAAACTTACATACAGCACCTTTAAAGGTGCCGAGGAGGTTTGGGACTGGTATAACTTAGTGGTAAAATATATATATTATATATATATATATATATATATATATATATATATGCATATGTTTGTAACTTTTTATCATCACAGTAATAGTGTCTTTAAATGACACTAATTGTGCCAAGTACAATATGTACAATACTTTGCCCTTCATAATAACTTCTTAGGGCTCCATCTGAGAAAACAAAAGTAGTCGGTCTTAGCCATTTTGACACTGTAACTTTGGTCACACCATTTTAACGCTAAACTTTGGTCTAAACACTCATTTTAAGATTTTCTCTCTTCCTGTCTGCAGATGGCTGTGATCTCACAATGGAACCAAATACAGCTCACATTTATCTTGCTCTGTCTGAGAAGAACAAGGTGGTGACATACATGAGAGAAGAACAACCATATCCTTATCATCAAGAGAGATTTGATTATCACCCCCAGGTTCTGTGTAGAGAGAGTCTGTCTGGACGCTGTTACTGGGAGGCTGAATGGAGTGGAGATGCTGATATATCAGTGGCATATAAAGGAATCAGCAGGAAAGGAGAGAATGATGACTGTGTGTTTGGATGCAATAAAACCTCCTGGAGTCTGTTCTGCTCTAATAACAGATTTATTGCCCGTCACAATGCTAAGAAAACTGACATACGTGTCCCTTCAGGCTCCTGTAGGAGAGTAGGAGTGTATGTGGATGTGTCGGCCGGCATGTTGTCTTTCTACAGTGTCTCTGACACACACACACTAACACACTTACACACATTCACATCGACATTCACTGAACCTCTCTATGCTGGATTTGGTCTTTATTTCCTCACCTCAGTGTCTCTGTGTCAGATTTCTGTTTGAGACAACAAACCCATATCTGACTAAAACAATGGCAGTAGTTACAGGTGCATCTCAATAAATTAGAATGTCGTGGAAAAGTTCATTTATTTCAGTAATTCAACTCAAATTGTGAAACTCGTGTATTAAATAAATTCAATGCACACAGACTGAAGTAGTTTAAGTCTTTGGTTCTTTTAATTGTGATGATTTAGGCTCACATTTAACAAAAACCCACCAATTCACTCAACATCTCATCTCAACAAATTAGAATACTTCATAAGACCAATAAAAAAAACATTTTTAGTGAATTGTTGGCCTTCTGGAAAGTATGTTCATTTACTGTATATGTACTCAATACTTGGTAGGGGCTCCTTTTGCTTTAATTACTGCCTCAATTCGGCGTGGCATGGAGGTGATCAGTTTGTGGCACTGCTGAGGTGGTATGGAAGCCCAGGTTTCTTTGTCAGTGGCCTTCAGCTCATCTACATTGTTGGGTCTGGTGTCTCTCATCTTCCTCTTGACAATACCCCATAGAGTCTCTATGGGGTTCAGGTCAGGCGAGTTTGCTGGCCAATCAAGCAAAATAACACCATGTTCATTGAACCAGCTTTTGGTACCTTTGGCAGTGTGGGCAGGTGCCAAGTCCTGCTGGAAAATGAAATCAGCATTTCCATAAAGCTTGTCAGTAGAAGGAAGCATGAAGTGCTCTTAAATTTCCTGGTAGATGGCTGTGTTGACTGTGGACTTCAGAAAACACAGTGGACCAACACCAGCAGATGACATGGCAGCCCAAATCATCACTGACTGTGGAAACTTCACACTGGACTTCAAGCAACATGGATTCTGTGCCTCTCCACTCTTCCTCCAGACTCTGGGACCTTGATTTCCAAATGAAATGCAAAATTTACTTTCGTCTGAAAAGAGGACTTTGGACCACTGAGCAACAGTCCAGTTCTTTTTCTCCACAGCCCAGGTAAGATGCTTCTGACGTTGTCTCTGGTTCAGA
The DNA here is from genome assembly GCA_023376895.1 of Aspiorhynchus laticeps. Taxonomy (NCBI): domain Eukaryota; kingdom Metazoa; phylum Chordata; class Actinopteri; order Cypriniformes; family Cyprinidae; genus Aspiorhynchus; species Aspiorhynchus laticeps. Next base: position 37,784,904 of record CM041805.1, on the reverse strand, counting down.
AGTGGCTTGGTAGCCCTTTTCCTGAAGACGTCTGAGCGTGGTGACTCTTGATGCACTGACTTCAGCTTCAGTCCACTCCTTGTGAAGCTCTCCCAAGTGTTTGAATCAGCTTTGCTTGACTGTATTCTCAAGCTTGCGGTCATCCCTGTTGCTTGTGCACCTTTTCCTACCCAAATTCTTCCTTCCAGTCAACTTTGCATTTAATATGCTTTGATACAGCACTCTGAAAACAGCCACACCTTTCAGTAATGACCTTCTGTGACTTACCCTCTTTGTGGAGGGTGTCAATGTTCATCTTCTGGATCATTGCCAAGTCAGCAGTCTTCCCCATTATTGTGGTTTCAAAGAACAAGAGATACCCAGAATTTATACTATATGGATGGTCATTTATTGAAACTCAAATGTAAATATTCTAATATTTTGAGATACTGATTTTTGACTTTCATGAGCTGTAAGCTCTAATCATCAAAATTAAAACAAAAAAAACTTTTGAAATGTTTTACTTTACATGTAATGAATCTAAAATATATGAAAGTTTCACTTTTTGAAATAAGTTACAAGAAACTTTTTCACGACATTCTAATTTATTGAGATGCATCTGTAATTGCATTTGGTCCTTCTCCATTTAGAATCCTCCCTCCATTACCTGTTCTGTTTTAAAATTGCTTCCTAGGGCAGTTTTATCTGAAGCGTCTTTAAGTACAGTTCAAGGTATGGTCCACTACCTCCCAGTATGATGAAATGTCCCAGTATCTCATGAGGGATACCTCACAACATAATTCTATGTGATCTATTGCAATATATTATCATATTCACATCATATTAGATCTTTGTTGTTACCACTCATGCCAAATTCAGATTTTTTATTTTAATGGGCCCTTTTGAACATTCTGTTGACAATACGTAACTCTGCACCTAAATGTCTAACTCTAATTAGAGTATAAGTAGACAGTTTGCTTAATATCTGCCAACACTTTGTTTATTTTACTGACTATAAATAACTTTGCAAGTACATATCATTTCTAAACCTAACCTTAGTCCATTAATACTCTGCTAACAGACAAGGAGGTGCAACATTACTTATAGTCAGTAGAATGTGTTAAAGAGACCACCACAATAAAGTGAAACCGGTAGCACTTTTTTACAGTCATGTTCCTAATGTACATACTATGTACTTAATATAGTTATTACAATAACTAGGTAATAGGTACTAACCCTGAACCTACCCCTAAACCTAACCCTACCCCATGTAGTTACCTTATATTACCAGTGTTTTCATAGGAAAGTACACTGTAAGTGCAACTGTGAAACCTTTTATTTTTAACATTTTAATTTGAGTGTACTCTTAAGTGCAAATTTAATTAAACTATAACTGACAACCAGTGAGGAAAAGCATAAGCCAGTAACTTATAAAACAAAGTAAGTAAAAAAAACAAAAAAAAAACATTTATTGGTAAAAGTATCCCAACACAGCTTATGTTTGGAAAAAGGTAACAGCCGTTGGATGCAAAGTGTAGAGTAACCCTAAAGAATTCATGTTTGCTTGTGGCTGTGTAGTGCTGACCTAAAACTTGTGTATAGCTAGTCAATGAAAGTGACTCATGTGAAAATACTATATATTATGTACCTTTATTTTTAGTGTTCTTGCCTGTGTTGATATTTAACTTGTATTGTAATACTGTAACTACAAGGGAAATACCACTGTTTGTAGAGGAGGGGGAGTCATTTATTTTTGATTTACAATTTCTTCTCACCTGTGGTTTTTAGGTATAGAGGGTGTGAGGTTTATTGTATTTTGTTTCGATTGGATTATTTCAGTTTCTTTTTGTTCAAATTTACTGAGTGAAAGATACAATATTTGAAACATGAATAATAACATTGCATTTTTTAATCTTTTTACAACACAGAGAAAGAATTTAAAAATATGTGTAGAATTGTGGACTCCAAAAATTGCAATAGTATCACTTGCTCTGTGTCTGTAGGTCCAGTCTACAGAGAGTTCAAAGTAACACAAAAGCAGTGTTATTTTAATGTGATTGAAATACAATTTTAATTTTTGTTAATGTTTTGAATTAGAGTTTAACATTTTCTCTTTTCATTTAAATGTTAGTTTATGTAGTTAAAGTCATATAGTTAAAGTTATTTTAGTTTTTGTTGTTTTCGTTACGTATGTCTATATAGTTTTTATCATTTTATTTCAGTCTTAGTTATTAATCAGTACTTGTATTTTCCAGAGTACTTCCAAATGCATGCTTATTTTCTAACACAGGCACATCAATAAATGTATTAATCCTCTCAAAAGGCTCCTTGGCAAATTTATTTATGATTTGACATGAAAAGGATAGATGAACAGGCCTTTAAAGGGAACCTATTATGTAAAAATCACTTTTATAAGGTGTTTGAACACAGTTCACAGCTGTAGTGTGTAAAAACAACCAGCCTACAATGGTAAAAATCCACCCACTGGTTTTTTTTTTATAATCCCAAAAAATCATAAACGGTCTCTCAGAACAAGCGATTCCAGATTTCTCCCTTTTGACACGTCACTGAGGGGAAAAAGTCCCACCCATTTGTGACACTCTCTGCCCTATTAGCATAAACACAGTCCTGAGTGTGAAGCAGCCCACCATTATTACTCTTTTCTTGCTGTAGCTACCAAAGAGGCATTACAAATGTTGTGTAACTAGTGGCACTCTGTAAGGCTAATGTTGCTAAAGCGACCATCATCTCTGCCTGTTTTCACTGAGGCAGCCTTCAAGTGCTACCAGAATGATTGAAAATAGGAATGTGGTAGTTAAAAAATGCATATGCAAGCAATGTGAGTCGATCGCTTGAGAGTTTCTGACAGTTTTAGTGCGTGAGACTGTCGGTGCATTCCAAACGGGATATATCGCCCTCCGAAGGGCACTTCGGAGTGAAAACAATCATGGCCGCCATATTGAAGTGTTGTTCCAAACCGAAGTGCTCAAAATTAGCCACTTCAAAGGGCCCTTCGGAATGAAGGATTTCAAAGGGTACAACTGATGGACACTTCGGGCCCCCATGATCCTTTGCGCAGATTCTTTGCATGATGACGGCGCCTCCGTGTGGGCACGGGATGATGACGCAGAAGGGCACTTCAAGAAAGTGGTCCCCTACACCCTTCAACCCTTCGAAGCTCTCACTCCGGAGGGTAAAGCCTTTGAAGGGACTAGGGCATAGGGATGAGCCCTTCCGAATGGAACGCAGGGTGTTTGTTGTTGCCCTGTGCCAGAGCATTAGCTTTTGAAGCTCCACCCTCTTCTGAAAGGGGGCTTTGAGCAGCAGATCATTTGCATTTAAAGGGACAAACACAAAAACAGCACATTTTGGCTCATACCCTATAAGTGGCATCTTAAACAAGCTGTGGGGAATTTTGAGCTAAAACTTCACATACACTCTCTGGGGATATCAGAGACTTATTTTACATCTTGTAAAAAGTGGCATAATAGGTCACCTTTAAATATAATTACTGCAAAAACACAAAAATATTGGTCAATATTAAACTGTAGCCTTAGAAAGACACCAGGGGCCTGTACCATGAAGCCGGTTTAGCTGGCTAGCCAGGTAAGTTTCAGTTTAGTTTGCACCAATCCTAGGTTTTAGGTACCATGAAAGTAGCTTGACTTTTAGTGGTGTTCATCACCATAGTAACTTACGCTCCACAGCTAACCTGCTCCGGGGCAGGTTATGTTCTGGTTTAGAGATCTCAAACCGAAATTTGACCAATCAGATTCAAGCAAAGTAACACATCTCTGATGCAATAAAGCCACTCCCCCAGTTTTTCTTACTCCAAATTAAAAGACGCTACATAGTAAATCATTTTTAAAGATAAAATTGTCTGGTTTTTAGAGACGATTATTTTTTATAATTATTTTATTTGATTTATATCCATTACACAAGCTAGCTTAGTTTAATAGTAATTATTAAGCTTTTATTTTAAATTAATAGGCTATAAATATATAGATAACATGCAATATAAATAAGTTTTAGAATCAATAGCTTTAAACATGATTAGCTACATATGAGCTTAGATTTTTAAGTGTTTTTATACCTATAAATATTATCAACTCTATAAACTAACTATACAACTTTTACTTTTTCATGGATAGATTGTTTCATCTAGTAAATGTGTTTAAAATCTTCATATTGTTCAATCTTTTAATATTTGGTAGTGAATTGCACTGACTCTCTCATGAGAAGTGAATCACAGTTTCAAGGCATGTGACTGGCTGTTCGCCACTAATGTCACACTTTCGTGTGCACATGCTCCATTAACTCAGGATCAAGCCTGAGTTGACAGAGAAAGTTGATGATCTGCCTCATGGTACCAACAAAGCCGGATTGGACTGTTTTGTCAAACACCTCACAACAGTTACACCTTCTCAGATCCTTCATTGCAGATACACAAGTCCTATTCTACAAATCACAAATCAGAATCAGAATCAGCTTTATTCGCCAAGTGTGCGCAAACACACGAGGAATTTGTTGTGGTTTTTAAGAAGCTCTTGGTACATACACGCATTCATACATATATACATACATATCTGACATGAGAACAGAAACATTTAACTAAGACTTAACAATAATAATACTGTGTATGAATCTGGAACAGAAGATTATGTACAGATTTGTGCGTTATTTTCTCTCTCTATATATATACAGTTGTATAGAAAATATACATGTATTTACATAGTACTTGAGAGAGAGGCAATAATTAGAGATGGAGAATGAATTACAGGCATAAATTACAGAACACAGGTAATAACTCCTGTGTTAGCTGTTTAGGCTGGAGATGGCATGGGGGAAAAACTGTTTTTATGCCTAGATGTTCTAGTGCACAGAGATCTGCAGCGTCTGCCTGAAGGGAGAAGTGCAAACAGGTTGTGTCCGGGGTGAGAGGGGTCTGTGATGATGTTACCTGCCTGTTTCTTCACTCTGGAGAAGTACAAGTCCTGAAGGCTGGGCAGGTGCACACCAATGATCCTTTCTGCTGTCCTAACAGTCCGTTGCAGTCTTCTTATATATGGTTTCCTGGCTGACCCAAACCAGACAGTTATAGAGGAGCACAGAACCGACTCAATAACAGCAAAGTAAAACTGTGTCATATGCGCCTGCGGTAGGTTTAACTTTTTCAGTTGACGAAGGAAGAACAACCTCTGCTGAGCATTTTTCACGATGGAGTCAATGTGAGTGTCCCACTTCAGGTCCTGAGAGATGGTTGTTCCCAGGAATCTGAATGACTCCATTGCAGTCACAGTGCTGTTCATGATGGTGAGTGGGGGGAGAGCAGGGGGGTTTCTCCTGAAGTCCACTATCATCTCTACAGTTTTGAGCGTGTTAATCTCCAGGTTGTTAAGACTGCACCAGACAGCCAGCTGCTCAACCTCCTGTCTGTAAACAGACTCGTCACCGTCCTGGATGAGGCCGATGACTGTGGTGTCGTCTGCAAACTTCAGGAGTTTAACAGAGGGGTCTTTAGATGTGCAGTCATTTGTGTAGAGAGAGAATAGCAGTGGGGAGAGAACGCAGCCCTGAGGAGCTCCATTGCTGATGGTGCGGGTGTTGGATGTGAGTTTTCCCAGCCTCACTAGCTGCTGCCTGTTTGTCAGGAAGCTGGTGATCCACTGACAGATGGAGGTGGGTACAGAGAGCTGTGTCAGTTTATTCTGAAGGGTGTCCGGGATGATGGTGTTGAAAGCGGAGCTGAAGTACACAAACAGGATCCTTGCATAAGTCCCTGGTTTGTCCAGATATTGGAGGATGTAGTGCAATCAAGAAACTCGTACGCTCACATGTTTTGCTACTATTGCTGCAGCGAATATGGTGCAAAACACATTCACACACCTGCATCAAAAATGTGAAGTCGCGGATGAATTTTGTACATCCGCAAATCAGTATGTGAATTCTTGCAATGAGTTTTGCACACTTGTAGAATGTTTTCTTACATATATATTTTTTTCTTGGATGCTTTTTCTAGCACAAACACAAGTACATAACGACAACGGCTTGAATCTGCTGCTACGAGTCTTAAACGCTGTTTTTCATTTGCAAATGACAAGTTTCGCGCACTCTCCCTTTTGCACCACATATCTGTGTGACATATGGAGCTAAAGTAATTTGTGCATCTGTAGAGGCAACAGCGGCCACTCTTCAGAGATCACAGAAGTTTGGCCAATCAGAAGAGCTAGTTTGTCCGCCTATCAGCAGGGAGAGAAGAAAAAAAACTTTCGCGACCTGTAAGGCAACCAATAAAAGTATGTTTTTTTCTTTCTTTTTCTGAAATCACTCACCGTTACACAGTACAGTATATTTGTTTATAGTTTAAATATAAAATGACTTTAGCTCCAACCCTGATAAAACTCACCTACCTGTAGCCTTCTAGTAATCCTAATTAAGTTAGCTGGTTGAGGTGTGTTTGATTAGGGTTAAAGGTAAACTGCAGGACAGTGGCCCTCCAGTACCAAGTTTGCCCATCCCTGCTTCAACTCATAAAGAGGCTTTATAAAAGATTAACCCGTTAATTAAATAGATTATTATAAGAGTGTCATATACAAGACGATTAAATATATTTGTTAATATATTTAAATTATAAACAAATGTACAGAATAACAGTGAGTGATTTCAGAAAAAGAAAGAAAATGTACCTTTATTGGTATTTGCTGCTGTCTGCTCCGGAAGATGCTCGAAGTTCGCAAGCATTTTTATTATTTTATTTTTACCCCCTGCTCGTTCGTGTGCCAACTGATAGGCACCTAAACTACACTGTAAAGAGATTGCTGTAAATTTTACAGTAGCTGGATGTATTATTACTGTATTCTCATTTAAAGTATTATTACTGTATTGTCAATATTAGTACTGTTCAGTTTATTTTCATTTTTTTTACCTGTATAAAACAAGATAATTGCAGTACAACACTGTATACCATATTATTTTACAACCCCAACCTCATAAAGATCACAATAACGCATTAGCATTTGTCTTTATAATATTCTTTTTAATTGTTGAACATGTTCTTTTTAAAAATACAAATTACAAATCTTCATCTCTTGCATGTGCTAGCTGAAAAAGGGCATCACCACAGTCCCCCAGGGACTGTATCTGTAGCATGACAAAACAGACTTCACAGAAATAAAATACAGTAAAAAAATAGTTTGTGTTGTGTTAAATTTAAGTAATTTTGGCAAAGTTGACAAGCTCTCTGATGAGAAACAACATGAGGGGATTCAGGCTGATGCTTTTTCTTTGCACCCTCTTTCCTGAATTCCATCTAATCTGTGACTCTGAATGGCATTTGGTGCCACCAGGGTTGATTCTCGTAATGAACCTGCAAGCACAAGAAGAAAAAAAATATTTCAAACAAGTGTTTACAGAATTTGCCCTAACTGCCAGACTTTGTGCTGTATGCACTTTGAGATTAATAAAAACACTATATACTCTCTGAACGCACCTACAAGGAAGGGATAATCCATCACAAATCATTAAACTTGTAATCCATTCCTTATAATGCATTCCTGTAGATCAAACAGTAGATCAAGTCATTATTTTATATAGCGCTTTTTACAATGCAGATTGTGTCAAAGCAGCTTTACAGTATTAAACAGGGACATATTGTGTTGAGATAGTGTGTCATTCTCCTCTGGCCAGACAAACCAGCAGGTTGTTCCATGCTGCAGCTGAGTCAGATTGTGCAGATTACTCATGTAAGAATGCATCCGCTGGCCCAAACAATGGAATCAGTGGCCTGGTCGAAGGTTTAATGCATGTTCGGTCTTTTATTTGCGCTATCTGGATTTAGGTCCAATTTTAGTCTAGCTCCATGAATCCAATCAGAGAGCTCATCTTTACTGGATATGTGATTAAAGTTGTGTGTAATGTTAAAATCAGGCAGAAATTCACAAGTCTTTACAGACTGTAGAGATGGAAATGGTCAAATTTATGAAGAGAATAAGAAAATACTAATTGCCAAGCTAACAGTATTGCACCAAAACTGGCAAACTAATGCCCTGAACACAGATCTGACTAGTATAAACAATATCATTTAAAAGTTAAATTTCCCAGCAGATCTGGGTGTCATAATGCCTGCAACACAGCCAACCTGCACAGCAGACTGTGTAAACTCAGCTGTAACAGCAGTTTAAGGTGCAACATGCTTAGACTGTGCTGAAACATTAGCTTTTAGATCTGACAATTAACACTCAGTTTGTTTTAGCCTTTTGTTTACAAACCATGTGTTACATGTTGACCTGTTTTAGTTTAGTTTTCTATGTCTCTGTCATCCTACCTAGTTTGTTTCCATGGTTATTAGTTAATTAGCTCCACACCTGTTTCTGTTTCTCCTTGATTGTGATTAGTATTTAAAGTCTGTGTTCTCCCCTGTTCCTTTGTCTGCTATCGTTTTGGATTTGTGTTTTGTTGTACCTTATTTCTCCTGTGGATTATTAAAAGAACTCCTTTTGATTATACTCCGTCGTGCGCTTGTCTCTACCCATCAAACACGTAACAGAATAGCAGACCCAAAAAGTTGAATATATTTAGCGGCGTTCTTTTCCCTTTTTTTTGTTTTGTTACTTTCTTCCCTCTCCCACTATGGACCAGCCCGCAGTCCAGCTGCTTTGCCTGGAGCAGCAGGATCGTCCGCTGGAAGACCACACCAGGGACTTTATCGATCTGGCGTGCCTTACACACTTCCCGGACCGCTCGCTCTGTGTTTTCTACATCACCAGCCTGAGCGAGCGGTGTAAGGCACGCCTACCAGCGGACGGTCCAAAGGAGAATTTCGCCGCTTGTGTGGAGTGGGTGCTGGAGAATAATGGACTGTTTTTCTCCGTCTGCCCTGCCGAGGACAACTCCAGCCCCACACCTGATCCAGAGCCCAGCCAGCCCTCACCATCTCGCTGCACGGAGTGTTCGCCAGAGCCCACCGCAGCCGCAGAGCCCGAGCCCGCCGCGATTACAGAGCCTACACCATTTAAAGTGACAGAGCTACTCATCGCCCCGGAGCCTGAACTCAACGCGACTGTCCAGGTGTGTGAGCCAGCAACACCGTGCGTCGTGGGAATTATAGTGGAGATTGAGGGAATGAAGGATGACCCCGCCCACACTCCCACCACTGAGGGTGAGCTGCTACTGGACTCTGAACTTTTGGATAGGTTGAGTGAGGAGGATTTCTGGCTGCTCCCTTTCCCGTTGCTCCCGCCCACCTCCCCATGGTCTCCAGAGCCCCTGCTGGTTCTGTCCAGCTTTCCAGAGCCCCTGCTGGTTCCGTCCAGCTCTCCAGAGCCCCTGCTGGTTCCGCCCAGTACTCCTTCCTCAGCCAGTTCCTCGATTTCAAGAAGGTTCCCTCCAGCCTCCCACTCCCTCCTCCTCTGTACCAGCCAGCCAGTCCATCAGCCCTCTCTCAGCTGCCTCAGGAAGGCTCCTCAGCACGCCATGTCCGGTGGGTCGATTGCGCTTCGGGACATCCTGTCACCATCTTCCTCGGGTTTGGAGGATCCCCAGTCTCCGCCTCCAGCCTTCGAGACCCGGACTCCACCTCGGCCCTCTGATCCATCGGCTCCACCTTGGCTCTTGGCTCCCTCGTCTCCACCGTGGCCCGTCATTCCACCAGCTCCACCGGGCTCCCTCATCCCTACGGCTCCGCCTTGGTCAGTCGTCCCCCTGTCTACTCCACGGGACTCCACTCTTCCAGCTCTGCCTCATCCCTCCGTCCCTCTGGCTCCGTCGGGTTCCTCCCTCCCTCCGGCTACACCTTCATCCTCTGTCACTCCGGCTCCGCCGCGTCATTCCGGATCCCCGCCTACGCCTCATTCGCCGGCTCCGCCTAGGCCCTCCGGATCCTCTGTGTCACCCAGGCTCTGCGGCTGCTCTGCTCCAACCTGGGCTCCTACTCCACCGGCGTCATCTCCGTCAGTCGGCCCCTTGGTGTCGGCGGTCCCATCTCCACCATGGCTCCTCCCGCCGTCGACTCCACCATGGGCCGCCATCCTGGCTGGCCTCTGGACTTCCACCTGGCTCCTCCTGCTCCGGGCTCCTCCCTGGCTCCTCCCACCCTCCACTCCCCCTTGGACTAATTTTTTTGAATCTTTTTGTTTATGCCCCTTTCCCATTGCCTGCCCCTCTCCTGCTCCACGCCCACCTCCTGAACCCCCACCCTCCCTCCTCTGTTGGACTATGCTTTTCGGCGCGAGGACGCACCGTTCCGGGAGGGGGCGAAATGTTACATGTTGACCTGTTTTAGTTTAGTTTTATGTCTCCATCATCCTACCTAGTTTGTTTCCATGGTTATTAGTTAATTAGCTCCACACCTGTTTCTGTTTCTCCTTGATTGTGATTAGTATTTAAAGTCTGTGTTCTCCCCTGTTCTTTTGTCTGCTATCGTTTTGGATTTGTGTTTGGTTGTACCTTATTTCTCCTGTGGATTATTAAAATAACTCCTTTTGATTATACTCCATCGTGCGCTTGTCTCTACCCATCAAACACGTAACACCATGATCGTGATAATGATATATGTCTGTGTAAATTAAAACAAATTTGCTCCTGATGATATGTAATATTGGATTACAACCATCTGAAACAACTGTATGGCTCTGGCCATTACAGGAAAATTAAGATCCACCAGTCTTCAAGCAATTTGTAAAAAGGATCAAAATTAAACTGTTCTTCTCTCTACATGTTTCCCCTTCAGACTGACTGCTGCCATCTCTGAGGGACAAAATTCCACAAGGATGTCTGGTCCCACCTACAACAACTTGCACATACACAACAATGAGATGGGAGTGGAGATGTTACAGGGGGTCATTCACATCTCATAGCAATACATAAGTAGTTACATGACCTCCCGGTGTATATCACCGGAACTAAATTATTATAACACAAATTATGACATCTCCTATACACAAACATACACACCAACATACAGAACACACTTTCATTATTACAACTACATAATATACTTACTTGGTATTGAACATAAGGACATCCAGGTCTAAATTTACTCACATCATTCAAACCTATCAATCATTATTGACTTCATACATATAGGTCAAAGGATTTTTTTTTTTTTGAATTTCATTTCAATTATGGCAAACATTTTGCAATTTTAAAATCTTGTGCAAATGTTATGGTCTTATGAACTTACTGTATGTAAATACTGTAATGTGCATAGAACTTGCATGACTACAATCACGCATCAATTGATTCAAATTCTATTTACAAATTCTAAGATGAGACGTATTCAGCAATGAAGCATGGTCTCTTAGGACAAAATATTTATCATGTCCAATCATTAGCATTGTTGTGAAATAGGGGGCACACTAGTCTGCAGCATATGTCTAATGACCATACAGATGTATTTAAACAAATAACATTTGATATCAAAAATCAATTACCCAATTTACAATCAAATCTACATTATCAAGTGTGACTTAGTCTGTACATCAAATGCACAGAGGATGATCGGAAATAGCTGAACTAAAGATTTTAAATCTCTCTTTCTGTTAATTTCATTCTCTGATTGACCTAGCTGAAACCTCAGGTTGTCACAAATCCTGGTCATGAACTTTGGTTCACTCACCACTAGAGGTCACTCTCCCATCACATGGACTTTCACACCACACAGTTACAGATCACTCATAGACTGCATTTCCCATCATCCACTGCACCAACACAGCTGTTCACAATGATCACGCTTGCACCTGTTTTCCATCTCACAATCACCATCACCCAATCACACACACACACACACACACACAAGCCCTGGACTTTCTCCCACTCACTGCCGAGTATTGTTAGCCCAGCTACCTACAAAGCGTTTTCCAGTATCCTGAGTTAGATTTCCTGTGTCCTGATTCCTGCACGTTCTCCTGGATTATTCTCTCTGCCTAGCCCTCTGGATTAAGTTTGCCGATCGCTGACCCACGCTTGCCTAAGGACTATTCTCTGCCTTATCCTTGTTATACCTGTTTGCCACTGTCCGATACTGCCTGTATCGACCATGTCCTGTAATAAAAGCTTGCAGATGGATCCGTATGTCTCGCGTCTCGTCAGCTCCGTAACACAGGTCTGCATTAATGCTTTGCAATTAAAACACTTAATATAGGCAATTTTATGATGGTAATTATGAGATTGTGTATTTCTATGTTTAATTATGTGATATATTTTTATTATGCATACCACTGGTAAATATACTAGTTATGTTGATTTTTCTACTTCCCTTTTATTCACCCAGACCAAGAATCTAAATCCAAATTACAATATTTAGTAGTAGTAAACAATCTGGTAACTAAATGAGACCTGTTCACTAAATATTTGACTCTGGAAAATGGAGACCTTATTTACCACTCGCACTTTGGACAAGATTGTTATTTTGTGTATTATTTGTTTATTTTATAACCCTCTTTTCATCCCACAACATCACCAAAGTCATCAGTGTTCAGTTTTTGCATGGTCATTCAGAAGTTGTTTAGATGTCTCGAACGCATTGGAGCATTGTCAGCGAAATGATTCCTTCACCTATGGAGATCTGACAAAATTCTGCAAATCACACCTTCTACCTGAAGGGGACTGAAGGCTTCTCAGCAGGTCAGATAAACATCCTGGGGAGGACGGCACTGGACACAGATGTTTCCCCAGAATAGAAGGACACTTTCAACTCGCTTGATCAACTCAATGGACCTGATACATCAAGTAATCCTACAGACTGATTACCACCACAGCCAGTGCAGGTGGAAACACACCTGACCAAAAGACTGCAGCGACACAGAATGCCTATGCTTAAAGGGACTGATGTGTCACTGACGTTTCACTGATGTGATTTCTGCAGTGCTGTCCTCAACCTGTCTTAATGTTGTAATTTCAGGTGACCACTCTGCTCCTGCATGCATCAACTAGTGCTGCCTGCTCTGCAAAGACTGTGGCAGTAATGAACATCATTCAGAAATCATTTATTTTTGGTCCCTTAGGTACCACTCAGCGTTTGCCCCAAGGGATAAGGGAAGGACTGTAGGGAGTGAAATAATTTCCTTTATGAAATTAACTCCTGATAAAGCCAAAACTCAGGAATTCAGATACCATGCAATAAAACTAATCTGGAGAATAGATCTCCAAAGACGACAAAGAGCACCACTCCCCTTGTTCACTTACAACCCCCACTGCTCTCCCTGCCCTCACTGCCTCTGACTCTTCAACCTCACTCTTCTTCCCCAAAAGCAAGAATGTCCATATGCCACAAACGTTATATCTTGTGAATGTTGTTTTTTCCTTTTCATGTTTGGTATCATTTTAAAGGTCTCTGTGCGATTGGTAAAATGGTCTCAATTTCACAGTAGTCACTTGTATTATGAGAAAGACTAAAAAACTTTTGTAGAATTGTGTTCTGCTGCTGAGGGGTGTGTCCCCCTTTAGGGGTCTGTGAAAATGGTTATCTATCTCCAGCCAGGTGCGACTCTGGATCACGGGAACTAAAACACCAAAAGGTATTTTATGTTTAAAATATGTTTAAGATTTCTTTGTTTTTGTTCTGGTAGTATTTAAGGGAAAGTTGCAAATCAGTCATTGCGATTCTGTAGTAAGATCAGCCCGTAGCGTGGAGTGTACAGGTGCATCTCAATAAATTAGAATGTCGTGGAAAAGTTCATTTATTTCAGAAATTCAACTCAAATTGTGAAACTCGTGTATTAAATAAATTCAATGCACACAGGCTGAAGTAGTTTAAGTCTTTGGTTCTTTTAATTGTGATGATTTAGGCTCACATTTAACAAAAACCCACCAATTCACTATCTCAACAAATTAGAATACTTCATAATACCAATAAAAAAAAACATTTTTAGTGAATTGTTGGCTTTCTGGAAAGTATGTTAATTTACTGTATATGTACTCAATACTTGGTAGGGGCTCATTTTGCTTTAATTATTGCCTCAATTCGGCGTGGCATGGAGGTGATCAGTTTGTGGCACTGCTGAGGTGGTATGGAAGCCCAGGTTTCTTTGACAGTGGCCTTCAGCTCATCTGCATTGTTGGGTCTGGTGTCTCTCATCTTCCTCTTGACAATACCCTATAGATTCTCTATGGGGTTCAGGTCAGGCGAGTTTGCTGGCCGATCAAACACAGTAACACCATGGTCATTGAAACAGCTTTTGGTACCTTTGGCAGTGTGGGCAGGTGCCAAGTCCTGCTGGAAAATGAAATCAGCATCTCCATAAAGCTTGTCAGCAGAAGGAAGCATGAAGTGCTCTAAAATTTCCTGGTAGATGGCTGCGTTGACTGTGGACTTCAGAAAACACAGTGGACCAACACCAGCAGATGACATGGCAGCCCAAATCATCACTGACTGTGGAAACTTCACACTGAACTTCAAGCAGCATGGAATATGTGCCTCTCCACTCTTCCTCCAGACACTGGGACCTTGTTTCCAAATGAAATGCAAAATTTACTTTCATCTGAAAAGAGGACTTTGGACCCCTGAGTTCTTTTTCTCCACAGCCCAGGTAAGACGCTTCTGACGTTGTCTCTGGTTCAGAAGTGGCTTGGTAGAACTTTTCCTGAAGACGTCTGAGCGTGGTGACTCTTGATGCACTGACTCCAGCTTCAGTCCACTCCTTGTGAAGCTCTCACAAGTGTTTGAATCAGCTTTACTTGACAGTATTCTCAAGCTTGTAGTCATCCCTGTTGCTTGTGCTCCTTTTCCTACCCAAATTCTTCCTTCCAGTCAACTTTGCATTTAATATGCTTTGATACAGCACTCTGTAAACAGCCACACCTTTCAGTAATAACCCTCTGTGACTTACCCTCTTTGTGGAGGGCGTCAATGTTCGTCTTCTGGATCATTGCCAAGTCAGCAGTCTTCTCCATTATTGTGGTTTCAAAGAACAAGAGATACCCGGAATTTATACTGTAGGGATGGTCATTAATTGAAACTCAAATGTAAATATTCTAATATTTTGAGATACTGATTTTTGACTTTCATGAGCTGTAAGCTCTAATCATCAAAATTACAACAAAAAAACTTTTGAAATGTTTTACTTTACATGTAATGAATCTAAAATATATGAAAGTTTCACTTTTTGAAATAACTTACAAGAAAAAATTAACTTTTTCACGACATTCTAATTTATTGAGATGCACCTGTATAGTATGCTCCATGCTATGTATTTTTCTGAAGTCAGGTATACATTTTTATTCTTAGATTCATCTTTAAACAACTGATGTAATGTATTTTCTTATTTTTGAATTGGCTTCTTATTGTTTAGTTATGCAATTGGCATGACACGTTTTTACCTGACTAATAATAAATTGTTATATTTGATTTATTCTGAACTGTCCTGAAATCATTATGACTATTAGACTCTGAGAAGGCTTTTATTACCTCAAATCTACGGCCAGGATAGTTCAAACTGAAGGCTCATGAATGAATGGATCAGTAGGCATGTCATCGGAGACCTCAGATTTCTGTCTATCACTAGTGTTAGCAAGTTGTAAGGGAAAAGATTAAGTAAACTACACTTTTTGTCATAAGCAAGCAGTTGGCGGCAGACAATTGGGTATTAGTCTACCTACACCCTCTGACTAACATCAGACTGGCGTGTTTGTGTCCGTGAGATCTACACAAAAACCCAGGGCGTTAGACTCTATGCGACATTAGTCAAAGTCAAGTCAAGTAAAAATTTTGTGTTTATGTGACCTCGGAATAAGAAAGAAACAGACTAATATTAGCGTAAATGCCATTCTTCTAACGATGTAACAAGTACACCGGGTGTTATTGGAAGTGCTCCCAGTTCCGGTTGACCTAATTAATACAGCCTATTTGAATTATAGAAATGTGTTAGTGTGTTATGTGTAAGCCAGGTTAAAGAGATGGGTCTTTAATCTAAATTTAAACTGACAGAGTGTGTCTGCTTCCCGAACAGTCTTTGGTAGATTGTTCCAGAGTTTGGGCGCTAAATAGGAAAACAATCTCCCACCCGCAGTTGATTTTGATATTCTAGGTATTATCAAATGGCCAGAGTTTTGAGATTGTAGCAGACTTGAAGGACTATAATACAATAAGAGCTCACTCAAGTACTGAGGAGCTAAACCATTCAGGGCTTTATAAGTAATTAACAAGATTTTAAAATCTATACGAAGTTTAATAGGGAGCCAGTGCAGTGTTGACAGAACCGGGCTAATATGGTCATACTTCCTGGTTCTAGTAAGAACTCTAGCTGCTGCATTTTGAACCAGCTGGAGTTTGTTTATTAAGCGTGCAGAACAACAACCAAATAAAGCATTACAATAATCTAACCTTGAGGTCATAAACGCATGAATTAACGTTTCGGCATTTGACATTGTGAGCTTAGTGTTATATTGCTGAAATAATGGGGTTGATTCCCAGGGAATGGATAACGATTTAAAACAAACAAAAACCTTCAACTAGTTTACTTCGGCTAACTTACCAGTTGATGTTATCCCAGTTACGATGGCAATCACAAAAAAAGCCTCCAACTGGAATGTATTGCAGATGACATGATCCAGACCACAAACTAGAAAATAACAAAAAAACTTTGGGTAACTTAACTCAATAAAATGTGTACATAATGCAGCACAAGTTGCTTTGGATTAAAGCATCTGGTAAATGCATGAATGTAAATATAATGTAAAATCAAATGTATTTTGGGGTACCTAATTTCAATAAAATTGACAGCTGGCCATTTGATGATAATGCACCTAACAATCAGCATCCGTGTTTTTGCTTGGAGCAATCTCCAGTAACAGAGTCACAATCCTGTTAGTGTTATTGTAGTTTAAAAAAAACATACAATAACAGAACTTACAGGTTATTATAAAATAAACAACATTCATAATATTTGTTAGCCAAACTTCCTATATATTGCTAGTCCGTTCCTATACAACCAGATCTGTGGGTTAGTGGAGAGCAGCAGCCAGTGTCTACTTCGGCTAATATAGTAGTTGATGGCAGCTTACTCACCTGTTGTTACCACCTCTACGATTCAATCACAAGAAAAGACTCCAACACACCTCCGTTGCATGTGACATTACCAATAGACTAAAACCTGAAAATAAAATACAAAAGATGTACATAACAGCGGTGTGCCTTAACTCATTTTTCTTTACTATTTTCACGCTAGCTCGCTGTTATGTAACGTCTGACATAACCTGTGATAAAAAGGCAGTGTAGAATTATTATGCTTCCCTGATTAATTTACTTCGGATAACTGACGTTATAACTTAACTTACCAGCTGATGTAATCACTGTCACGATGGCTCCAATATACACCCTCGACATTGCAGGGTGTATATCATTGATCATTGATAAGATCATTGATAAGATCCACAAACTTGAACATAAAAAACCTGAAGATCTATAAAGAATAACAAAAACCGGATACATTATAGCTCTTCTGATTGGCCAAAATTCTCTGATCTCTGAAGAGTGGCCATCGTTGCCTCTACAGATGCACAAATCACTTTTGCTCCATATGTCACACAGATATGTGGTGCAAAAGGGAGAGTGCGCGGAACTTGTAATTTGCAAGTGAAAAACAGCGTTTAAGACTCGTAGCAGCAGATTCAAGCCGTTGTCGTTATGTACTTGTGTTTGTGCTAGAAAAAGCAAACAAGAAAAAAATATATATGTAAGAAAACATTCTACAAGTGTGCAAATCTCATTGCAAGAATTCACATACTGATTTGCAGATGTACAAAATTTGTCCGTGACTTCACATTTTTGATGCAGGTGTGTGAATGTGTTTTGCACCATATTCGCTGCAGCAATAGTAGCAAAACATGTGAGCGTACGAGTTTCTTGATTTGTGATTCGTAGAATAGGATTTGTGTTTCTGCAATGAAGGATCCGAGAAAGTGTAACTTGTGTTGTATCTGTGGGAGAGAGAAAAAAATCTACAACATTGCAACTTTTATCTGTGGCTTCAAATTTACTGATACACATGTGTGGCTGTTCTCTGCAACTACAAATTCCACTGTCACGGACGCTCAGTTGTTTTGCACCAAAAATACCTTCATATGCAAGGACATGTTTGCAGGGAACATGGCTTGTAGAACTGGCCTTGTGACTCTGAAATAGCACTTTGAAAACCTCTATTTTTGGTAGCGTTTCACCAGTTTGTGTGTATTGTCCCATCCATGGAGCGAATCCAAAATTTAACTGGATGCTTATGAATGGCTTGTTAGATCTATCTAAAGTATAGAATTTTCAAGGTTAAGATTGTGTCATGTACCATAATACTACGTGGCTTAATCTATATTGTTCAATTGTACAAACAAACTCTTAAGAATAATTAATATACTAATATTAGTTAATATTGCAATATTAATATTAAGATTATTAATATTGCCAAATAACTCTATTCTCACAGAGCACTTGTCAAGCTAAAGAGTACATCGTGCTTACCATCACAGAATCCAGTGGTTATGATTTCCTTCTCCAGGTTCTCACGCCTTGCTGCCACATTAATCTCGGGGAAGCAGAGTTTTGTTATTTTTCTCTGGACGTCTCAAGAGATGGACTGGTACAGAATTAGGGTAGTGACATTGAACATGTAAATGTGGGATAAATAATGTACAAGTTTTTGTAGTATATTTGATTTAACATTTACCTGGTAAATCAAAGGAAATTTTCCAGCTGATGTCAGCAATGAGTCCACAGTGGGAACAGAAATAGTTGTAGGAGTACTCCAACAATCAGTTTGCACATACTGAAAGACCAGTTGTCAGAAGAGAACATAATGAAATGGAAAGACAAAATTGTCATCCTGAAAACAAATTACATTTCCTTTACCAGTTTGCTGTATCAGTTTGCCATGATCGCACTACTATGTGTATATTGGGGATGATGATGAATGCACACATTTCCACTAACATTCTCCTATATATCTTAAGTCAAGTCAAGTCAAGTCACCTTTATTTATATAGCGCTTTTAACAATACAAATTGTGTCAAAGCAATTGCACAATATCAAAATAGGAAAATAGTGAGTCAATAATACTCTAGATTTAATACTGTCACATGGAATTGATGTTAATGGTGTTGAAATTCTGCAGCAAAGCGATGATATATCAGATCATTATCTAGTCTTGTGTAAACTCCATATAGTTAAAGCTGTAAATTCAACTCCTTCTTACAAATATGGTAGAACCATCACTTCTACCACAAAAGACTGCTTTGTAAGTAATCTTCCTGATTTATCTCAATTCCTCAGCATATCCAACAGCTCAGAACAACTTGATGATGTAACAGAAACTATGGACTCTCTCTTTTCTAGCACTTTAGATACGGTTGCTCCTTTACGCTTAAGGAAGATTAAGGAAAAGAGTCCAACACCGTGGTTTAATGAGCACACTCGCAACCTAAAGAGAGCAACCCGGAAAATGGAGCACAGCTGGAGGAAAACAAAACTAGAGGTATTTCGTATAGCTTGGCGGGAAAGTACCCTATCATACAGAAAAGCTTTAAAAACTGCTAGATCTGATTACTTTTTGTCTCTTTTAGAAGAAAACAAACATAACCCCAGGTATTTATTCAATACAGTGGCAAAATTATCAAAAAATAAAGCATCAACAGGTGTTGACATTTCCCAACAGCACAGCAGTAATGACTTTATGAACTATTTTACTTCCAAAATTAATACTATTAGAGATCAAATTGTAACCATGCAGCCGTCAGCTACAGTATCACATCAAATAGTGCACTATAGATCCCCTGAGGAACAATTCCACTCATTCTCTACCATAGGAGAGGAAGAATTGTATAAACTTGTTAAATCATCTAAACCAACAACATGTATGTTAGACCCTATTCCATCTAAACTAATGAAAGAGCTGCTTCCAGAAGTCATAGATCCTCTTTTGGCTATTATTAATTCATCATTGTCATTAGGATATGTCCCCAAAAACTTTAAATTGGCTGTTATTAAGCCTCTCATTAAAAAACCACAACTTGACCCCAAAGATCTAGTTAATTACAGACCGATCTCGAATCTCCCTTTTCTGTCAAAGATACTAGAAAAGGTTGTATCCTCACAATTATATTCCTTCTTAGAGAAAAATTATATCTGTGAGGATTTCCAATCAGGATTGAGACCGTATCATAGTACTGAGACTGCTCTCATTAGAGTGACAAATGACCTGCTCTTATCATCTGATCGTGGTTGTATCTCTCTATTAGTGCTACTGGATCTTAGCGCTGCGTTCGACACTATCGATCACAACATTCTTTTGAATAGACTAGAAAACTTTGTTGGCATTAGTGGAAGTGCATTAGCATGGTTCAAATCGTACTTATCTGACTGCCATCAATTCGTAGCAGTGAATGAAGAGGTATCATATAGAGGTCTTCTCGGGTCCTAAAATCCGTGCCCGACCCGAATCACTTCTTACCCGAACCTGACGTGCATAAATAATAATAAAAAAAAGATAAACCCGACCGCATTTATTTTCGAACCCGACTGGACCCGAACGTAAACGGCATTGACGCGTGCACAGCCTGCAGCCCGCATCGGTCCGGAAAAATCCCGTGGTCCTGCTGATTTGGCCGCTGCTCCATTACTTTCATTCAGTTTATTTACTTATTAGCCTATTACTTTATATTTTTGCCTGCCTGATGGATACATGTTATTTCTGAGTTTGGCTTTTAATTGTAACCAGTGGATTTGAAATATAAACGTGATAGTTTTATAAAAAAATAAATCGATAGGTTAATAAATCATGGATTTGCTAGTTTTGTCTGCAAAGTTATTTACCTCATCTCCGGTGAAGGGCTTCTGCACACACAAAAAAAGAAAAGCCTTGCATTGACACAGCGTAATGAAGTGAGTGGATTTCCTGATGGATATCATATCTATAAGATGGATTTCTGAGGTTACAAACGTGTTCCTTTTTTACGTGCGTTTCTCAAAAATGAACTTAACATGGACGCACAAGTAGGCTACGCATCCGGGAAAGTTTAAAAGAATTCGGATCTTATCGGATCCATTTGGGAAAACACATTTATTTGAATTACCCGAGACCCGAGCCTGCTAATACCGAACCCGACCCGTGTCCGAGGCACTCGTAGAAGTTTTGGACCCGAACCCTCTCGGGTCAGGTCTCGGGTTTTCGGATCCAAGTGGACCCGTGAAGACCTCTAGTATTATATCGATCACAAGTGCAGTATGGAGTACCTCAAGGCTCAGTACTAGGGCTGTTACTTTTCACACTTTATATGTTACCCTTGGGAAATATCATTAGGAAACACGGGGTTAGCTTTCACTGTTATGCTGATGATACTCAGCTCTATATTTCTTCACGGCCGGTGAAACACACCAAATTGAGAATTATGGAATGCATAGTCAATATAAAAAACTGGATGACGAGTAATTTCTTACTGCTAAATTCTGAAAAAACAGAGGTGTTAATTATCGGACCTAAAACCCCCACAAGTATTAACCTAGAACACTGTCTAACACTTGATGGCTGCTCTGTCGATTCATCGTCAGCGGTCAGGAACCTAGGTGTGCTATTTGATAGCAATCTCTCCTTTGACAGCCACGTTTCTAGCATTTGTGAAACTGCATTTTTTCATCTTAAAAATATATCTAAACTGAGACCTATGACCTCAAGGTTAGATTATTGTAATGCTTTATTGGGTGGTTGTTCTGCACGCTTAATAAACAAACTACAGATGGTTCAAAATGCAGCAGCTAGAGTTCTTACTAGAACCAGGAAGTATGACAACATTAGCCCGGTTCTGTCAACACTGCACTGGCTCCCTACTAAATATCATATAGATTTTAAAATCTTGTTAATTACTTATAAAGCCCTGAATGGTTTAGCTCCTCAGTACTTGAGCGAGCTCTTATCGCATTATAGTCCTCCACGGCCGCTGCGTTCTCAAAACTCTGGCCATTTGATAATACCTAGAATATCAAAATCAACTGCGGGCGGCAGATTTTTTTCCTATTTAGCGCCCAAACTCTGGAACAATCTACCAAACACTGTTCGGGAGGCAGACACACTCTGTCAGTTTAAATCTAGATTAAAGACCCATCTCTTTAACCTGGCGTACACATAACACACTAATACACTTCTAATATTCAAATCCGTTAAAGGATTGTTAGGCTGCATTAATTAGGTCAACCGGAACCGGGAACACTTCCCATAACACACAATGTACTTGTTACATTGTAAGAAGATTGACATCTACGCTAATATTAGTCTGTTTCTTTCTTATTCCGAGGTCACTGCAGTCACCAGATCAGATGGTGGATCAGCACCTAGAGACGACCTCTACAGCCCTGAACATCAGCGGAGACCAGGACACCTAGATGAGCCCCAGAGACAGATCCCCAGTGAGGACCCCGTCACCTAGACAGACCACTGGAACCATTTGAGCCCTTACAATCTGACTTTGCAGCAGTTGGAATTGAACTGCTGTGTCATCTGGCCAGAGGAGAAATGGCCCCCCGACTGAGCCTCGTTTCTACCAAGGTTTTTTTCTCCGTTCTGTCACCGATGGAGTTTTGGTTCCTTGCCGCTGTCGCCTCTGGCTTGCTTAGTTGGGGACACTTCATTTCCAGCAATGTCGTCGACTTGATTGAACTGAGAGACTTAAACGTAAATATAAAAAATATAAATGTCCTCATTTGATGTATCCACTGCATTCATCCACAACATAGATATACATCTAAGAACACAACTGATGAGATGTTTAAATATTAAGTGCTTAAATGTACAATAAAATTTAAACTGCAGCCATCAATAATATAAGACATGTTAATGCAAGGTGTTTTTATTTTGAGTAGAATAATTGTGCATCAAACATGCTTTTTCTGCATCAAAGACTTCTGCCATCCAGTTTTAACCGACATTAGTCATGATATGACTTAAAGGCAGGGTAGGAGATTTGGTTTGAAAACATTTTTTGTTATGCTGGTTGAAAGTCTCTTCACATTCCGATAGCAATCACAAAGTGGTCTAAATTTATTTATATGTATTTATATCATCTGTGGAAGGCATAGGACCATAAAATGTCCAATCAAAATGTTCGGTCCGAATATTAAGATAGGCTGTCCTGCCTGCCTGTCAAAATTTGATTTTGATATATCATCAACGTGTTCCAGCAAGAATGAAAGGCACTATTATTGCAATATCATGCGCTTTGTACTGTAAGGTTTTCTCAGTGGTGAATGAGACATGAGGTAATCGGACAGCGTTGCATTCTATACTCCATCAACATTGTCTCTCATCGTGTCGCAGGTTAGTCTCTGGTCTGCCTGAGTGTGTTCATGTGTTTTGGAGGAGGTGTGGCTTTGCAAAGTGATTATACAGGGAGTGGGATCTTGCTTTCAAAGCTAGCTTGCTATCGCTAGCCCTTCTGAAATCACCTACCCTACCTTTAAGGTGACGCAGATTGTGTAGTGTCAAAACAAGTGAATACTCATTAAACAATGATACAAAAATATACTGTTAATGAAAAGTTATATAATTATATAAAGTTATATAAATAAATGTGTATATATTAACCAGAAATAAATGTGAATTTGTGTAAAACAGAAAGCAATTACAATCAATCGTGCTCTAGGAAATACGGAAAAAAGGGTATCCATAAAAATAAAGCAGTTCAACAACAAATTTTCAGAATATTTTCTTGAGTTAGAAACAGTTAGATGACCTCAAAATCCCAGCCAATGGGATGCTCCATTTCTGAGGTGCCTTTGGTTTCAAGAGCTACTCTCAGTTTCTGCCAGAAGACCCTGGTGTCCTCTCCTGGTTTAGGCCAGCTGAGATATGTCTTCTTCTGGATTAGTCTCTTCATTCTGTAGTACGGAGACAGTTGATGACTTGGAATATTCTCTAGGAATACCAGGATGAGAACATCTTTTTTCTCATCAAAGAGACGGAAACTAGCAACTTGGATCTCTCTGGAACACCACTCACTTTCCAGGTAGTGACGGCTAATCACACAGATGGTTTTGCGACTGCTGTAAATGCCATCAACAATATTATCCATGATAGGTTTGCCTGGTTCAAAGTCCCTGTGATGCAAACACAACTTCCAGCCTTGCTCGCCTTCCAGCTGAGGTAACAGCTCCCTCATTACCCACAATTCATCATGAACATTATAGGAAATAAAAGCATCGTACTGCAAACCATTGGGCTTTCTCTGCTGTTTGTTATCACGGAGAAAAGCAAGGAAAAGGTAGTAAGCATAAATAACCTGCCATTTGAGGAAGTGAAAGAGAAAAGAGCCAAGGAGGGTCATGGAGACCAGTGTGAATGTGGAAATGAAACAGAAAAATCCAACATCTACATTACATGAACCTACATCAAGATCCAAGAGTTTATGTCCTTTGAGTTTGTCTGGGTAATTGCATGTGAGTTCAAAAGCACTCTCAACTTCTGTGTCATTGCTACTTATGGTCCAGTTGACGAACCAGGCATTGGTACAGTCACATGAGAGATAATTTCCTCGTAAATCCAGGTATATCAGTGTTGGAAGAGACTGGATCAGTGTCTCGTTAATGACAGATAATGCATTCTTGCTTACATGCAGCAGATGTAGTTTACTGAGATTTGCGTTAATGAGAAAGTCCAAAGATTGCAAGCCAGTTTTAGACAGGTGGAGTGTCTTGAGGACCTGGAGTGGCAGAAATATTTTTGTTGTGAGTGAAATAAATTCATTTCTGCTGAGATCCAGTGCCCACAGATAAGGAGTGTAAGTAAATGTATCTGGATGTAAAGAATTTATATTAAGATTCTCTGCTTGAAGTTCTTCCAAATACCACAGTCCCTGGAAAAGGTTTGAGGGTAAATAACGCATTCCTTTATGGCCTTGGCTAAAAATGTTCAGGGTCTTTAGCTTTCTCAGATGTTTAAAGGGTGGTTGTGCAAGAATGTCTTGACTGTCATATGAAATATAGTTATTGTTCAACAGAAGTGTTTTCAGGTTTGGGAGTCTGGAGAACACAGAAGTATTTATTGAACTCCGAGAGAGCTTGTTTGATTGCAAATTCAAGAAAATTAAATTTGTCAGTACATTGAACGACCCCGCTTCAATAAATGATATTTGATTGTCTGGTAGAGACAAATTCTTCAGTGATTTTAAAGAGTCAAAATCTCCCTTATGGACAGAGTCCAGCTTGTTATTTGCTAGATCCAAACTCTCAAGTTTTTGAAGATCTTTTTTAAAATATCCATTGAAAGAGATTCTGTTAGATCCAATCATTAGAGTTGCTAAGTTTTTCAGATCTTTAAAAGCAAATTCCTCAACAAAAGATATGTCATTACTGTAAATCTGAAGGGTTCGTAATTGGGTTAAGTTGGAAAAATCAACTCTACTTATGTTTTTTATATTATTGAAGGTGAGGTCCAAAAAATGAAGACCTGGTAGGCTGCTGACAACAGTGGGGACACTGTATAGTCTGTTATTGGAGAGATCAAGCTCAGCTAACTGTGTGCAAAACTGCATCTCATCTTTTGATATGAATGTAATGTTATTCCACTGCAAGCCTAGAAATTTTAAAGGAGAAATCAGACAAACGTTCCTTATCAAAGCTCTCACTTTAACATCCCCCAGAAAATGTAGCTTCAGGCTGACCAAAGAGGAGTTGAAGGTTTGTAGGAGATCTGTGATCTTCTCCAGGGGCAATTGTATTCCACTTAGATTTAGATGTTGCACACTTTGTAGATACCTTTTGTCCTGCACATCCCATGTCATGTTTTCAGTAATAAAAGCCAAGTCCAAATTATCAAGGTGAGGGAAAATATTTGCAGTGATACTGAGCTCTTTCAAAGGATTTTGAAATAAATCCAGGACTTTTAGTCTCAAAGATATGTTGGACACCTCCGAGGTCTGAAAAGAGGTGAAGCCATTACTCCCAATGTGCACTTCCTGTAACTGTGGTAATAAAAAGAGCGGCTGAATTTTGCTTATTTTCTTCAGAAGATTTCTGGACAGATTAACTTTTCTTAAACTGATCAGGGGTGAAAATGCAGAGATGCTGATATTTGTGATCGAGTTTTCATTTAGATGTAACACAGTGAGATTTCCCAGATTCTGAAACATTCCTCCCAAGATATCTCTCAGTCTGTTGTTGGCCAGATTTAACTCCTGCAAAGCCACCAAACTGCTGAACGCTCCTTCCTCCACGTCCTTGATCTTGTTGTGTCGTGCATTAAGATTTCTAAGATTATCCAGCTGAGAGAAATACTCCTTGATTATCTTCTGTATGACATTGTCAGAAATGTCTAAGTATGTGGTTTTGTCCGGTATATTCCCTGGTACGAAATGCAGGGACCTCTTATCACAAAACACATTTATGTTTTGGGAATATTTCAAAGACCCTCTGACTGTACAGTTTTTTACGGAGTATCCATTTACAAGATTTATGAAAGTACAGCAGTAAAGCAGCCATGAGGTCAAACTACAGTATTTATTGAAGCACAAACCATGTTCTCTCTTAGACATTTTGAGATTTACCCTGTTATAATCACTTAAATAGAGTAGATCATCCAGTTGAAATTCTTGACTTTTCTTAGCTTCGGTTTTCCTAAGAAAGAGAACATCAGTGTAAGTACAGTGATGATGGTGTTGTGCAGCAGCAAAGGTAATACTTATACATTGGTTAATAAACCATTGAGTCACTGGGCAAAGAACACACAAATAAAAGGCTGCTAAAATCCCTGTGCATTGAGTAAATACTTGAAAATATACTGAATGCACATTGCACTGTAGAAAACATACTTTTAAAATGTTATTAGGTGACTCTACTTACAAAAAAATTTGGAAATCTGTTTCCAAAGAAAAACAAATGAAATACCTTTCACTCCATATTAAAAAATAATAATAATCTGGATTACACACACACAATTATTACAAGTTAACTGAACAAGAGCAAGCATATATGTCACTTAATGTTTAAGTTTTAACTAGTGCAGTATACTTATATTTTTCAGTGTGGAGGAAAGCTTATTTACTTAATTTTCCAATGGAAACTGGTTGACTAGTAAATTATCAACACCTTGTTTGTGCATACTTAAACTAGAGCCCTATGTTCTTCAGGAATATTCCCTGTCTTGATTTAACTCTCTAAAATAGAGCACAAAGAGAAGCTCAAATCACCAAATTTAGAAAAAAATAATAATATTTGAAATGTGTAAAGGAACAGTTGTGCAAACAGAAAGGATTTCAATCAAAATGGGTAATGTCAACAAAGCAGAATGAATTAAGTCAGATGACCTTGTATAAATGTGACCCTGGACCACAAAACCAGTCTTAAGTCGCTGGGCTATATTTGTAGCAATAGCCAAAAATACATTGTATGGGTCAAAATTATCCATTTTTCTTTTATACCAAAAATCATTAGGATATTAATTAAAGATCATGTTCCATGAAAATATTTTGTAAATTTCTTACCGTAAATATATCAAAACTTCATTTTTGATTAGTAATATGCATTGCTAAGAACTTCATTTGGACAACTTTAAATGAGATTTTCTCAGTATTTAGATTTTGTTGCACCCTCAGATTGCAGATTTTCAAATAGTTGTATCTCAGCCAAGTATTATCCGATCCTAACAAACCATATACATCAATGGAAAGATTATTTATTCAGCTTTCAGATTATGTATAAATCTCCATTTCGAAAAACTGACTGGTTTTGTGGTCCAGGGTCACAAATAAGGTTAGAGTGCCTAATCTTACAATGATTTCCTGAGTCTTGTTTGATTGTTTGAACACTTACCTTTAAACAATTCCGAGTAAATGTAGACTAAATAATAATAAAGCAGTGCCTTCAATAGTGTTGATTCAACTTAATGGTGACAAAGTTTGCCTTACTTTTCATTTTAAGTTTCTTACATTTTCAGTAACTGAAACCCTTTTGCTTCCATGTTGTTTCACTTCTTATTGCTATAAATTACACTGTGAAAGAAATTAGCAAGAGTCCAAAATAAAGAAGGATGTGAAACGAAGGAAGTGTGTTGTAATGAGTCAACAGAAGTGTTCTTAAAAAATCTTTGGGAAGATGGAAACTAAATGATTATGTTTTGTCAGGTGATTTCTGCTTTAGTATGCTTTATGCTGCAATAAATATGTCAAGATGGCCTGAATATTCTAGGAAGGGTCATAAAGGTTGTGAGACTGACAGATTTGGTACTAGAAAAAATGTAGGATGCACATAGCAAGGTTGATCTTAAACAGATATGCCCCATATGTATTTAAATATGATACAGTAGGCTAAAATATTCATAACCAGACATTATAATTATTGTTTAACACAATATTATAACAAATGTTTACTGTAAGTTATGAGAGAGTTTTACAAATGTAGCTAAAATGTTGTAACATGCATTGCCAAAAAGCATTCTGTTTTCAATTTATATCTCCAAAGGGGCGATGCATTCTTGGGGGTACAAGCATTAAAATCAAAAATAAAAGTCATGTTTAAAAAACAAAACAAAAATCAATTTGTATTATTTGTATCCTAATAAGATGGAAAATAGCAATCAATTAATTTTTTATTTATTTATTCTTGGTCTATGGTTAATATTTCAAATATGTTTAAAAAATAAATAAATAAAATACAGTAAAATAAGGAAAGAAAGAAAGAAAGGAAAGCCATTCAAACCTACGTTTTCTTTGCTTTCGCTTCTTACGTCAATAGTTTCATCATCCTCATCTTCCCAAGGAAAAAGTAAATTCTTTGGCCTGAAGAGTTACATTTTGATTATATACGTATTTGAATATATTACATTAAATTATCACAAATTATAAATAGACAACTAACACCCTTCTTCGTCTAGCTTCTGGTAGTTTTTTTGCTAGCCTCATTGTAACTATCTGCATCTTTTTTGTTTGTTTATAATTCATTTTTATTCACATGCAAAAAGCATTAACCTGACAAAACACTGACACAAATTTGGTACAAGATAAAATTCCAAAAATATTTCATGTATGAAAGGCCAACGTATTAGAAATATGTCAAAAACACAATCTATTTGATGAAAATATAATTTTGACCCTGTGTGAAGTCCATCCTTCCCCAGGTTGTTCCTTACTTTTTGTTGCTTTGACAACATCAGTTTTGTTTGGTGGCCACAAAACGTCTAGTGTGGTTTGTTTAAATGCTTAAATTTGATATGCAGCATCTCGTTCCCGCTTTTTCAGGGAACAGGGTTACAGTCAAGTAACCAGAGACGTTCTGAGTCTGAACTTTACTTATCATTTTAATGTAAAACAAAGTGCTCAAGTACCCATAGGAAAGAAAAATCACAAGTGAGATCTCTTGAACATCTCAAATGTTTCTCCTAGACAAAAATGAGGTTACTTTAAGATCGAATGGAGATTTTGGCTCGAGTCTCCTGCTTCTCAAACTTGTCTGCTGAGACAAAAACTCTAACACTCTCACAACAGTCTCCTTTAAAGTTTTCGAAGAGACCTCATCATTATCACACATGTGCTCAGATATTTCTCCTTAGCTAGAAACTCTGACACTTACAGATTTGTCTCCTTTAAAGCTTTAGAGGAGATCTTAACAACATCACACACTGTGCTCAGATTTTTCTCGTAAGCTAAAGACTGCAATAGTCTCACAGTTGTCTTCTCTGAAGTTTCAGAAGAGATCTCAACAACACCACACACTGTGCTCAGATTTTTATCCTTGGCTAGAGACACTGGATCGCTCACATTTGTCTCCTCTAAAGTTTTCTGAAGAGATCTCAACAACATCACACACTGTACTCAGATTTTTCTCCGAACCTAAAGACTACAATAGTCTCACAGTTGTCTTCTCTGAAGTTTCAGAAGAGATCTCAACAACATCACACACAGCTCAGATTTTTCTCGTAAGCTAAAGATTTCAATAGTCTCACAGTTGTCTCCTCTAAAGTTTCAGAAGGGATCTCAACAACATAACTCATTCTCTCCACAGCCGAAGTAGCACTTTCAACTCCAAAAGCACCGAATGAACCAGTGCAGCAAACTGTTGAAGTTTGCTGATGATTACCGAAGATCCCGATGAGTGAGTTGCTGACACTGCTTGATGTGTAATGTAAGCTTCTTTAATAAGACACAAAATGTACTGGAAATATGCTTACAACTGGTTGGATTAAATAGGCCTTCATTTAGAAAAGGGAAGTGGCAAAGGAAAGGGAAGTGGTGTGTGGCCAAGTATGGTGACCCATACTCGGAATTTGTGCTCTGCATTTAACCCATCCAAGTGCACACACAGTAGTGAACATACACCTGGAGCAGTGGGCAGCCAATGCTGCGGCGCCCGAGGAGCAGTTGGGGGTTCGGTGCCTTGCTCAAGGGTCTCACCTCAGTTGTGGTATTGAAGGTGGAGAGAGTGCTGGTTATTCACTCCCCCCCAACTACAATCCCTGCCGGACCTGGGACTCGAACCCACGACCTTCGGGTTACAAGTCCAACTCTATCCATTAGGCCACGACTGCCCCATTTATATTAAACTATTAAAAAAAACTAAATTTTACTATGACTTGTTGCACATAAAGGTTAGAATTTATATCAAAGGGTTAAGGACAATAAACAATAAGTTAATAAGACTACTCTTTTTATATATTTAAACATGAAGACATGAAGTTTCAGAAGAAGTTTCAGAAGAGATCTCAACAACATCATACACTGTGCTCAGGTTTTTCTCGTAAGCTAAAGACTACAATAGTCTCACAGTTGTCTCCTCTAAACTTTCAGAAGAGATCTCAACAACTTCAAACACTGCTCATATTTTTCTCCTTGGCTAGAGCCACTGGATCTGTAACGGGGCGAACGAGACAAGAGACGTACGGATCCATTTGCAGAGCTTTATTCAAGAGCAAGGTCGGAAACAGGCATGGATCAGTACACAGCAAACAGACATGAATGAGGCAAGACAGGCGTGAGTCATAGATCGGCTAACATAATCCAACAGGGCAAAACAACGAGAGATAATCCAGGTACATGGAAATAGTCCAGGCAGGGGCAAACAGAGTCCGAACTGGAAGGCGAAAGGGTTCAGAAAGCAGGCTCCGTAGAGTAGCTATCAGCTATCACAATGATAAACGCTAAACAATACTCGGCAGTTTGAGAAGGGTCTGAGTGGGTGTAATATAGTGTGTGTGTGATTGACTGCAGGTAAGTAAAATCAGTGCAATGGAACATGGGAAATGTAGTCCAGGGTGACGTGTAACAGTCTGTGTGGTGTGAGAGTCAATATAATGGAAGAGCGACCTCTGTTGGCAATTGGACGGAAGTCCATGAACCGGATTTGTGCCAGGATCACTCACAGTTGTCTCCTCTAAAGTTTCAGAAGAGATCTCAACAACTTCAAACACCGTGCTCATATTTTCTCCTTGGCTAGAGACACTGGATCACTCACATTTGTCTCCTCTAATGTTTCAGAAGAGATCTCAACAACATCACTCATTCTCTCCATTGCCGAAGTTGCACTTTTGACTCCAAAAGAACCAAATGAACCAGTGCAGTAAACTGTCGAAGTTTGCCAATGATTACTGAAGATCCCGATGAGTGAGTTGCTGACACTGCACAACAAGCTTGATGTGAAATGTAAGCTTCTTTAACAAGACACACAAAGTACTGGAAATATGCTTATAACTGGTTGGATTAAATATGCCTTGATTTATATTGGCAGCCATATCACCCTGCAGCCCAAGACTGGTTGCCCACGGAAGCTAAGCAGGGTTGAGCCTGGTCAGTACCTGGATGGGAGACCTCCTGGAAAACTAGGTTGCTGTTGGAAGAGGTGTTAGTGAGGCCAGCAGGGGGTGCTCACCCTTACCCCTTTTCCACCAAGGCAGTTCCAGTAATGGTTCGGAGCCAGAGCCTAGTTTCAAACCGGTTCTTTGTCTTTCGACACCCAAAGCACCAGCTCCGAACCAGAAAAAGTGGTTCGTAAGTAGCACCAAAACATTGCTGGGCTAGAAGGAAGAACCGCTTGCGTCTGGGGCTGGGTGCGGGGTTACCATGAACAACAAGACGAAAGAAACTGTGGACCGCCATATTTGAAATAGCAGCTAAACACGGACACGTTGGATTCGCCGTGTTTGGATGCCGATGTAGATTCGCAAAGCCATGAACGTCAATAACAACACAACGTCCGCCATTGTTGATCGTTTGTTTAGGCTTGTTCGGGATGGATCGGCGCTACGCGGACCGTTCGGTGCGAGGCATCGGGGTGCTGCGGGAGCGACTGGAAAGCTGACGGCTCTTTATGCTTTTGGATCACTCTCGCGGTGCTTTAGTGTGTTGTGTGCTGATCGGTCTGCGTGGCGCGATGCACCTCGAACAAGTCTGTTGTGTTTGGCGCTGCCGCGCTAGTGAAATGAAACATGAAACGTATTCAGTGACGTAAGTCCTGGCCCTGTATTGGCTCTCTAGCCTGTGGAAAAGCAACCGGTTCTTAAAGGGCTCGCGAGTCGAACCAACTAAGAACTAGCAGTAGCACTGGCTCTGAACTGGCACCTGGTTCCTGCTGGTGGAAAGGGGGTACCTGTGGTCTGTGTGGCTCCTAATGCCCCAGTATAGTGACAGGGAAATTATGCTGTCAAAAAGCACCGTCCTTCGGATGAGACGTTAAACCGAGGTCCTGACTCTCTGTGGTCATTAAAAATAACAGGATGTCTTTCGAAAAGAGTAGAGGTGTGACCTCGGCATCCTGGCCAAATTTGCCCATTGGCCTCTGACCATCATGGCCTCCTAATCATCCCCGTATCTACTGATTGGCTTCATCACTCTGTCTCCTCTCCACCAATAAGCTGGTGTGTGGTGGGTGTTCTGGCGCAATATGGCTGCCATCGCATCAACCAGGTGGATGCTGCACACTGGTGGTGGATGAGGAGATACCCCTCACAATGTAAAGTGCTTTGAGTGCCTAGAAAAGCGCTATATAAATGTAATGAATTATTATTATATTAAACCATAAAAAAGAGAAAAAAAAAGTACATTTTGACTATGACTTGTTGCACAAAGGTTAGAATTTATATCAAAGAGTTTATAAGGACAATAAACATTAAGTTAATAAGACTACACTTTTTATATATTTAGACATGAAGAACATATCCGGCCATCGTCCCTTTCTCTGTGTCATACTTAACTTCTTCTTCTTCTAAATAATGCTGCGAGTGGGGCTTGAGGAAGTGACATCGCCTGCGTCTGCACAGAGAGTTGCCATGTCCTTGGCTTTCCCGCGGAGTTGGGCTACTTTAACACTGTTGCCGCGGGTTGTTTTTCATGTCCGCGGGTTGAAGCGACCCCAATAATGTGATATTTAGCCCCTGGAATGCGAACTTTACCGGGAAACCCCCTCGAAATGCGATAGGGCTAGTTTTGAGTAGCAATTGGGCAGGTTTTGTTGCGAAAACCTGGCAACCCTGACATCCCCTGAAGTGAGACTGTAAAATAATAATAATAACGCGACAAAACGAGACGAAATAACGTTATAACATTTCGTTTCGTCTCGGTCAACGAAACCTAAGAGACATTTTAGCATAGTTTTTATTTTGTAAACCACATTTAAGTCTCGTTTTTATTGCATTATACATTTAATTATAGTTATCATCACATGACCAGCATTTACGTTGCGTCTTGTTTTCGTCACGTGATAAAGGTTCGTTGACGACGATATTTAGTCATAATTTTCGTTGACGAAAGCAACACTAGCTGTAGGTGCACAACTTTTAGGAAAATTTATCCAAGATGTAGGCTACTCAAAGGTCAGTCATATCTGATGTCAAGTCAAGTCAAGTCAAGTCATCTTTATTTATATAGCGCTTTTAACAATACAAATTGTGTCAAAGCAACTGCACAATATCAAAATAGGAAAATAGTGTCAATAATGTAAAATGACAAGATTAAACACTCGATTTTCAGTTAAAGGCATTTCATTATTGAATTCAGTGATGGCATCGTCCAGCTCAGTTAAGTTCAAAAAGTTTCTGTTCAATCAAGTCGACGATATCGCTGGAAATGAAGTGTCCCCAAATAAGCAAGCCAGACCCAGCCAACATTGATATATGGGCCCCATATGGGTTATACCCGGGCAGCATGGGTTCCATGTGGGCATGGGCTGAAAATGGGCAATTTATGTGGGTCCCATGTGTTTTTCACAATGTGGGTCCCATATAGGTTTGAACATATGGGACCTTCATGGGATCTATGTGGGCTTAGGCTGAAAATGGGCAATTTATGTGGGTCCCATGTGTGCTTCACAATGTGGGTCCCATATAGGTTTGAACATATGGGACCATCGTGGGATCTATGTGGGCAAAATGATTTCACACTTAAAATACATCTTTACACCTTTAAACTTTTGGTTAATAGTCACTTTTTAAACAAGGAATATAACTGTTTAATATTTTATGGATCTGATCAAAATAACTCCTTTTTTTAAATGAAAATGTGTGAATTATCAATATTACAATGTACCCTGCCTATGCATTTATCAAAATGCATTTTTCTTTTACTGCACATATTTTAGCAGGGACAATTACAACCACAAACTCTAGATTATTATTTTTTTTCAAACTCTGGATTTATATCAGTCTCAAATGATCTTCTGACAACACCTTCCGCTTGACAAAGTAGTCCTGTTGCATTCAGTTTTTAGTTTGGATTTTTTTTCACATAGTATCATATCATAATATCATATGTCATTGATCTTGGCTGAAAATAAGCGTACATTTAAATTTATAACTATAAAGATTTTAAATATTAGAAAAAAAAGGAATTCCCGCTCTGGCGCAAGGATAATGTCTCTTCTAAGCACAGTGGAGCGGCAGCACGGCCGGAGTCACTTCTAACAGTTCACAGAGGACGAGTCGGAGTGAAAATAAGCAGGTAAAATGCATATTTTCAAGAAATGATTTTATCCACGGTTTCGAGTATTGGGAACATTGTTTTGACAGTTTAAATTACCTTTAAAATAATGATGTTGTATTTTTTTTCTGGCCGCGTAATCGCTAAAATGTCTGTAAGGCTTAAAACATGTCATTTTCGTTGACGGTAAGGTGTAGTTTTGTTTTTGCCTGATGTTAATGAAGTATGATTCTCAATTGTTGTTTATTTAATGCTTTACTGATGCATTTTGTGGCCGTCTAGCCGCCATTTGTTCACCTGAGGGAAAACTGAATTTCCACACAATTTATTATAATAACCGTGTTTGAATGGCAAAATACTGAGTTTTAAGGTATCTGACATAACTTGCTCCTAAAAGTGGACAAATGCTGCTTTCGAACGCCAAGTAGGGTGGATTTCAAACAGTTTTGATACCACCATTCTCAAGGCCTTTTTGTGCGCGCGCTTCGAGCATGCGTGAACACCTCAATGAGCTGACAGCTCTTTTTCACAGCATATTGGCGCTAAATGACTAGTCTAATTAACATCAACCCTTTACTATATCATTCATGCATGTTTCTTTAAGTAATACTGTGCTACGCATATATATGAAAATACAGCAAAATAAACTATATCAAAAGATAACAATCTCTAACTGTAGACGTTTTAAACCGTTGTATCGCCCTGCCCTAATACACACACACATACAAATCTTTTTAAGTATTTTAAAAGTATTGGTTTTCGTGTATGTACTGCAGTTAGAAGTTTGATAGTGCTCTTAAGCAATTTATAAAGGATTATAAATTAATTTATACATTGATGTCAGCCACATTTATACATGATTTTATACATTGATTGCTCTCTATATAAAAGTACTGTATATATAACAAGTACTGTATGTAGAGCATTGTTTATACCATATACACTATTGAAATTATTCCTAATTTTGTTTTTAGATAATGGAGTACTACGGTGCAAGTTCACGTACTACACGGCGACGAATCAAAACAAAAGTGCAAGAACATTTAATGAGCTTTGCTGTGGATGCTCTGGAAGTTCTTGATGAAACTGTTGAGCAAAGTGTGAATGATGAGCAGGTTTTTGAAACTGACGTATCAGATGAATTGAATTTGACATTGGATAGTGATGAAACAAATGACTCATTTCAAGATTCTGACGAAGAGGAAATGGAGCCTCAGCTTGACATGAAGACAAAATTGGCTGAATGGGCAGCTAGTCGGAATATCTCTCAGTCTGCTTTGTCAGAATTACTGCACATACTTATAAATGAAGGTCTTAACTTACCAAAAGATCCAAGAACACTTATGTCTAGTTTAAAAGACTGTGAAGTCAAAAAAATGGGGAGTGGAAGTTACTATCATTTTGGCCTTTGTAATGAAATATGTGCAGAGCTGAACAATGCACAAGATGAACTCACAGATACATTAACTCTAAGACTAAATGTTGACGGAATACCACTTTTCAGAAGTTCCAATGCACAGTTGTGGCCCATACTTGGTAAAATTAAGGAGCTACCTAGCTCGAAAGTGTTCATGATAAGTCTGTATGCTGGCCCATCTAAACCACCATCAGTTCATGAGTACATGAAAGATGTTGTTGAGGAATTTAAAAGTTTAAAAGCCATGTTACAGCGCCCGGGGAGCAGTTGGGGGTTCGGTGCCTTGCTCAAGGACACCTCAGTCGTGGTATTACAGGAGGAGAGAGTGCTGGTTATTCACTCCCCCACCAACAATCCCTGCCGGACCTGAGATTCGAACCCACAATCTTTGGATTATAAGTCCGACTCTCTAACCATTAGACCACGACTTCCCCATCTTTTGTACTTGATTACATGCATTTAGTGTGCTTAGGAATTGTCCGCAAGCTTGTTTCACTGTGGGTCAAGGGACCCTTGACATGTAGGATTTCATCAAGTGTTCTTTCTGTTGTATCTGAGAACTTGAAACGACTTAGGCAAAATTTGCCTAGGAATTTCTCAAGAAAGCCACGATCCCTTTACGAATATAGTCAATGGAAAGCCACAGAGTTTAGGCAGTTTTTGTTATATACTGGCCCTGTTATGTTGTTTAAAACATTGCCTAAATGTGTATATAACAACTTTTTAGTCTTATCAGTTGCCATAAGAATTATTTTGAGTCCAGAACTGTGCAGTGACTATTGTGATTATGCTGAAAATTTATTGATTTTTTTTGTCACAAATTTTGCCAAAATCTATGGATCTGAGTTTCTTGTGTATAACACACACAGCCTTATACATTTGGCACAAGATGCTCGTAAATATGGTGCTCTTGACTCTGTATCGTGCTTTCCATTTGAAAATTATTTAGGACATTTGAAAAGGATGGTTAGGAGACCTCAAAATCCTGTTGAACAAATTGTGAGACGTGTGGATGAGAAACAAACTTTTAATAGGGACTCAAAAGGAAGTTCAGCATTGGAAGAACATCTTAAACAGCCACATTTCTCTGGACCTACTCCACCAGGATTTTCCACATGCACACAGTTTAAGCAATGCCAATACAAAGTACAAACAAGGCAAAGTAGAGTTGCCCTTGTTAGAAATCTTTTGGTCTCTCCCATGACAGATATTTTTGCAGTATGTGAGTTTTTTAATATAGGGACATGTTTTTTTGATTACCCTGTTGCTTCTTCAAGTTTGGGAATTACTGTTGTCTCAGCACTCACCGGCCAGTTTTTTTGTTGTTCCAGTGGCACAACTTTCAAAAAAACTTGTTCTTCTCCCTATGACTGATGTGTATGTGGCTTTGCCTCAGCTGCATGATTACTGACTCTGTACTTTAATGGTTCAGAATGTCCCTTTATAGTGTAGTGGAGTTCACTGATGAGTACACAGACAATGGAAGGACTGTCATTGATGTCATCCCTACAAGCTGGATTACTGGACCAGAAAGAGAAGAATGTTTTTGGCCAACTGGTAGGACTGTGCCCATCAGCAAGGCTGTTAAAAAACTATTAACTCCTGGAGCAGACTGGGCAAAGTACAGCATACGTGTCATAGGAAATGCAGGTAACTTGAACCATATGGTTTAACATTTGCCAAATGGTAGTCTTGTGTTCCTAAATGTATTTGTTTTATGTTTGTTTTTTTACAGACACATATGCTGCAGCAAGAGCTAAACTTAGCAGGGCAGAGGATACCTCAGATTTACAAACTGACTCTGAAGTGCCATTGAAGCGCAAAAGATTGTAAGTTAAAACTCGTTTTCTCTATAAGTGATGCTAGTTGGGGTTAGGAGCTATACTGTACAAAAAACACATTATTTTGATTAAACTTAAATATATATGGCTGTGGGTGAAAAAATAATAATACTAGACTGACTAATTTAAAATTCATACATTATAAAGACAAGTGAACAGTAAGTAATAAAATATGAACAGCACAAATAAATACAATAGCACAAAGATACAAGTGAAGTAAAAAGTTTATTCAGTTTGGTATAACGATAATATTCAGGTAAAGTTATCAAATGTAAATTAACACTGTATAGTCTTCACTATATAATTTAAATGCCTATTAATGGTTATTAAAACTACAGAAGTTATTTAGTCAAAACCAGTGAGTGAATTTTTTTTTTTTTTTCTCTTTGTCTTGTACTGTTTGATTAAAGGGTTAGTTCACCCAAAAATTAAAATTCTGTCATTAATTACGTAGCTGGGGACTACTTTCAGTTGCTGCATAATATCATTGCGCCTGCTGCACCCATGGTACGGCAGCAAAGTTCCTTGATTATTACGCCGGAATGAGAGTATAGTTCCTAGCCATATCAGCCTAGAAAATCACACATTTTCATTTTCCGTCGGTCTTAGTACACGATGTAACTAAAGAAGAGTCAAGTTTTAAATAGGAAAATTATCAAAACTCTTTAGCAATTTTTGAGCGAGATGCTAACGGTCTAATTCGATTCAATGATCTATGCTAATCTAAGCTAAAAGTGCTACCGCCAGACCCGGAGATTGGCTGAATGGATTCAAAAATGGTAAAACTCAACTGTTTAACTCTAGGGGAGTTGTAAAATGAGCCTATTTCCAAAAAAAAGGGAGTGTTCCTTTAAGGACATTTATTAAAAATGTTTTAACAGATTTTTCTCTTTCAAGTATCTTTTTAGGCCAAATAGAAATTTTTTTCCTTGCACAAGCGATGAGTCAGCCAGCACTGAGGATGAACTACCACCCACACCACCCCACCAACTGAAAATTAGAACCCAGATGATCACCACCAAGAGACCGGATGGCCAGACTGAAACCGGAGCTGCCGCTCAGAGAGTCACCGCTACAGGACCTGCCGCTACAGGAGCTGCCGCTCAGAGAGTCACCGCTACAGGAGCTGCCGCTCAGAGATTCACCGCTACAGGACCTGCCGCTACAGGAGCTGCCGCTCAGAGAGTCACTGCTACAGGAGCTGCCGCTCAGAGAGTCACCGCTACAGGAGCTGCCGCTCAGAGATTCACCACTACAGGACCTGCCGCTCAGAGAGTCACCGCTACAGGAGCCGCCGCTCAGAGATTCACCGCTACAGGAGCTGCCACTCAGAGAGTCACCACTACA
The DNA here is from genome assembly GCA_023376895.1 of Aspiorhynchus laticeps. NCBI lineage: Eukaryota > Metazoa > Chordata > Actinopteri > Cypriniformes > Cyprinidae > Aspiorhynchus > Aspiorhynchus laticeps. The sequence continues at coordinate 37,745,460 of CM041805.1, read as the reverse complement.
GGACCTGCCACTACAGGACCTGCCGCTCAGAGAGTCACCGCTACAGGAGCTGCCGCTCAGAGATTTGCCACTTCTGATTCTGCTATGTTCATCAAACTCTTAACTCTATTAGAGGAAGTGAAGGAGACCCAGAGGGTACATAGCAATATGCTAAATGCTTTGCTCAAGCAACATGATGAGCCTTTGCCAGAGGATCCTGAAGGAATTGTCTTCCCTATAACAACAACTGAAGACTTGGAAGCAATGAATGAAAAGTTGCAGGACCCAAGATTAATGTCCATTGTTGTAAGTTCATGTTCAGAGTTCACGTTGCTTGCTGGTCTTATTTTTGTGTGGTGATCCAGGGCTTGAATTTCAATGTGGGTATTGTGCTTGCGTGCTCACTAAGACATGATTGCTGTTCATATACACCCAAAGCATGCGCACATAAAGCTGCCTCTCAGACAGTGTGCGTCTACTGAATTGAGTTCTTTTTAGTGTCACTAATGTTAATCAAACAACATAAGAGAGTTGCGTTGTCAAAGGTACCGACTTCGGTATCAGTTGGTATTGAAATTTAAAAAATGTTATGATACCAGCAATTTCCTGCGAGCATTTTGAGCGGATTCTTAAAACACCTCTGATTGGCCATTGATTGGCCATTGTTTTCATGTGCTCAACAGATATGTCTATGATTGGGTACAATGATCATTGATTCATGCCCTTCACTAAGTGCTTACACAGACACACATTGGGGCATTTGAAATTCGCATCTATCAGCAGATCTGTCAGCGGATCCCTAATATATCTGCTCATAGACAGATCCTCTGAGATCTTACGTGGCTTTCAAATGCTCCCGTGTGTATATCTGTAAGCGCTCAGTGAAGAGGGTGAAGCGATGATTATTGTAGTCAATCACGGACATATCTGTTAAGCGCGTGAACAAGTGCTGAAAATGCTGGTATCGCCACATTTTGGGTGTTGGAAAGGCGCTATATAAACACAAATTATTATTATTATTAAAATATTACTATTATTTTAAAAATGTCAGCACCGACTGGTACTGAAGTCGGTGCACGCTCATGTTAATGGATTAAAGCATTCATACTGTACATGGTTGCGGTCTGTCAGTGCGTTCCATGAGCGGTGCATCTGCAGCAGTGAAGAGATCGTTTCCGCACTGAGTCCATTTTTGCTGCACTGCACGCAAAGAATTAAAGAAACAGCGCATTGTTTGTGGTAAATATGAACATTGATTGACATGAAAATGTGGTAATTACACCATAAATGCATATAATTAAAGTCTACTGTTAATAATGTGTTAACGCAAATTCATTTTAACGGCACTAATTTTATTAATGCGCGATTAACGCAGCGCACATATTCCGTTTAACCCGTGGCAAAGCCCGTAGTTCGAGAAATTGAGATGCACAGTGTTGTCAACTTAGCGACTTTGCAGACCCCTTTAGCGACTCCCCCCCCCTTCAAAAAAGCACTCAATACTTGGTAGGGGCTCCTTTTGCTTTAATTACTGCCTCAATTCGGCGTGGCATGGAGGTGATCAGTTTGTGGCACTGCTGAGGTGGTATGGAAGCCCAGGTTTCTTTGACAGTGGCCTTCAGCTCATCTGCATTGTTGGGTCTGGTGTCTCTCATCTTCCTCTTGACAATACCCCATAGATTCTCTATGATTCTCTATGGGGTTCAGGTCTGGTGAGTTTGCTGGCCAATTAAGCACACCATTGAACCAGCTTTTGGTACCTTTGGCAGTGTGGGCAGGTGCCAAGTCCTGCTGGAAAATGAAATCAGCATCTCCATAAAGCTTGTCAGCAGAAGGAAGCATGAAGTGCTCTAAAATTTCCTGGTAGATGGCTGCGTTGACTGTGGACTTCAGAAAACACAGTGGACCAACACCAGCAGATGACATGGCAGCCCAAATCATCACTGACTGTGGAAACTTCACACTGGACTTCAAGCAACATGGATTCTGTGCCTCTCCACTCTTCCTCCAGACTCTGGGACCTTGTTTCCAAATGAAATGCAAAATTTACTTTCATCTGAAAAGAGGACTTTGGACCACTGAGCAACAGTCCAGTTATTTTTCTCCACAGCCCAGGTAAGATGCTTCTGACGTTGTCTCTGGTTCAGAAGTGGCTTGGTAGCCCTTTTCCTGAAGATGTCTGAGCGTGGTGACTCTTGATGCACTGACTCCAGCTTCAGTCCACTCCTTGTGAAGCTCTCCCAAGTGTTTGAATCAGCTTTGCTTGACAGTATTCTCAAGCTTGCAGTCATCCCTGTTGCTTCTGCACCTTTTCCTAACCAAATTCTTCCTTCCAGTCAACTTTGCATTCAATATGCTTTGATACAGCACTCTGTAAACAGCCACACCTTTCAGTAATGACCCTCTGTGACTTACCCTCTTTGTGGATGGCGTCAATGTTCATCTTCTGGATCATTGCCAAATCAGCAGTCTTCTCCATTATTGTGGTTTCAAAGAAACAGAGATACACATAATTTATACTGTATGGATGGTCATTTATTGAAACTCAAATGTAAATATTCTAATATTTTGAGATACTGATTTTTGACTTTCATGAGCTGTAAGCTCTAATCATCAAAATTAAAACAATTTTTTAAATGTTTTACTTTACATGCAATGAATCTAAAATATATGCAAGTTTCACTTTTTTAAATAACTTACAAGAAAAAAATTAACTCTTTTACGACATTCTAATTTATTGAGATGCACCTGTACATATCTGAGGAAAAATGCATTGTTGGTTGGTGCCACCCGTGCAGGCATGAATTAGCAGAAGACAATCGTTGAAAGCATCATTCGTCGGAGATTCGCTTCGCTTTTTCACATCGCGCCCAGTGTGAAACCGCCTTAATTCTGTAGATATATTGTAGTCGTGTTCATATCTTGCTCAAGCTTGTAATGTTAGAGAGACATAAAGCATCAGTTTGTTCATATTTTGCTTGTTATTCTCTTTTGTACAGCAGTAAATATTAACAAATATGGGTTACACTCTATTTTACAGTGTTCATGTTACATTTTACATGTACTTATTATAGAGATAAATTGTGCATTGATTTATGCAACTAATCTAAACCAATCCCTAATCCAGACCCTATAGGAATAGTTCACCCCAAAATGAAAACGGTCATCATATACTTAGCCTCATGTCAGTACAAACCCATAAGAAATTCGTTCCAGTGGAGGGACATTGCATATGAAAATATCTTCAATTGTGTTTAAAAGACAAACAAGTTTTATGGGTTTGGAACAAGCTAAGGGTGAGTAAATGACAGTTTTCATTTTGGGGTGAACTAACCTTTTAAACCTATAGTAAGTAAATGTTAATATTACTGATTACTTAAATGTACACCTACACTGTGACAAGGACACTATAAATAAAATAAAATGTAACCAAAGTATGTAGCTGAACATTTTCAGATGATTATATGTGTAAACTTTTGTTTTTATAGGTGGACTGAAGAAGAATGCAATGACCAAGACCATGAACCAGAAAGACCTAGAAAAGGCACTCTCAAAATGGTTCACAGGGGCTAGAGACCGGGGCGGAAAGAGAGCAATCAGGTCACAGCAGTCTTCAGGACTGTGATCAATTTTGTGTGTCCATCTGTACAAATTGTGTTGAGTCCAAGTATTTTCATACTGTATTGTAAGTTAAACAGAGTTTTTGTGTTTTATGTTGTCATTGAGGTTTTAAAAGGGTTTCTTAAAAGGAATAGTTCACCTAAAATTTAAAAAAATCTATACTATCTGTTCTACTGATTTAAAACAAGGGTGTCAAACTCTGATCCTGGAGGGCCACAACCCTGCAGAATTTAGCTCCAACCCTAATTAAAAGCACCTGATCCAGCTAATCCAGTCCTTCAGGCTTATTTGAAAACTAGATGGTATGTGTGTTGGAACAGGGTTGGAACTAAAATCTGCTGGGATGTGGCCCTCCAGGAGTTTGACACCCCTGCTTTTAAACCCATAAGACTTTCGTTCATCTCTGAAACACAAATTATGTTTTTAATGAAATTAAGACATTTCTGTCTCCATTAAAAGTCTATTCATGACTTTTCAGACCACTTGAATTAAAAAGCTCTATTTATATGGATTCTTTTTTTAATCTTTTTTTATTTATTTTTTATCTTATGACTGTTTTGAAGCGTCAGAGGTTTGGGTGAACAGACTTTCAATGAAGGGACAGAAAATTCCCAGGTTTCAATAAAAATGTCTTTGTGTTCCAAAAATGAAATAATTTCTTATGGGTTTGAAGTAACATGAGGGTGAGTAATGACAAAGTTTTAATTTCTTGACTGTTGATTTTTCATTTTTTTTATTAGTATTATTTTTTTAATTGTTACATAAGTTTGTTAATGTAAAATCAGCTGTTGGGATAGTATCACCCTGTTTTAAATTAAACTGGTAACGTTGGTGTTTAACACTTTACAAAAACTTCAAGTTTTGTTGAAAATGTCTGAATTATAATAAAGTATTTGATATACTGAACTTTTACATTTGAATTTCTGATTTTTTTTTTAAATTGCACCTTTCATGTTTTGAGATTTTGTAGATTAATGAACAGTGGAATATTCAAGCAAAAATACTGATGTTGCTTTTATCAATTAATCTTTTTTTTTATATATATATATATATATATCACAGGTAAATTAGAACTGATAATTATAAATAATTATACTGTTCAGGTGTGATGCTTCAAAAAACCTCATAAGAACAAGCACATATACTGGGTGTATGCCATATGGGTTTCAAACTGGGATCAATATGAGTCTTATGTATGTTGCCCAGTTGGGCCCCATTCAGGTTCTATATGAGATTTATATGGGCTAATTCATATAGGGCCCAAGTGGAACCAGCGGACAAACCCATCTAGGCCCCATATTGACCCCACCTTGGATTGTTGGCTGGGTCATAAGTGGGACCAATATGGGTCTTATATGTGTTGCCCAGTTGGGCCCCACATTAGCCCCAGTCAGGCCCCATATGAGATTCAGATGGGATAATTCAGATGGGGCCCACATGGAACCCATGGACAAACCCATGTAGGGCCCATATTTACAGCCCATATGGCCTCCCCATTGGCTGGGGAGGCGACAGCGGCAAGGATCCAAAACTCCATAAGTGACAGAACGGAGAAAAACGTTCAGGGCTGTAGAGGTGGTCTCTAGGTGCTGATCCACCATCTGATCTGGTGACTGCAGTGACCTCGGAATATGAAAGAAACAGACTAATATTAGCATAGATATCAATCTTCTTACGATGTAACAAGTACATTGTGTGTTATGGGAAGTGTTCCCGGTTCCGGTTGACCTAATTAATGCAGCCTAACAATCCTTTAACGGATTTGAATATTAGAAGTGTATTAGTGTGTTATGTGTACGCCAGGTTAAAGAGATGGGTCTTTAATCTAGATTTAAACTGACAGAGTGTGTCTGCCTCCCGAACAGTGTTTGGTAGATTGTACCAGAGTTTGGGCGCTAAATAGGAAAAAGATCTGCCGCCTGCAGTTGATTTTGATATTCTAGGTATTATCAAATGGCCAGAATTTTGAGAGCGCAGCGGCCGTGGAGGACTATAATAAGATAAGAGCTCGCTCAAGTACTGAGGCGCTAAACCATTCAGGGCTTTATAAGTAATTAACAAGATTTTAAAATCTATACAATGTTTAGTAGGGAGCCAGTGCAGTGTTGACAGAACCGGGCTAATGTGGTCATACTTCCTGGTTCTAGTAAGAACTCTAGCTGCTGCATTTTGAACCATCTATAGTTTGTTTATTAAGCTTGCAGAACAACCACCCAATAAAGCATTACAATAATCTAACCTTGAGGTCATAAACGCATGAATTAATATTTCTGCATTTGACATTGAGAGCATAGGTCTGTTTAGATATATTTTTAAGATGAAAAAATGCAGTTTTAAAAATGCTAGAAACGTGGCTGTCAAAGGAGAGATTGCTATCAAATAGCATACCTAGGTTCTTGACTGATGACGAAGAATCGACAGAGCAGCCATCAAGTGTTAGACAGTGTTCTAGGTTATTACTTGTGGGGGTTTTAGGTCCGATTATTAACACCTCTGTTTTTTCAGAATTTAGCAGTAAGAAATTACTCGTCATCCAGTTTTTTTATATCGACTATGCATTCCATAAGTTTCTCAATTTGGTGTGTTTCACCAGGCCGCGAAGAAATATAGAGCTGAGTATCATCAGCATAACAGTGAAAGCTAACCCCGTGTTTCCTAATGATATTTCCCAAGGGTAACATATAAAGCGTGAAAAGTAACGGCCCTAGTACTGAGCCTTGAGGAACTCCATACTGCACTTGTGATCGATATGATACCTCTTCATTCACTGCTACGAATTGATAGCGGTCAGATAAGTAAGATTTGAACCATGCTAATGCACTTCCACTAATGCCAACAAAGTTTTCTAGTCTATTCAAAAGAATGTTGTGATCTATAGTGTCGAACGCAGCGCTAAGATCCAGTAGCACTAATAGAGAGATACAACCACGATCAGATGATAAGAGCAGGTCATTTGTCACTCTAATGAGAGCAGTCTCAGTACTATGAGATGGTCTAAATCTTGACTGGAAATCCTCACAGATGTCATTTTTCTCTAAGAAGGAATATAATTGTGAGGATACAACCTTTTCTAGTATCTTTGACAGAAAAGGGAGATTCGAGATCAGTCTGTAATTAACTAGATTTTTGGGGTCAAGTTGTGGTTTTTTAATGAGAGGCTTAATAACAGCCAATTTAAAGTTTTTGGGGACATATCCTAATGACAATGACGAATTAATAATAGCCAAAAGAGGATCTATGACTTCTGGAAGCACCTCTTTTAGTAGTTTAGATGGAATAGGGTCTAACATACATGTTGTTGGTTTAGATGATTTATCAAGTTTATACAATTCTTCCTCTCCTATAGTAGAGAATGAGTGGAATTGTTCCTCAGGGGATCTATAGTGCACTATTTGATGTGATACTGTAGCTGACGGCTGCATGGTTACAATTTGATCTCTAATAGTATCAATGTTGGAAGTAAAATAGTTCATAAAGTCATTACTGCTGTGCTGTTGGGAAATGTCATATTTTTTGTTAATTTTGCCACTATATTGAATAAATACCTGGGGTTATGTTTGTTTTCTTCTAAAAGAGACGAAAAGTAATCAGATCTAGCCGTTTTTAAAGCTTTTCTGTAGGATAGGGTACTTTCCCGCCAAGCAATACGAAATACCTCTAGTTTTGTTTCCCTCCAGCTGTGCTCCATTTTCCGGGCTGCTCTCTTTAGGGTGCAAGTGTGCTCATTATACCACAATGTTGGACTCTTTTCCTTAATCTTCCTTAAGCGTAAAGGAGAAACCGTATCTAAAGTGCTAGAAAAGAGAGAGTCCATAGTTTCTGTTACATCATCAAGTTGTTCTGAGCTGTTGGATATGCTGAGGAATTGAGATAAATCAGGAAGATTACTTACAAAGCAGTCTTTTGTGGTAGAAGTGATGGTTCTACCATATTTGTAAGAAGGAGTTGAATTTACAGCTTTAACTATATGGAGTTTACACAAGACTAGATAATGATCTGATATATCATCGCTTTGCTGCAGAATTTCAACACCATTAACATCAATTCCATGTGACAGTATTAAATCTAGAGTATGATTTTGACTATGAGTAGGTCCTGAAACGTGTTGTTTAACCCCAATAGAGTTCAGAATGTCTATGAATTCTGATCCTAATGCATCTTTTTCATAATCAACGTGGATATTAAAATCACCCACAATTAAGACTTTATCTGCAGCCAGCACTAACTCTGATAGAAAATCAGCAAATTCTTTAATAAAGTCTGTATGGTGCCCTGGTGGCCTGTATACAGTAGCCAGTACAAATATCACGGGGGATTTATCATTAATACTTTTTACTCTAGATAATGTTATATGAAGCACCATTACTTCAAAGGAGTTATACTTAAAGCCTGTCTTCTGAGAAATACTGAGAATATTGTTATAAATTGTAGCAACACCTCCCCCCTTTGCCTTTTGGACGTGGCTCATTTTTGTAACAGTAATCTTGGGGGGTAGACTCGTTTAAAATAATGTATTAATCTGGTTTTAGCCATGTTTCTGTCAAACAGAGCAAATCTAGGTTATGATCATTAATCAAATAATTAACAAAAAGTGCTTTTGTAGAAAGGGACCTGATATTCAGTAAGTTTTATCAATTGTTTCTGTGTATTGTAAACATTTTTTATTTGTTGAACATCAATTAAATGGTTACTCATAAATTGGTTTTGATGTATTCAGTATTTTCTAGTTCGGGGAACAGACACAGTCTCTATAGTGTGATATCTAGGTGAAGGAGTCTCTATGTGCTGAGAATTAACTGACTTCTGTGACGTGAGGCGGCTAGCAGATGGTCGGTTTAGCCAGTCTGTCTGCTTCCTGACCTGGGCCCCAGTTAGTCAAGTATGAACTCTAAGACTAAGTGCCATATTTCTAGAGAGAAGAGCAGCACCACCCCAGGAGGGATGAACACCATCTCTTTTCAACAGGTCAGGTCTGCCTCAAAAACTCGTCCAATTGTCTATAAAACCTATGTTGTTTTGCGGGCACCACTTAGACATCCAGCCACTGAGTGACGACAGTCTGCTATAAATCTCATCACCCCGGTAAGCAGGGAGGGGGCCAGAGCATATTACAGTGTCTGACATCGTACTTGCAAGTTCACACACCTCTTTAACATTATTTTTAGTGATCTCCGACTGGCGAAGTCGAACATCATTAGCGCCGGCATGGATAACAATCTTACTGAATTTACGTTTAGCATTAGCCAGCACTTTTAAATTTGCCAAGATGTCAGGCGCGGCTCCCGGTAAACAATGGACTATGGTGGCTGGTGTCTCTATTTTCACTTTCCGTACAATAGAATCGCCAATAACTAGAGCACTTTCACCAGGTTTCTCAGTGGGTGCGTCACTGAGTGGGGAGAACCTGTTTGATGTTCTGATCGGAACGGAAGAGCGGTGTTTTGACCAGGTGCTAATGCCGGAACCGAACAATGTACAGGAGTCCCTGAGCTAGTCACATCCAAAGCAGCACCGTAGATCACGTTGGCTTCTGTGACCAGAAGGAAGACCAAAAAAAAATTGCAAGAAAGGAAATTAAGAAAAATTACGTAGCTGCTCAGACATTTTATATTTCACAGCAAAACCCAAGCTGTGAGCAGGAATCAGTACCTGCTCACAGGTACACCAGATGAACACCAGCCTTCAACTTTAGTTTCCCAGCCTCAATCTTCAGTTTTGCCACCAGCCCAGCATTGGCCTTTACTATCAGCATGGGCCACGCAGCCTGTTAATGCAAAAACCCTAAGACAACCTGAGTATTCTAGCCAAGAGCAGCCCAATTTAATGGATTTGGATGAACCTCAGAGGCAAGCCATTTCACATCATTCCACTCCCAAAGAAACATTTTTGGGGCTTTTATTTAATCATTCTAACACAGTCTCAACCTAAAGCTTTAGTTGAAACAACAAATCGGAATGACGGGTTTGGCCTGAGGAGTTAACACCATGCCCAAGCACATCGCATTATGCTCAGCCAGAGTGTGTCATACCCACAGACAACTTGCACAGAACATCTGAGCCTTGTGACACCTGCAAACTGTAAGTACATGCATTAATTGAGGAGCGGGACATGATGAGGGATGTGCTGTCCAGTTTAATTAAGTGTTTTATTTTTTGGAACAGAAGCTTATCCTTGTCTGCCATATTTCCTCTGTTTCAGATCTGGAGCAACTGCAAACATTTAGGGGCTTTATAGATAAAATGCATATATATATAAATCTTATGAAAGTGGAGTTCTGTAGCCTGAGACCAGACCGGGCCAACAAGAACTGTACCCAGACAGTGGCGTCTTCTTGTCCTCTACCAGCCTGGCAGCTATTCACCAGGGGCCGGATTCACGAAACATTCTTAAGAAGAAATTTCTTCTTAACTGCCATTTTCTTCTTATTTTTTAACTTAAGATAAAAGTTACGAATATTTTGTATTCCCAAACATTCTTCTTAAGAATATTCTTATCTTTTTTCTTAAGATTGTTCTTAAGACAAAAATTAAGAAGAATTCAAATTCTTGAAAAGAATCTTCTTAAAAATCATCCTAAATAACTTCTTAAATTTAGGACAGCCCCAGACTTGTCTTAAATCCAAAACAGTAAGAACTATTTAATGAATGTATTGGGTTATTTCAAATTAATTGTTATATTTAAGCATTACAACAACAGTAGCTACATTATATAGCCTAATACTTCGTAGGACTATTAATAGGGATGAGCGCGAGTTTTCTGAAGTGACAGCGATGACTGATAATGTAAACAATGATCGGTTATGATTAGCCTATGTGTGACGCTACTTTGTGCTGACTTCAAAACTCAGTAGCAACTCTACAAAAACAAGTCAGATAGAGAGTTTTAATTGGACGCTTTTATTTTATCTTTTAAATACTGCATAATCTTTGGCAGTATGCAGCGCATATGAATGCGCCGGTACACAGGACGCGAGCGCGGACACACATACCGGAAGCGTTCACTAGGATGAGAGCGCAAAAGCACAGCACAAAAATGAATGAAACAGATCGCTGCAGCTGGAGACAGGCTGTTCAAAAACACGCCGCATTAAAAACATGAAGCTGAGCGCCAGTCAAAGTCGCAACAAAAAGGCCGTGTGTGCTTACTATGATTATTAGGGTAATCTGCAGGAAGTGCAAAAAGACAATAAAGTTTATCAGTGCGTCATGTCTTCACTCAGATAAAGACTGTCATTTTCTTCTTAAGAAAAAAATTAAGATCTTCTTAAGAATATATTTGAGAACTTATTAAGAATTTTTCAAGAATTGCACTTAAGAACATTCTTACGAACTTCGTATATTTTATCTTAAGAAATGTCTTAACTTATTTCTTAAGAAGATTTTCGTGAATCCGGCCCCAGGAGGCAAAGAAAGACTGCCTTTGTCTTTTTCACCTACTCTTTGATCACTTCTTCACTCCTGAGGAATGTGCCAATTATGTTGTTTTTGGAACCCTTACGAAAAAGAAGTTTATTCAAGTGTGCTATTAGTACTTCTTTTAAACTAAAAATTGGAAAGTATACTTTGTTTACTTTTTATATACTTCTCAGAAATATACTTAAAATTACATTTAAGTATACTTGACTTATACTTAGAAAAAGTCTAAATATATTTTAGCTATACTTGTTCTCCTACAATCCGTGTTTTCATTGTTATATGGTAGGGGGCGCTTGTACACATCTTCTGTACAGAATTTCCAAAAAACACAAGTGAAGAAGAAAACGAAACAACAGATACTTCCACATGTAATCTAACACGATCATCATATATAAAACAGCGTCAAAACTGTAACGTTATCGAATAAAATGTCACCAATGAAGAGGTAATAATGACTGTCAAGCTTTGGGGTGTTAATCGACTCCATCTACATTTTGATTTTCATTCTGAATCCAATTCAGTCTTTTTTCAGCTTTTTGTTCAAAATGTTGTTTATTTCTTTATTTTTTTATTTATGAAACTTACCCACATTCAAGTGTTTAAAAAAAGAATGCATGAAGCTAGAATAAAATGTTTTTGTTTACAAGCAGATACCCTGTTCTTTCTTTTGATGTTTTTTTTATGTTCAGATATTCATATAACAAAATATATATATAAATTAATACCTAAATAGGACCATAGTAGTATACTTAAAGTATGATGTAAAGTTCACTGAAAGAAAACTTGCAAGTATACTTGCAGTATAAAACTACAAAACTAGTAGTTTACTGAGACAGTACTTCAAAGTGTACTAAAAAAATGCTACAACTATTTAATTAGTAAACTATCAGTATACCTATAAGTTCACTTTTAGTATAGTTGCAGAACAAGCTAAAAACATTGATATAAACTAGTTGTGTACTCAAAGTTTACTACTGTTATGCTTGAAGTATACTTTTATATACTAGAAAGTGGGCCAATTTAGTCTTAAGGAGTATTGAAATAGTACACTTACAAGTACACTACTAGTACACTGATATTTGTATACTTACTACATAAAGTATACTTAAAAATATACTTGAAATTTACTTAAGTATACTTAAAATAAATGAAGTATACTACTTTTTGGTAAGGGAAAATAGGAAAGATACCAAATAAAAATATTGATTTTGAAGTCACTGAAAATTATAGTTTTGAGAATATGGTTGAGATTGCGAATATGAGCCAGATGCTGAATTTACTGTGGAAGTGCGGTCTGATGATGAATTGAACCCTTCTACGTTTCAAAAAGTAACGAAATATGCCTTATTTTTTGCTATTGCAGCAGTTAGAGATCCATCCGTGCTGGATATATTGGTCCGGGTCGCTAAAGACCCGAATATGTAATAATGATTGGTGAAACATTCATGCATTTAAGGGTTAAGCAAATGTCACACAACATCATTTCACCAGTGAGGAGAAAAATTAATGAAAACTATCGCAAAATGAACTTGACAGAAGTGGACGTTTCATCTTTATAAAGATTTAAAAAGACTCCAGCATTGATATTTTACCAAAGATTAACAATAAAAAAATCTTACAGTGACCGTAATTTACATCATGCTAAATCCAATTAATATGTATAATTATTTCACATAACAGGAAACACATACTTTTAGTCGCAGCTGCTCCGTTTATTTGTTATCACAGAAATGCATAAAACACCAGTCCATTTAATTCGAAAGACATAGACGTATAACACAATAGAAAAACATTGAAAAACCCATATGTTTGAGTCAACTTCTTTAGAAAGAGGATAATATAAAATAATATAATGTGAGGATGTTTAGGCGCTGTCCTGTTTCACTATACTGTTAGCCATTTAACCAAAGCAACAGAGGGAGCTCACAGACTGAAAACCAGAGTTATGAGTTATTAACAGTGTTGGGGGTAACGCATTACAAGTAACGCGAGTTACGTAATAATATTACTTTTTTCAAGTAACTAGTAAAGTAACGCATTACTTTTTAATTTACAAGAAAATATCTGAGTTACTTTTTCAAAAAAGTAACGCCAGTTACTTTTTTCCCATTTATTGAAAAACTAACTGAAATAAAATAATAATTAACAAAAATTAACAATCGTTTTCATAATCATGACGTTCTCACCCTTTGGCGGAAAAATATTTGAGTTGTGTAACAGTTTAGGGAAATACCTGTAAATGGCGCATCACACACATGGGTTATCTGACGGAGAGACGCAAAGCGGTTTAAAGCAGAGTCCTGCACCGGTCCTGTTTGATAAACGTGCACCAGCAGTACTTAACAGAACACCTGACCCGTTATCCCACAGCAGCACTAATTTAATTCTGTATCAGACCAGAACCGTTTGACATAAAGACCGCGAGTCACGACCCGAACCGCACACGCATTAATCTACAACATCAGGTAGGCAAACTTATTCATTTTCTCGTGTAACACAAACAATCAAACCAACATTAGGCATTCTAAGTTGGTGCTTTGACGAAAAACAGACACGCAGAGCAACGTGATAATTAACAGAAAATAAAGATGAGAACGTGCCTTTCTGTAAACAATACAAAACTTGGCCGAGCATCTCGTGATCACTCTGCCAAACTTTAGAACAAATATGCATAGGCTAAATCACATCATACACATGCTTATAATTATTCATAAATAAAGAAAAGAACATATTCAAATATGAGCCTTTACTGCGATTGTCGTTATTATTGAATTTCATTAGTCATTAGTCATAATTCATTAGATGATTTATGCGCGGCTGTTCATGGAAAAGTGAGCAAGACACGACAATACCATGATTATGGTTAAATAAGAAAAAAGACATCTAATATAACGAAATTAGGCTACATTTATTTTCATATTAATATCTCAACACACCATTAGATTACATTATCGCAACTTGTGTAGATTTATGTGTTTCAGCATGCGTTAATTTTGTGTCGCTAAACGTTTGCCTCACTAAGTTAAATTATGCCTACGTCTTTCTTTGGCCTTCGCTCTGGAAGTGATCTGTTGATTCTGCTAAACTTTAATTAAAACCGAAACTAAACTATATAAAAACTAAATAAAAATGTGTTCACAAAATAAAAACTAAACTAAAACTAACAAAAATATTAATGAAACTAATAAAAACTAAACTGAATTTTATAGCAAATTTGAAAACGATATTAAAATAAAACGAATTTAAAAATTCAAAACTATAATAACCTTGGTGTGAACATGCTGTTACTGTAGTTCTAGACTAAATGTGAATGTGCTTTAATTCATCCCACTCGCAAAAAACTGATTTAGTATTCATCAAAATGAATTAAAACGGTGAAATGCAAACACAGAATATGACACAAACCTGCAATAATTAAATATGTTAAACAACACGCATGTATCTAATCCCATTTTATTAACCAATGTCTTTGCTGCTGACCTTTGATGATCCAGTTCAATCATACTAATAAGAAAAAATGACTTTAGATAAACTAACAATTGTGCTTCATTGTTTTTTTTATTGCTGAATAGTGTTGAACAACTTCTCCTGAGTTCTACTGTACAGATGTGAATTTACTTTTCCTTTAGCCTGAGGTTTATTCATTACACTTTTTGGTGTGAAAGGGGGGAAAGGGGAAAGGGAAGTGGTGTGTGGCCAAGTATGGTGACCCATACTTGGAATTTGTCCTCTGCATTTAACCCATCCAAGTGCACACTCACAGCAGTGAACACACACCCGGAGCAGTGGGCAGCCATATTGCGGTGCCCGGGGAGCAGTTGGGGGATCGGTGCCTTGCTCAAGGGTCTCACCTCAGTCGTGGTATTGAAGGTGGAGAGAGCACTTGTTATTCACTCCCCCCACCGACAATCCCTGCCGGACCTGGGAATCGAACCTGCAACCTTTGGGTTACAAGTCCAACTCTCTAACCATTAGGCCACGGCTGCCCCATTTTCTCTGCATTTAACCCATCCTAAGTGAACACACCCGGAGCAGGGCTTTACATTTGCTATAATTACAACTTATTGTATTAAAAACAATCAAGCCCTGCTTATATTTAAAAAGTAACGCAAAAGTAACGTAACGCATTACTTTCCTAAAAAAGTAACTAAGTAACGTAATTAGTTACTTTTTTAGGGAGTAACGCAATATTGTAATGCATTACTTTTAAAAGTAACTTTCCCCAACACTGGCTACGAGTGACTCCCTCTTTTCTTTTATTGATAGATAACATTGAGACAGATGGCCTACTGTAATGCACGAAGCATATAAAGTTACACATCAGATGTTTTTCTTCATCAGTTCCCCAAGCGTTCACTTAAGACAGAACAGATTATGACTGCAGGAATACTGAAATACTATAATTCTGTGTATTTATGGAGATCGCGCGCCGTCAGAAGCACCGTTATGTGCGCTCTTCAGATGACAGTCAGCACGAGAAGCGAGCGGAGAAAAGTTCATCCTCTCAGAAAATATACAATTAAAGATACTTTTAGATGTTTAATTACTATGTGGAGCATTGGGATAGCTAAAAGAGGGCTTAATGAACTAATTTTTGTGAATTTTTCATTTTTTTTTCTTTTGCCTGTAACGTTAGCTCAAAACAGCCCGTGCGCATTTACACTCATTTTGCCAGCATGCATGGGTCCCATATAACGTCATTAAACCGCGGAGAAGTACCAAATTGTCAAGTTTTAATGACGTACAGAACGCGATGCCTCAGAAAACCCGATCTGCCTGTTTACATGACAGTCGCATCGGCACATATCCGATTTATTTCCACATATGAATGAGGCCCGAATCCGATCTCGCTATATCCGAATGCATGCGTCTTTTCCCTGTTTACACTGTCATAGAACAGATCCGATCTGTGTCACATATGAGCAAAAAATCGGAATTGGGTCACATTTAACTGACAGTGTAAACGAGGCCTAAATCAGTTGAATCTCACTACATTTTTCCTTTACTCTTATGTTGTCAGTATTGCAAACAAGTCCTGAAAGCTACCTGTCCTGAGACTGTACAGTGCTGAAAATGAATCACTTCCAATTAAAGCTTTACTTAGTTTGTTTTCTTTTCCAATTCATAGAAAAATTTAAAAAGGTACCTCTCAAAATTATTTATAAAAAATAAAGTTACATACTGTTAAACTTTTTTTTTTAATTAGACACTATAAGGCTTTTTACTGGTCAAATGGAATCGTTATCAAGAAAGTCTTTTACACTGCTATTTAATTGCATAAATAATTATAATAATACTATATTAAAGTTTCAAATGTAATATTTGATCATATAAATACGAATAGAAATAATTGAATTATACTATTAAATATGAAACTTGTGCAGTGAAAGATTGTGTGTATCTTTAGTCAAATACATTTACATTGTGACTGTAACCGCTACCTTCAAATCCCACCAGAGATTTTCCATTGGGTTCAAGTCAGGTGACTGTGATGGCCACTGTTAAATCTTCCAGGACTTTATCTGCAACCAAGCGTTGGTGGAATTTGAAGTATGCTTGGGATCGTTGTCATGTTGGAAGGTCCAATGACGTCCAAGCTTCAGCTTCCTCACAGACGACATGACATTTTCTCCTAGAATTTCCTGATACTTCATTTAAATCATCTCACCTTTCACAGAGAGCTGTTTTCAGCGTATGCTTCATTCTTCTTCCTCCTGACACACCGCTGATCCGGCTGAAAATTTCCAGTTCCGTTTCATCGCTCCACAGAACAGAATCCCCAAATTTCTGTGACTTATTTATATGATTAATACAATCTACAATTAATCCAAAATGCTGCTGCAAGGTTAATCTTTAATGAGCCGAAAAGAACGCATGTCACACCTCTGTTCATCAATTTGCACTGGCTACCAATAGCTGCTTGCATAAAATTCAAGGCATTAATGTTTGCCTACAAAACCACCACTGGCTCTGCACCCCTTTACCTAAATTCAGTACTTCAGACCTATGTGCTCTCTAGAAGCTTACGTTCTGCAAGTGAACGACGCATTATTGTGCCATCCCAAAGAGGCACAAAATCACTTTCACTGACTTTTTCATCAACTGTTCCCACCTGGTGGAATGACCTGCCCAACTCAATCCGAGCAGCTGAGTCCTTACCCATCTTCAAGAAACGGCTAAAAACACATCTCTTCCATCTTTATTTGACCCTCTAACTCTAGCACTCTCTATTCTAATTCTATTTTATCTATCTGTCTTCTTTTTATTTAAAAAAAACACACACACTTGTCCCTCTATCAACTGCATATTTATTCTGTAACTGCTAGCTTTTCTTGAAAAACTAACACTAGCTGTCTTTTTTTCTATTCTATCTACTTGTTTCTTAAAGAAAGAAAAAAAAAACTAGATTTATTTTTTCTATATCCTACCTACTTGTTTTCTTAATAAAAAAATTTAAATAAAAAAAATTATATATATATATATATATATACACTGTATATATAAAAAAAATAAAAAAAACCTTTCTACGTGTACTGCGTTAGGCTAACCAAGACTTATCATAGCACTTGCATGTTGTTGCGCTTTTGTTGGTTTTGATTGCTTCTATTGCCCTCATTTGTATGTCGCTTTGGACAAAAGCGTCTGCTAAATGACTAAAATAAATAAATAAATATGATTCTGAGCAAATTGGAGCGGACTTTCCATCTGCATTTAGTCCGCGCCTTACTGTGCAAACTGAAACCTTAGAGGCTGTTGCCACTAAGTCTTGTTGCAGGTCTTTTGCAGTCACTTAATGGTTTTTCTGAACCTGCCTTCTCAGAAATCTGGTTGGAGCTGTTGATAGCTTCCTTTTTGTGTAACCGTTGTTCCTTTAGGTTTGAACTTGTGAACTATACTTCCAACAGTAGTGTCTCTAGGAACATTCAGTGCCTTCGCTATCTTTAGTTGATTAGTTGAAACAGGTTTGCTTGAGAAATTTCAAATTTAAAGTTAAATCCCAATTTTGTCTTTATGTCTGCATATTTTATTCTGCCTTTTTTTGTAAAGATTTCTGGTACAGCTGTTCTAACTGTCCCAAGTCCTAATATAATGTTAATTAAAAAAAGATAGCACACAGTGCTTATAGCTATCTTAACTTATGGTTAACTAATATTCCATTTTTTTAAGCATTAAAGTTCCTAGAGGATTTTGTAAGACTGTGTTGGGTGGAGCTCAGTCCCTCTCTAGGTGGTTCTGGATTATTTTATTTATTTATTTATTTTTGTACATTTTAAAGCTAAATTCGTCAATCTAGTGCACTTTGAGAGCTCAAAATTGGTCACTTGTCACTGAATTGACTTGTACCTGAACTTTAAAGTTCTTTTCAATTCTTTAATTTGAAGACCAAGATACTGGACTTTATCCTTGAGTGAGAATATCACAAATACTATGTAATTTATTATGAATTGAAAGCACTTCACAGTTACATTCAGATATAAACTGTATCGATAGCTTTGAGCTTTCGATAGCACTGCAATTCGTTCTTTCAGTTCATCCTATATGGCATTATATGTGTATAATGTGACCACCTTATGGATATGCACAAGCAGCTGAAAGATCTTGCACTCAGAGAGAATAAGGATGTGAAGCTAAAGAGGGAGGATGGTATATCAACATTAGATGTGGATTTTACAATGGCTGAACTCAATATAGCTTTGCTAGGCACTGGATATACAAGTCCAGGACAAGATCAATTATGTTATGTCATGTTTCGTCAGTTGCCAAAAGAATCATTTAAGTTAGTGTTAAGACACTTTAATAAAATTTGGAAGGATGGAATGATACCGAGCTGTTGGAAAAGTACAGTCATTCTGCCATTCAACAAACCTGGTAAAGACTCAACTAATCCAGGTAATTATAGGACAATAGCACTGACATCCCACTTATGCAAATGGATGGAGAGGATAATAGTTCGTTGGATAACACATGTATTAGATCAGAGAGGATTACTAACTAACATACAACGTGGATTTCGAAAAGGACATTCCACAACAGATGCTTTAGTACGAGTAAGCAATGAGGTGGAGAAGACATTGAAAATGAAAGAGCTGATGATAATAGTATATTTTGATATAGAGAAAGCATATGATAGTATGTGGAGGGATGGATTGCTAATTAAACTAAGTAGAATGGGTTTTAGAGGAAGGATGTATAATTGGATAATGGACTTTTTAACAAACATAAGAATTAGAGTGAAAGTTGGATCAGAGATTTCCATGGAGTTTATTGTAAATAATGGTATTCCTCAGGGGAGCGCAATCAGCCCGGTTTTATTCAACATTATGATAAATGACATGTTTTCAGATTTAGGCGAACACATTAAATCAGCATTATATGCGGATGATGGGGCCATATGGATGAGAGGAAGGAATGTGGCATACGTGTCAGAGAATATAAGGAAGGCAATAGGGAAAGTAGAAAAATGGTCATATGAGTGGGGGTTTAAGATATCAACAAGCAAATCCTGTTACATGATGTTCACAAACAAGCGTAAGTGTTATGTAGAAAAGCTAATATTATATCAGCAGCCATTAGAGAAAGTAAATGAATTTAAGTACCTGGGTTTATGGTTTGATAGTAAGTATACATGGAAAACACACATAAGACATTTAGAAACTAAATGTAAAAAAGTTATTAATCCAATAAGAGCCGTGGCTGGATGTGATTGGGGTGCAGATAAACATTCACTAATTGAAATATATAGAGCCTGCATGAGGTCAGCAATAGATTATGGTTGTATAGTTTATGGTGCAGCAGCAAAAACTTTATTAGATAAAATGAATAAATTACAGTATAGAGCATTACGTGTGTGCATTGGAGCTATTAAGTCTACTCCCATTAACGCAATACTCATAGAAACAGGTGAGTTACCCCTGAAGTTAAGAAGAGAAAAACTTGCACTAGCATATTGGATACGATTGAAAGGAAGTGGGAAGGAAAACCCTACAAAGGAGACAATAGAGGATTGTTGGGAGTATTCCAGGTTTCAAGGGCATGGGTTTGGATGGAACGGGGAGAAGAAAGTGAGGGAATATGGAATGGAAGACTTAGATTTCACAACGCTCACCCCAGTTAGTAACATTCCACCATGGTTTTTTCCAGAGGCAAAGACAGATTTTAGTATCATGGAAAAGGAAAAAGAATGGAGGATGGAGGAAGTGGGAGTTAAAACAAGCATTTATCTAAGAAACAGTTATTATAATTATTTCAACATTTTTACTGATGGATCCAAGAACAAACAGGAATGTGTGGGAATTGGAATACATATCCCAGAATTTAAAATTTCCAAAAGATTGTCTGATCAGTTATCTGTATATACAGCGGAAATTGTGGCAGTCATCCTTGCATTACAGTGGGTTGAAGAGGTCAGACCTGATGGGGTGATACTATGCACAGACTCCTTAGCTGTCATAAAAAGCATACAGTCAATGACATCTGTTAGAGAAGACTTATTAATAGAACTTTATCATAGTTTGTTAAGATTACATAGGAGTGGTAAAGATGTTCAGTTTTGTTGGGTGCCAGCACATGAGGGAGTGAAAGGGAATGAAAGTGCAGACAAATTAGCAAAAGAGGCATTGGAAAAAGAAATATCAGTTCCAATACCACTCGGAAAAGGTGAGGGAAAAGCAATAGTTAAGAAGAAAGTTATTGTAATATGGCAGAAATGGTGGGAGGAAGACAAGAAAGGAAGGGGATATTATAAATTACAAAGTCTGTTAGCATTAAAAATTATAGAGAAAGGAACAGACGAGAAGAAATTTTAATGATAAGAATGAGAGTGGGTCACACAGGACTGAATAGCACCTTGTTTTTAATGGGGAAAAAGAATAATGAGAATTGTGATAAATGTGGGGTTAAAGAAAATACTGAGCATGTCTTACTACACTGTATACTATATGAGGTGGAAAGACGGGTGTTTCAAGATAGGGTTCAGGAGGCAGGGTGAGAGTGGAATATGATGGGAATACTAGGAACAGAAGGAGAGGGAGGGGGATAATGATAGCTAGGAAAGCGTTATTTAAATTCCTTAATGACACAGGGTTAATGAGCAGAATATGAGTACACTTAAAATGACATGATGTTACACACTCTTGTACAGTAGGTGGTGGTATGCACCTAAAAGTTGTTTGCAATCCGCCATTAACCAAGAGAAGAAGAAGAAGACGTCATAAGGTGGCGCCGCGCTCCTGCATCAGTGATTCGCTCGAAGGTGTGTGCTTTAATAGTTTAAAGTGTTTAAATCAACCTGCTATAAAAAAACAATAGAAGCCCAATATAAACCATCACAGAAATTCCAATGGTTTCCATTAAAATACCATTATAAACCATTAGCTTTTTCCAGTAAAACCATTACAAAATTCCTTTTTGTAGTGTGTTTTGGGCATTTAATAGAATCCATCACATACCAGTAGACACCATTATAGTTTCCATTAAAACCAATACAATTCCCATTAAAACCATTAAATCCATTACATATTCTATTGTGTTTTGGGCAGGGTTCTGTTGTTTTTTTCAGCAGCTTGTTTATAGAATTGTAGCGTCAAATGAATTATTAACCAATGTAATACTTAATCTAGGAATATTAAGGAACGTTATTTTGTGTTTGTGAAGCGTATCCACACATGAATAACAAAAAGCTGCGTCTCATTTCGCTCCATATTATCGAGAATCAGAATTCAGTCACTGGCCAGCAGTGATGGAGAAACGGAGCATTCCAAGTCAAATGAATCAATTGCATTGAAAGATGATTCAGTGATTCGAATCGCTTGAATCACCGCACGCTGACGACACCTGCTCAAAAAAGTGTAAATGCAACGAGAACAACAAACACAAACATTTAATGTTAGCTTTTACAAACCAACTCCAAATGTTTTCATTAAAGTGGAATATATTAAATATAACATACAAATCAGTAAATGCTAAATATAAATCTGAATGCAAATGTCAACCTTTGTATAATTTGTGTCCTTTTAATTATTTGAGTGCTAGTTTTAGTTGTTTTTTTGTCCCGTCAAGTTTAAGGCCATTAACTATCACTCTGATTAACTCCCTTACCAGTGCTCTGACTACTGAACTAGGGAGCTGATTGAGATGCATCCAGAGATTTAGTTTGCATTTCTTTTTCTCTCTGTAGCTTCTGTCACGAAAACAAATTCCTCATATGTGTAAACATACTTGGCAATAAAGCTCATTCTGATTCTGATTATTCTGATCTTAAACAGGATAAAGTTTCCAAACACACAGAAAAACTCCTGGTGAAGCAGCTGAGATCCACGTGACACACTATTTTAAAGATGGCGTTTATTAAAGAGGAGAGTGAAGACATGAAGATTGAAGAAACATTCAGAGTCAAACATGAAGATCAAACAGGTTGGTTTTCATTTTCAAAGCTGACCTGAGTCATCTGATCCTTATTAAAGTGTCCAGCTCTACAGAAATAGTGATATAAAAATAACACAGAAGTAGCCTAATCAAAACAGTTATTTTTAATTTACACTTTATTTTGTTGTCTGTAAGTGATTTTTTTCCTACTTGTCCCCTAAAGTGCTATACTAACATATACATACCTGAATGTAAATAGCAGTAAATGTTCATTACAACAAATAATAAATAAGTAATATGTCAGAATCACCAGCCTACTTGTAAAATAATTTAAAACATATATCCAGCTGACACAGCTTGGTAGAGTCACTGCATGCTGTTTATCTTTATTCTTCATTTAAAGATCTTTAATTTTATTAACAGTTGATATCAAAAGACCTAAGTAGTTCACTAAAGAAAACATCCGTAGTGCCTGTCACAACTTCTAACAGCATCAGTTGTAAACTAATCATCAGAAGTAGGGTATGCAATGTTAAAATCTTTTTCAGAAAATTCTGAGTATCTGTTTCAATACCGATATCGATCTGATACCAGCGCAGTTTTTTTTTTTTTAATAAATTTAGAATTTCTATACTTCTGTGTTCAAATCAAATCACTTTTATTGTCACATCACCACAGCACAAGTGCCTTGGTGAGTGAAATTCTTGAGCGTGCTCCAGACAGTGCAAAAAAAACAAAATTTACATATAGACGGTACATATTTACAGACTGTACAGAAGACAATGTGCAAAATACATGTACATATACTCAATACACACAGTGTACTATAAAGACATATTTAGTTACCAATACACCATATGTACACCTGTGTTTTGTTGACCTGATCGTCACTCTTTTGTGTGTTAAACACAATCTACTAAATATAGACAACTTAATTTTAATGAAAAATAACAAATGAAAAAATCTAATCATAATCTATGACAAAAATTCTATTAGAAACTAGGTTAGTGGATAATTCAGCAGTTACTCTAGAAAAATCATGGATGCACATTAATTTTATAAAATCTAAACATTTAGCGAAATACCATTATTTAGTGGGGAATAAATAAAAGTTAATAAGTGTAGGACTAAATCTAGTAAAATATCACACATTGCACTTTCTATTGTTGTAAAATACATTCATGAAAAAATGTATATATACAGGTGCTGGTCATATAATTAGAATATCATGAAAAAGTTGATTTATTTCACTAATTTCATTCAAAAAGTGAAACTTGTATAATGTATAAATTCATTCCACACAGACTGATATATTTCAAGTGTTTATTTCTTTTAATTTTGATGATTATAAGTGACAACTAATGAAAACCCCAAATTCAGTATCTCAGAAAATTAGAATATTGTGAAAAGGTTCAATATTGAAGACACCTGGTGCCACACTCTAATCAGCTAATTAACTCAAAACACCTGCAAAGGCCTTTAACCCTTTAGGCGCCAGGTTTTTTTTTAAAAAAATACTGGATTTTGACATCAAGATTTCAAAAGCGTGTGGCTTGAAAGGGCTTAAAGATAGAGATCTACTGTAAATTAGAAAAATGTTGGGCATGACCTAAAGTTTATGTGGGGTGTAAATATACTCATCTAATTTGCATATTATGACGTCAACAGGGGGCCGCCCTCTTGAATTTCATAATATTCAGGAAATAGTAGATATTCAATTGATGTTTGAACTTATTTGCATGTTTGTTTGTTTTTTTTTGTCTTTTTATCCTCATTCCAAATGATCAGAAAAGAGGAAATCAACAATAAAACAGGAGAAAGTACTAAATTATTACTATATTACTATCCTATATAGTAGTAAAACTCATGTGAACAGTAGCCTACTTTTTGATCAGTTCATCAGTTATATTCAGGAAATAATAGATATTGAATGGATGTTTGAGCTTATTTGCATGTTTTTGTTTTTTTGTCTTTTTATCCTCATTCCAAATGATCAGGAAAAGAGGAAATCAACAGTAAAATGGGAGAAAGTAGTAAATTATGACTATATTTCTCTGCCATAGTAAAATACATGTGTCTATTTTGTGATCAGTTGACCAGCTATCTGCCCATTCAGGTATCTAAGTGACACAGTTTATAGTTCTTGAGAGTATGGTAGACCAACCCCACACTGACTGCACCTGTACTGGCGGCCCGTAGAGCGCGCGCGATCAGAAAAAAAGATGCAATCTGGCCGATCATCAGCACCGCGGCGCGGAGCCAGCGGTGCTCCGTGAGCTCAGTGATCAGCAGCTCTCCTATGGACACTACGACCACGTCCACCCCTGCCACCCCCATCCCAATCCCAATCTGATCACTTGTTTGTGCTTCGTGAACTCTCTCGCCTTGCATGGCGGCACCATTGCGCTGCAAAGATGTACCGGGAGAAGCGCGATCATTAGACAGCCGATCGTCATTTCCAAAAGGCAAATATTCCCCTTCAGAGTCAGAATCAGCGAATAACATTTGCAACACATCCTCACGGTACAACTTTCTATTAGCCACTTGGAGATTTTCTCTCACAAATCTCACAATTCACTCGTGACGCTGTGAACTGAACTGCTTCCGCATCAATGACACGATCGCTCACTTTCTCTGCTATTTCCTCAAACACTTTGAATAGGAACAGGACGGAATTTTGGTCTAGAATCGAAGTACTACATGTCTGCCATCTAGTGGTAGGGAATACAAATGAGATATTACACCAGATAAGGAACTACGGTCTATTTGATCAAGTATGACGTCTTGTCGCAATTTTGCGACTTTGGCGCTTAGAGGGTTAAATGGTCTCTCAGTCTAGTTCTGTAGGCTACACAATCATGGGGAAGACTGCTGACTTGACAGTTGTCCAAAAGATGACCATTACACCTTGCACAAGGAGGGCAAGACACAAAAGGTCATTGCAAAAGAGGCTGGCCGTCCAAGCACATTAATAGAGAGGCGAAGGGAAGGAAAAGATGTGGTAGAAAAAAGTGTACAAGCAATAGGGATAACCGCACCTTGGAGAGGATTGTGAAACAAAACCCATTCAAAAATGTGGGGGAGATTCACAAAGAGTGGACGGCAGCTGGAGCCAGTGCTTCAAGAACCACTACGCACAGACGTATGCAAGACATGGGTTTCAGCTGTCGCATTCCTTGTGTCAAGCCACTCTTGAACAACAGACAACGTCAGAAGCGTCTCGACTGGACTGCTGCTGAGTGGTCCAAAGTTATGTTCTCTGATGAAAGTAAATTTTGCATTTCCTTTGGAAATCAGGGTCCCAGAGTCTAGAGGAAGAGAGGAGAGGCACAGAATCCACGTTGCTTGAGGTCCAGTGTAAAGTTTCCACAGTCAGTGATGGTTTGGGGTGCCATGTCATCTGCTGGTGTTGGTCCACTGTGTTTTCTGAGGTCCAAGGTCAACACAGCCGTATACCAGGAAGTTTTAGAGCACTTCATGCTTCCTGCTGCTGACCAACTTTATGGAGATGCAGATTTCATTTTCCAACAGGACTTGGCACCTGCACACAGTGCCAAAGCTACCAGTACCTGGTTTAAGGACCATGGTATCCCTGTTCTTAATTGGCCAGCAAACTCGCCTGACCTTAACCCCATAGAAAATCTATGGGGTATTGTGAAGAGGAAGATGCGATATGCCAGACCCAACAATGCAGAAGAGCTGAAGGCCACTATCAGAGCAACCTGGGCTCTCATAACACCTGAGCAGTGCCACAGACTGATCGACTCCATGCCACGCCGCATTGCTGCAGTAATTCAGGCAAAAGGAGCCCCAACTAAGTATTGAGTGCTGTACATGCTCATACTTTTCATGTTCATACTTTTCAGTTGGCCAAGATTTCTAAAAATCCTTTCTTTGTATTGGTCTTAAGTAATATTCTAATTTTCTGAGATACTGAATTTGGGGTTTTCATTAGTTGTCAGTTATAATAATCAAAATTAAAAGAAATAAACACTTGAAATATATCAGTCTGTGTGGAATGAATGTATACATTATACAAGTTTCACTTTTTGAATGGAATTAGTGAAATAAATCAACTTTTTCATGATATTCTAATTATATGACCAGCACCTATATATATATATATAATATATATATATATAAAATATATATAATATATATATATATAATATATATATAATATATATATAATATATATATATATATATATATATATATAATATAATATATATATATATATATATATATACATATAATATATATATATATATATATATATACACACACATATACATATACATAGATACATACATATATATATATATATATATATATATATAGTATATATTATATATGTGTGTGTGTATATTAGTATGAAATTAAAAGACATTTCTTTTAAGAAAGACTATTAATAATCTTTCATTGCGCAAAAGTCTTATAATACGAAAGACTCCAATATAGGGCTGTCAAATTGGCTGAAAAACTAAATTTGAATTTTGTACTAAAATATTATCAATATTCAAATTATATTCGAATTTAAAAGGCATAATTTCTGTTTGGGGGAAAAAAAAGCTTTTGGCTTCTCTCCTGAGGCCACAAGAGGGCGCATCGAGCAAAATATTACTAATACACGTTTCTTTAGAGCAATAAAAATAACACGACTATCATTGAAAAAGTGCATAATGTTTAAAACAATGTTTATAAACCATATATAATTAATTACGTAGCTTAAACAATTAGAAACAAAAAGCATCATGTATGTATAGTTTAATACTAAGGACCGAAAACCAATCACAAAGAGCACTTTTTTCATTTAAAAACCTGAGATGCAGTGGGATGCAGAAAAAACGCCATAAAGTCTCGAGACATGTTTTTTCAAATCAAAAAATCATCAAATCAAATCACTTTTATTGTCACATCACGAGTGCCTTGGTGAGTGAAATTCTTGAGAGCGTGCTCCAGACAGTGCAAAAAAACAAAACAATTTACATATAGACAGTACATATTTACAGACTGTACAGAAGACAATGTGCATAATACACATACACATACTCAATATACACAGTGCACTATAAAGACATACTTAGTTACCAATACACTGTATGTACACATTTTACATTATGTACACATCTATACATAGTAATATGTTAAGGTGCAACAGATTATACATATACAACAGATTAGTTGTGCAATAGATAGTTGTGCAAAGGTGCAACAGATTATACATATGCAATGTCGTGGATGTGCATTGTATGGTATCCAGTGATAGCAGATAGGTTGTATTATTGCAGTATGTGCGTGTAGTCCAGTGAACGGCGGGTCTGTCTTCCTGTGGCTCAGTGGTAGAGCATTGCGTTAGCAGCGCAAAAGGTTGTGGGTTCAATTCCCAGGGAACACACATAGTGATAAAACATGTATAGCCTGAATGCACTGTAAGTCGCTTTGGATAAAAGCGTCTGCTAAATGCATAAATGTAAATGTAAATGTAAATGTAAAGTGCAGTGCATGGCATGATGTGTGAGTGGGAGTGTGATGTAGGGTGAATTAGTTCTGACTGTTCATTAGCCTGATAGCCTGAGGGAAAAAGCTGTCCCTCAGTCAGCTAGTGCGGGATCGGATGCTGCGGAGACGTCTCCCTGAGGGCAGCAGAGAGAGCAGTCTGTGGGATGGATGGCTGGAGTCCTTGATGATCCTCCTGGCTTTCCTTATACACCGCCTGGTGTAGATGTCCTGGAGGGAGGGAAGCTCACCTCCAACAATGTGGCGGGCAGTTCGCACGACCCTTTGCAGAGCTTTGCGGTTGCCAGCGGTGCTGTTTCCAAACCAGGCGGTGATGCAGCCGGTCAGGATGCTCTCCACAGTGCAGGTGTAGAAGGATCTGAGGATGCTGGGCCTCATTCCAAACTTCCTCAGCCGTCTCAGGAAGAAGAGGCGCTGATGTGCCTTCTTCAGCACTGCATCTGTGTGAGTGGACCATGTGAGATCCTCGGTGATGTGAACGCCGAGGAACTGAAAGCTGTTTACCCGCTCCACAAGTGTCTTGTCGATGGAGATGGGTGTGTGTTCTCTGCTCTGTCTCCTGAAATCCACCACCAGCTCCTTGGTCTTGTCGATGTTGAGTGAGAGGTGGTTCTCCTGGCACCATTTAGTCAGGGTACTCACCTCCTCTCTGTAGGCCGTCTCATCGTTGTCGGTGATCAGGCCTATAGCCGCTGTGTCATCGGCAAATTTGACGATGACGTTGGAGCTGTGTGTAGCTGTACAGTCGTGTGTGTACAGGGAGTACAGGAGCGGGATGAGGACGCAGCCCTGCGGGGCACCAGTGTTGAGGATCAGGGGAGATGAGGTGTTGTTGCCCATTCTGACCACCTGACTTCTGCCTGTCAGGACGTCCAGGATCCAGCTGCACAGAGATCTGTTCAGTCCCAGAGTCTGGAGCTTCTCAACCAGTGTGGCAGGCACTATGGTGTTAAATGCTGAACATTGTAATCCACGAACAGCATCCTTGCATAGGTGTTCTTATTTTCCAGGTGGGAGAGAGCAGTGTGCAGGGTGAAGGCAATAGCGTCGTCTGTGGAACGGTTTCTGTGGTATGCAAATTGTAGTGGGTCCAGTGAGGCAGGCAGCACAGAGCAGATGTGGTCTCTGATGAGCTTCTCAAAACACTTGCTGAAGATGGGTGTCAGAGCAACAGGCCTCCAGTCATTCAAGCATGTGATTTTATTTTTCTTAGGTATGGGCACAATGGTGGATTTTTTGAAGCATGAGGGAACCACAGACAGAGAGAGGGACAGATTGAAGATGTCTGTAAAAACCCCAGCTAGTTGGTAAGCGCATGCTTTGAGCACACGGCCTGGGATGCCATCCGGGCCCACAGCTTTGCGGATGTTCACCCGTTTGAAGGATCGAGTTACATCCGCGACAGAAAGGGAGAGTGGACTCACCTCTTCTGCAGCAGCCGTGGGAGCGCACTCTGTGTGGGGACACTCTGTGTTATGAGCTTCGAAATGAGCATAAAAGGTATTCAGCTCATCCGGTAGCGAGGCCGCAATGTTCACAGTAGCTGGTTTATTCCCTTTAAAACCTGTGATGTTGTTGATGCCCTGCCACATGCTTCTTGGGTTGTTGTTGTTGAATTGTTCTTCAACTTTGTTTTTATATTGTCGTTTGGCTGCTTTGATGGATCTCCTGAGATCGTAACTGGCTTGTTTCCGATCGTCAGTGTTTCCGGATTTAAAGGCAGATGTCCACGCTGACAAGGCTGATCGAACATCGCTGTTAAACCACGGTTTTTGGTTGGGGTAGATGCTTATTGTTTTGGTCGGAATTACATCCTCTATACACTTCCGTATGAAACACGTTACAGAATCTGAGTACTCCTCTATGTCGTCATCAGACGCTGTCGAACTATATTATCCAAGTTCCTTTGTCTGTATTTAATTTGGGAAGCCATAGAGAGGTGGACGCCATTTTCTTTTGCTAATTGTGTTTTCTCCTGTTTTTGGTCAGACAGGGAGTGAGGTAAAGTTATGTTGTTTATTTTCCTTTTCTTTATTCAGGTAAGATAGTTTGATCCTCCCAACATTTAGACCTCTTTTGTTTGTTGTTTTGGCCTGGTCCCCTCTTGAAGGTTCTTGCTTCCTCTTTTATGAAGAGTCAATAAAAAGAAATCAATTATATTTCAAAACCGTGTGGTGATTGCTGGCTGGGACAGGAGTGATGACCTCCACTAAAAACCTTTTATTGTTTGTTGCACCTTTTCCCAAACCCCTAGACGGGGAAGGAATGTAACAATTGGGGGCTCGTCCGGGATTGTTGGAAACTCATCTTCTGTAGGTATGGTAAGTCTTTTTGCTTGGCTGATTTGAACTTTGTGTAGGGAAGGAAACTTCATATTATTGCAAATGGAGTTTGACTTGATCACGTTTACTCTATCGCCCACATTAGAGGAGTTTGACAGGTGTAGAAAGAAGGATCTGATTTTAATTGCGGAATTCTTTAATGTTTTAGTGCCCAAAGAGGCCAAGAAACAAGTGATAAAAGACGAACTATATAAAAAATTAGTAGAGGTAGGTATATTACCTGAATGCTCTGTGGAGGGTGAGGGTAATGTTGAAATTGAAGCTGATGCCCTGTCTGAGTCAAAATTGGTAGATAGTCAAGCAGTCTCTCAGGTAGACCCGACAGTAGCGATAAAACTGAAAGAATTGGATCTTGCTTTAAAGCGTCAGGAGCATGACACTCAGGTTCTACGTTTGAGAGCTCTTGAAATACAAGCGGACAGAGATATTCAACTACGCAAGTTAGACCTTGAGGCTCAAGCCTTACAAAATAAGCCAGTTCCACTCCCTCGATCTAGACCTCCTTCTTCCAGTGTTCCTGATGTGTCGCAGTCTGAATTTGATGTAGGTAAATGTGTAAGGCTAGTACCTCCTTTTCGTGAAGCGGAGGTTGACTCTTATTTTGTCGCCTTTGAACGTGTAGCTACAAAATTGAATTGGCCAAAAGACATGTGGGCACTTTTGTTACAATGCAACCTTGTTGGCAAAGCTCAAGAAGTGTGCTCTGCTTTGTCAATAGAGGAGTCATTGGATTATGATACTGTGAAGGCTGCAGTTTTAAGAGCCTATGAATTGGTACCAGAGGCATATCGTCAGAGATTCAGATCTTGTTCAAAGTCAGCCAAGCAAACATATGTAGAATTTGCAAGAGACAAAAGAATGCTCTTTGAGAAGTGGTGTTTTGCCACCAAAACCACAACTTTTGAGGAGCTTCAAGAACTTGTGTTGTTGGAGGACTTCGAGGGCTGTGTG
Source organism: Aspiorhynchus laticeps (assembly GCA_023376895.1). Taxonomy (NCBI): domain Eukaryota; kingdom Metazoa; phylum Chordata; class Actinopteri; order Cypriniformes; family Cyprinidae; genus Aspiorhynchus; species Aspiorhynchus laticeps. Next base: position 37,714,268 of record CM041805.1, on the reverse strand, counting down.
CCAGAAAGTCTTGTTGTTCATTTAAATGAGAAAAGGATTTCCAAGCTTTCTGAAGCGGCCATTTTGGCTGACGAATTTGTTCTCACCCACAGAACAGCGTTTCCAACTGTACGTTCTGTTAGCAGTTCGCCTGTAAGCGAGAGAACCATTAGGGAAGTGCAGCGAGTTAATGTTCTTAAACTCGGTAGCGACGATAAAACAGTCTCAAAAAGTTGTGCATCTAGAAGGGTATGTTTCTATTGCCTTAACCCTGGACATTTAATTTCAGATTGCAGAGCATGGAAGCAAAAACAATCGGGAACCAAACCCAAAGGTGTGGCGTTTGTTCAGTCTCTCGCTGTTCCTGATCGTCTGCACTCTAGCCAAACCTCGTTTGATCCATTCATTATGGAAAGTGCTGTGGCCCTTTCAAATGACGCTAAATTTAAATCTATTGTGATGCTGAGAGACACTGGGTCTGCACAGTCACTGATTTTGGAGAGTGTGTTACCTTTCTCGTCTCAGTCATACACCGGTACAGAAGTCTTAATTTGTGGTGTGGAATTAGGCTGCGTGCCCGTACCTCTACATACTATGTACATAAAATCCAATCTCATTTCAGGCCCTGTGAAAATTGGTGTACGTTCACATTTACCAGTTGAAGGTGTGAGCATGATTTTGGGAAATGACCTGGTGGGTGGGAAGGTTTTTCCATGTCCAATTGTGTCCGCTGAGCCTGATGTTGGAGCCCAAACGGATGTCTCGAAAATGTTTCCCTCTGTTTTCCCGGCGTGTGCTGTAACTCGTGCTCACGCACAAAGATTTGGTGATGTAGTTGACATTTCAGAATCTTTCCTGCCTTCCTCAGCTGATGTGGTAGAGAGTAAACTGTCAGTTATGCCCCGGCAAACTGCTGGAACCGCTACGGAAGACCAGCAGCCGCCCTTAAAGGTAGGCCGAGAACAGTTAGCTGCTGCCCAAAGGGCAGATCCGAATCTGACTAAATGTATTGATGCTGCTGTAGACAGGTCACAAGTCTCAAAATGTAGGGTAGGTTACTTTTGGGAGGGTGATATACTCATGCGCTGGTGGAACTCGCAGATTGCTGATGATGATAGTCACATGGTCTATCAGATTGTTCTGCCTTCCGGTTACCATGCTCAAGTTCTACATTTGGCCCATGAGCATGTATGTTCTGGTCATCTCGGGGTGACTAAAACCTATCAGCGCCTTATTAACCTGTTAACATGCACCAGGACGTGGGCGCACTGAAAGCTCTTTGTTTGCTCTTTGTTTGCACACGTCATTGTTTTCAAACAGATAAAGTAAAACAGGACAAAATGAATCTTGACAAACTGTATATCATTTTGAAGGTCTAAGCCTCAAGCATCGACGACAGATCGCTGTTTTTCGATAGAAAGCTTATATGGAATGTATTTGCTAAATTTGTGTAAGCAGTACACATCAAAACATGTATAGAAAACCCGCAGAACATACCATTTTCATCCTGATAACGACTCTCAAACGTATCCACTGTTGTAAATCCTGGTTTAGTTTGAAAGATAAGGGTCCAGTGAACAACATTCCATCGAGCACTTTTAGTCCAAAGAAACAACAACGTTGTAATTTAGATCGTTAATCCTTTGTTTACGTCTCATCTCTTGAGAGAGTTATTGTTTGTGTCCGTTATGGAACAAATTACGCTCAAAAACAGCGTCTTGGTGGTAAAAAAACAGCACGATTTTGTAGCAGGCAATGTCCCAAACAGAATGAAATCATCCAAAAAAAAAAAAAGTCAAAGATACACGGAAGATTGTTTATTTGAATTCTGGCGCTCCCTCGCGACAGCGCGTGACGCACGCTGTGACGCACCTGTCATCTGATGGGGCGTAACTTAACGATCTTTTAGCACAATAAGAAAAAAAGAAAAAACATTTCTTTTTTTTCTTCTTCAGCAGTTTTATATATGTTTGCATGTTTTGTGGGGAATTGCCTGTATCTGTATGATTAACATCTCTATGACTGATAATGAGCATGTAAATACTGACTGTTCACAGATATCAGTGTGAATGCAGTCTATATAAAAGGCCATTATAATGTGAATATTGACTATATTGGGCAGCCATCAGTATGATTAGCATCTGTATGAATGATCTTCAGCATGTGATTACTAATGTATGAGCAGGAGAGCATCTGTTTGTCAGGAAATCAGTATGTAATTAAGTTATTTTTTTTATTATTATTGTTTTTTTTTTCATCACTCAAATTATTATTATTGTATTTTTCTAGTGCTCAAATAAATCACCTATACGATTTCTAAGATTCTGTATACTGTTTTATAATTGAAAAACTGCAGTGGCATGTATAATGACTAAATAGTTTGTAGTAGAACTCTTCAATAATTTGGTAAATATTTTTCCTCAAACGGGGGGGGGGGGGGGGGGGGGCTAGAAAAATGTCTGCAGGAATCTCATTTTTCATGGTATCTTCTTCAGATTTGAAATATAAACTCATGAGACATGTGACTTTCAACCCATTACTTTTCTGGATTGCTCCAGGACTGATTTCATGTATTTTTATATGAAATAAAAAAAAATTCAGTGTGGTACAATTTTTATCAAGGCACTTCAGTGTCTATAACTTTTTATATTTTTGAGCATTATCAACTTTGGATGATGGATAGTAAAGGCCAAAGGGTCTTCTTTCCAAAGACACCACAATTGTGTGGGGGTGCAGGTTAACAGGTTAAACACTTCTTTTTGCCTGGGGTAAAATCTGCAGTGTCAAAATTGGTTAAATCATGCCATGCTTGTCAGTTGGCTGGAAAGCCCAACCAGATAATTCCACGGGCTCCCCTTCAACCCATCCCAGTCATGGGAGAACCCTTTGAGAGACTCTTGATTGATTGTGTGGGACCACTACCCAAGTCTAAGGCTGGCTATCAATACATTCTTACTATGATGTGTATGGCTACCCGTTATCCTGAGGCCATTCCGTTGCGTTCCATCAAGACTAAAGCAGTAGTAAAAGAGCTCATCAAGTTCTGTTCCATTTTTGGGTTACCTAAAGTCATTCAGACAGACCAAGGATCAAATTTTACATCTCATATTTTTGAACAGACAGTACAAGAGTTAGGTGTGGAACATCGATTATCAAGCGCATATCACCCAGAGTCGCAGGGGGCCCTTGAGCGATTTCATCAGACCCTAAAGTCAATGATGCGTGCCTACTGTATAGAGAGTGGTAAGGACTGGGCAGAGGGATTACCTTTGTTATTGTTTGCTGTGAGAGGAACTAAACAGGAATCCCTAGGTTTCAGCCCAGCTGAGCTTGTGTTCGGTCACACGGTGCGAGGACCACTGAAACTACTAAGTGAGCAGTTTCTTACCAAAAACTCTGCACTGGTGTCTACCTTTAAGTATGTGAGTTATTTTCGTGAGAAGCTTCACAAGGCTTGGGATGTTGCTAAGGCCCATCTTGCTGTAGTCCAGGCTTAGATGAAAATCCGTTATGACCAAAAAAGTGTTGTGCGCAGTTTTCAACCAGGTGACTCTGTGCTGGTGCTACTCCCTGTTCCTGGCTCAGTCATGCAGGCGAAGTTCTCTGGTCCATATGTGATTGACAAAAGGCTGAGTGACACAAACTATGTTATCCGTACCCCTGATCGACGTCGCAAAAGCAGGTTGTGTCACATAAATATGCTAAAGGCTTATGTATCAAGAGATGAGGCAAAGCCTGTTGTTCCTGTTAACCCAATATCAGTGGATGCTGTACTTAACTGCCCATATAGCCCAGAAGTCGATGGCTTAGTGGACAGAAGTGCTCAAGTCTCTTGTGGCAGATTGCCAAACTCTGCATGCTTATCCAATTTGGAGTTGTACCTCTCCTATCTGCATGATGATCAGCGTAGTAGTATTGTTGAACTGATCAAGAAATACCCGGCACTGTTCCATGATGTTCCTTCTCAAACCACGGTCGTAAGTCATGACATAGATGTTGATGAATGCCCACCCATTAAGCAGCATCCATATCGTGTAAACCCACACAAACGACAACTAATGAAAAATGAGGTTGATTACTTGTTGCAACATGGATTTGCTGTGCCCAGCCAAAGTCCATGGAGTTCTCCTTGCCTGCTTGTTCCCAAGTCTGATAACTCCTTACGATTTTGTACGGACTACCGGAAAGTTAACAATGTGACAAAACCAGACTCCTTTCCTCTTCCTAGAATGGAAGACTGTATAGACAGGGTAGGTTCGTCACGTTATGTCACCAAGTTGGACCTCTTAAAAGGCTACTGGCAGGTACCTTTAACACCCCGTGCCAGCGAGATCTCTGCATTTGTTACCCCTGACAACTTTCTTAATTATACTGTTATGGCCTTCGGGATGCGAAATGCTCCTGCCACCTTTCAGCGACTAATGCAGATGGTCTTATCAGGAATACAGGAATGTGAAGTTTACCTCGATGACATTGTAATCTATTCAATGACATGGCAAGATCATATAAGAACCCTGGAAGCAGTGTTAAAGCGTTTGAATGAGGCTTCTTTAACACTAAACCTTGCTAAGTGTGAATTCGCAAGGGCGGTTGTCACATACCTTGGCAAATTAGTCAGGCAGGGCCAGGTAAGGCCAGTTGAGGCCAAGGTTTCTGCCATCATTGAGTTTCCCTCTCCCACGAACAAACGTGAGTTGCGCCGTTTTCTTGGGATGGCTGGGTACTACCGGGGGTTTTGCAAAAATTTTGCCTCTGTAGTTTCCCCTCTAACAGACCTTTTGAGTTCAGAACGCAAGTTTGTGTGGAACCCTGAGTGTAAATCTGCTTTTCAGGCAGCCAAGGATCTTTTGTGTAATGCTCCAGTCCTGTCTGCCCCTAACTTCACTCTCCCCTTTCAGCTAGTAGATGCTAGTGCTCATGGAGCTGGTGCAGTACTCCTACAGGAGGATAGCTTTGGTATTGAGCACCCAATATGCTATTTTTCTAAGAAGTTCTCAAAATGCCAGAAACACTATAGTACCATCGAGAAAGAGGCCCTTGCATTATTGCTAGCACTGCAGCATTTTGAGGTCTACCTAGGGTCTGGCAGTGGTAGTCCCATTGTGGTCTATACAGATCACAACCCTTTGGTTTTCCTTTCACGTATGTCAAATTCCAACCAGCGGTTAATGAGGTGGTCCCTCATTGTTCAAGAGTTCAATCTGGACATACGGTATAAAAAGGGGACAGAAAATATAGTAGCAGATGCATTGTCTCGAGCTCATGATAATGGGGACTAAAGCGTGAATTAAGTGTAAAAAAAAAGCAACAAAAAAAAAACCTCATTTTTATTTACAAGGTATACCTTGTAATTAAGGGTGGGTGTGTTACGTCCCACGTATTTGTTTAATACTTGTTTAATCTGTGTATGTGGTCCACTTATTTATTTGGTGCAATGTGGTGGTACTTAGTTTTTTGTTTGTTTTGTATTGTGTTCTGTACTTCCTCTTTGGTTGTTTTGTTTCTTCCTCTCTGTCGTCCCTTCAGACAGGTATGAGTGGCAGCTGTGCCTAATTAAAACCAAGCTCTGGGGGTGACCTGATTGGTTGATGAGATGGGAGCTGGTGGATAAAGCTGAGGTGGAAAGCCAGGAAGCGGAGAGTCCTTCCTCCTGCCCCAGCATATGATTGTTGAGCCTGTGTGTGTTGGTTGAATGTTGTGAGGGCCTAAAGCCTGGGTTTGTGTTACTAAAGTACCTTATTCTTTTGTTAACTAATTTAATCTGACTCTGTCGAACCATATTATCCAAGTTCCTTTGTCTGTATTTAATTTGGGAAGCTGTAGAGAGGTGGACGCCATTTTCTTTTGCTAATTGTGTTTTCTCCTGTTTTTGGTCAGACAGGGAGTGAGGTAAAGTTATGTTGTTTATTTTCCTTTTCTTTATTCAGGTAAGATAGTTTGATCCTCCCAACATTTAGACCTCTTTTGTTTGTTGTTTTGGCCTGGTCCCCTCTTGAAGGTTCTTGCTTCCTCTTTTATGAAGAGTCAATAAAAAGAAATCAATTATATTTCAAAACCGTGTGGTGATTGCTGGCTGGGACAGGAGTGATGACCTCCACTAAAAACCTTTTATTGTTTGTTGCACCTTTTCCCAAACCCCTAGACGGGGAAGGAATGTAACAATCCTTCCCTACACAAGTGCGTTCCAGACAAAGGGCTCTGATGCGGTGTCTGTAAACAATCCACCGGCGTTCAGGAACTCAAAGTCCGGTTTGTGTTGCGCGACGGAAGAACCAATGTTTAAAAGCGTGTCTCTATCGTAGACAGTTATACTAACAACATCTAACACGTAAAACAACAAAAAAACAAACAAAACATACGAAAACCTGCAGAGTTTTCTCGGAGCTCGCAACACGGCTGCCATGCTCGGCGCCATCTTGATCATCATAAAAGTTGATCATTTTTAAAAGTTACATTAATTTTACATGGCTTTCTAAACATGCGGCTCTCTTATGCAAGACACGAGTGCAATGGTGATAGACGTCCCTATAAAAATTGCGATAAATATGCGTTGTGTGAACGGCTTGGTTTCAGTTTTGACGTAAACAACATCTCCGCATTATTGATCTCTATTTCCGCAATATTTTCAATGAACAACGCCGCATCCAGTGGGTTCAACTGGATAGACTAAAAAAAGCATTAAAATGCAATCACACCTACATAGTTATCGCATCTTGTGCACCACTGTTAAGTAGAGATCGACCGATATATCGATTTACCGATATTTTTCCCGATATTTAAGCATTTTTCCATAATCGGATATCGGTTTTGTAATATCGGATTTTCCGATAAACGCCGCCATCTTGTGGGCGTTTTAAGAATTGCACGCATGATCGCCATTACAGCGCATCTGAGGGGAGACAACGGCGTGCACAGGTAAAGTATTACTTGCTTTGCTGTAATTAGTACATTTTATTTAACATAACAGCCATTAATGCACAAATTAGATGTGATACATATGCTTGATATGTAGTTTATGCAGCTTGGCTCTAAGAAATAGAGGAGTCACGTAAAATAATCCGTCAAGTCCTGTCCCAATAAAGACGTAACTTTGCATGAATTAAATAATACAGCCATGAATGAGCGCAAGTTGGAAGTAAAAGCGCTGAATTAAATTCTCTCTCTGTTGTATATTTGCTCATCATTAGTCTCGTGAAGCCGCTTCATATTGCTGTTCACTCAGTGGGTTGATGCTCAGGAAATGCTACAGCACGGCCACCGCATGTAACTTTTAAAAATATTCACGATTAAAACACCGTAATTATATAAACATTTACTATATAACCATCAATTCCCTAATACACATCCTAGTAAACACAACTCCAGTGTTTCCCACACAGAGACTTTACCTGGGCGGGCCGCCCAGGTATATTAACGGCCGCCCAAGTATATTTGGTGACACATTTTTGTTTTTATTACTATTATTATCTTACACTTTTTTTTTTTTTTTTTTTATCCGCCCGAGATAATGAAACCATCCGCGATCGATTAACTAGTTGAAAATCTCCCCGCGCCTGACGTGTTTCGCACTGCTGTGTGCTCAAGAACTGTAGACACTCCCACAGATGAGCTCTCTCTCTTTATCTGTGGCGGGCTGCAACAATATCCACCGCCCGCTGCCATCAGCTCCCGCCTCTCACACACAAGAGCGCGACTTTCAGTATTTAGCAACTTTCAGACCCTTTTGGCGGCTTTTTTCCCACAACAGGTACATACTGACAAACCTAGCGACTTTTTTTGAAAAAACCTTAGCTATCGTTCAATTGGAATTTGTCTCCAGTAATGTTACTGCCCCGCGAGTGCGAGATCTGTCTCTCCCGGCGCAGTGTCGCCTCTCTCTGCGTCTATTCTGTGCAGTGAGCGGCAGTGAAGCAGCGCATTCATTTGGCCGTAACGCAGCAAAATCGTCAGTAAATCATTTACAAAACAGCGTTTCCAAGCACCTGTCGCTTACTGACTGTTTGGACTTTTAAATATGAACATAATTCATCTGAATATGCGCATAGCTTGTTACTCAGACGCAGACAGTGCGCTGAATGAGACAAAACCGTAATACAGCCAAAACCACCGCATATAGTCGCTTTTTAGTGTAAGTTAGATGTATATTGATTTTATCAGACGATGTTGCGATTATAAATCAGGATTTAAGGAATATAGTGAGAGTGATTCCTGGTTAACATGTAAAATTAATGGTTCCTGTTTACTATTTATACTTGTTTTATGTATGACAACAGAAAGTATAATGTGAACAGCTTTATAGGCATTGTTGTATTAATTACAGTATGTGACATTTAGAACAGATCTTAAGTGCCAAAACTCGTCTGAACGCAAACTTGACACAATGACATGCAAATTAACGTGACGTCACCTGCCGCCACAAGTTTTATTTATTTTTTAATTGGTGAGAATTACTTTTATGTGCTTTATTTATTTTACCTGTTTGTTTTTTTACCTCATCGAAGATTTTATTTTTAAACAAAAACTGTTTAGTAACAGTGCACTTTTTTATTTTTTGTACTCTCAGACCCCTCTATTTATTGGTGTATAAATAAGATTTGTTTTGTTTTCTATGCAAGGAGGGAGTGATTGTTATAAATAAAATGGTTTGTTCAGTTCAGTGGTGTTGTAATCATTGTGTCAAAAACACAAGTATAACAGTAAATAAATATCGGTTCTGCATATCGGTTATCGGGCACATAAACAAACAAATTATCGGTATCGGTTCTAAAAAATCAATATCGGTCGATCACTACTGATAAGGCAGCCTGACGGACACCTAAAATTCGAATGCAACGTTTTTGCATTCGAATGTGGATTTTTATTTTAAATTCGATGAATATTTAAAATTCGAAAAAAAAATTGACAGCCCTACTCCAATACAGAGCAGCACAAAGAGCTTATGCGCATCCCGTGTGCAGAATAATGTGCTTGAAGCAACACGGAGTCACAGCGCACAGCACTCCGCATAGAGTTCAAAGTTCAAGTTCAAAGCACAAAGGAAAGAGATATTGATGCGTTATTAAATCTGTGTGATAGTTTGAGCCTTTTCTTTTAACAGTTAAATCTCAATTATTGTGTGCTCTTTAAGAGAGTTTCATCGTCTTGACTGTCAGAACCGAAAGCAGGTTGAATGCTGAATGGAGGATGACAGACAGCCGCGGTGTAGAGAAGAGTTTACATAAACTTGAATTTACTGACTTAAATATTCACCTGTACCTCACATTGAATTATGGAACAGCTTTAGGACACTTGAAATATAGTGCACGAAAACTTTATGGTGCTTTATAATGTTTGTGTCTTTTGTGGGCTTAACAATAACACAGAATAGTATGCGCACAATATAGGATTTCGATCGGTCTCGTCTAACCGATACCTGATCCGGCAGAAAATGCCAGTATCGGAGCCAATACCGATACTGAGTATCGGATCAATGCAACCCAGTCTCACGGTATTTTGTGACATAGTCACAAAATTTTTATCTATTAATTTGTTCATGGACAGGAATTTCCCTTTTTTCGTGTCAATCAGCATGGCTTTCAGAATCAGAATCAGAATGAGCTTTATTGGCCAGGTATGTTTACACATACGAGGAATTTGTTATAGTGACAAAGCTCCACAGTGCAACAGAATGACAGCAACGGGACAGGACACAGACAACAAAAGAACAATATACAAATAGGCAATGTACAAAATAGCAAAAACACTATGCAATACAGACAATCATGTGTGTACAGGTCTGACGTGCAAATTTGAAATGGGAAAAAATTAAATAAAAAATATTATATATGTATGTGTGGTGAATAAATAGTTGTAAAATAGTTGTAAAATAGTGTTGTGTGTTCCACGTTAATGTCAGGTGTTCATGAGATGGATTGCTTGGGGGAAGAAACTGTTCCTGTGTCTGGTCGTTCTGGTGCTCAGAGCTCTGTAGCGTCAACCAGACGGCAGCAGTTCAAAGAGGGAGTGTGCTGGATGTGAGTGGTCCAGAGTGATTTTGCCAGCCTTTTTGCTCACTCTGGATAAGTACAGTTCTTGGGGAGTAGGGAGGGTTGTACCAACGATTCGCTCAGCAGTCCGGACTACCCTCCGTAGTCTTCTGAGGTCAGATTTGGTAGCTGAGCTGAACCAGACAGTTATTGATGTGCAGAGGACGGATTCTATGATGGCAGAGTAGAACTGTTTCAGCAGCTCCTGTGGTAGGTTGAATTTCCTCAGCTGGCGAAGAAAGTACAACCTCTGCTGGGCCTTTTTCACAATGGAGTCTATGTGAATGACCCACTTCAGGTCCTGGGAGATGGTGGTGCCCAGGAACCTGAATGACTCCACTGCAGTCACCGTGCTGTTCATGATGGTGAGTGGGGGGAGAGTGGGGGGTTTCTCCTGAAGTCCACGATCATCTCCACTGTTTTGAGCGTGTTAAGCTCCATGTTGTTAAGACTGCACCAGACAGCCAGCTCCTTAACCTGTTAACCTGCACCCCCCATATTGGGAATAACAGCTGAAAATGACTAACTAACTTAAAATGGTAACAGTTCCTGACTTCAGTGTGCCACACACACAATTGTGGTGTCTTTGGAAAGAAGACCCTTTGGCCTTTACTATCCATCATCCAAAGTTGATAATGCTCAAAAATATAAAAAGTTATAGACACTGAAGTGCCTTGATAAAAATTGTACCACACTGAATTTTTTTTTATTTCATATAAAAATACATGAAATCAGTCCTGGAGCAATCCAGAAAAGTAATGGGTTGAAAGTCACATGTCTCATGAGTTTATATTTCAAATCTGAAGAAGATACCATGAAAAATGATATTCCTGCAGACATTTTTCTAGCCCCCCCCCCCCCCCGTTTGAGGAAAAATATTTACCAAATTATTGAAGAGTTCTACTACAAACTATTTAGTCTTTATACATGCCACTGCAGTTTTTCAATTATAAAACAGTATACAGAATCTTAGACATCGTATCAGTGATTTATTTGAGCACTAGAAAAATACAATAATAATAATTTGAGTGATGAAAAAAAAAACAATAATAATAAAAAAAAAAAACTTAATTACATACTGATTTCCTGACAAACAGATGCTCTCCTGCTCATATATTAGTAATCACATGCTGAAGATCATTCATACAGATGCTAATCATACTGATGGCTGCCCAATATAGTCAATATTCACATTATAATGGCCTTTTATATAGACTGCATTCACACTGATATCTGTGAACAGTCAGTAATTACATGCTCATTATCAGTCATAGAGATGTTAATCACACAGATACAAGCAATTCCCCACAAAACACGCAAACATATATAAAACTGCTGAAGAAGAAAAAAAAGAAATGTTTTTTCTTTTTTTCTTATTGTGCTAAAAGATCGTTAAGTTACGCCCCATCAGATGACAGGTGCGTCACAGCGTGCGTCACGCGCCGTCGCGAGGGAGCGCCAGAATTCAAATAATCAATCTTCCGTGTATCTTTGACTTTTTTTTTTTTTGGATGATTTCATTCTGTTTGGGACATTGCCTGCTACAAAATCGTGCTGTTTTTTTACCACCAAGATGCTGTTTTTGAGCGTAATTTGTTCCATAACGGACACAAACAATAACTCTCTCAAGAGATGAGACGTAAACAAAGGATTAACGATCTAAATTACAGCGTTGTTGTTTCTTTGGACTAAAAGTGCTCGATGGAATGTTGTTCACTGGACCCTTATCTTTCAAATGAAACCAGGATTTACAGCAGTGGATACGTTTGAGAGTCGTTATCAGGATGAAAATGGTATGTGCTGCGGTTTATTTCTACATGTTTTGATGTGTACTGCTTACACAAATTTAGCAAATACATTCCGTATAAGCTTTCTATCGAAAAACAGCGATCTGTCGTCGATGCTAGAGGCTTAGACCTTCAAAATGATATATAGTTTGTCAAGATTCATTTTGTCCTGTTTTACTTTATCTGTTTGAAAACAATGACGTGTGCAAACAAAGAGCAAACAAAGAGCTTTCAGTGCGCCCACGTCCTGGTGCATGTTAACAGGTTAACCTCCTGTCTGTAGGCAGACTCGTCACCATCCTGAATGAGGCCGATCAGTGTGGTGTCGTCTGCAAACTTCAGGAGCTTGACAGAGGGGTCTTTAGATGTGCAGTCATTCGTGTAGAGGGAGAAGAGCAGTGGGGAGAGAACGCAGCCCTGAGGGGCTCCAGTGCTGGTGGTGCGGGTGCTGGATGTGTATTTTCCCAGCCTCACAAGCTGCTGCCTGTCTGTCAGGAAGCTGTTGATCCACTGGCAGACGGAGGTAGGGACAGAGAGCTGTGTCAGTTTATTCTGAAGGGTGTCCGGGATGATGGTGTTAAAAGCAGAGCTGAAGTCTACAAACAGGATCCTCACATAAGTCCCTGGTCTGTCCAGATGCTGCAGGGTGAAGTGCAGTCCCATGTTGACTGCATCATCCACAGACCTGTTTGCTCTGTAGGCAAACTGCAGGGGGTCCAGTAAGGGTCCAGTGGAGGCCTTCAGATAAGCCAAAACCAGTCTTTCAAATGATTTCATGACCACAGACGTTAGAGCCACAGGTCTGTAGTCATTAAGTCCAGTAATTTTGGGTTTCTTTGGGACAGGGATGATGGTGGAGCGTTTGAAGCATGAGGGGACTTCGCACAGCTCCAGTGATCTGTTGAAAATCTGTGTGAAAATGGGGGCTAGCTGGTCAGCACAGGATTTAAGGCAGGCTGGTGACACACCGTCTGGGCCTGGTGCTTTCCTTCTTTTGTTCTTTATGAAGACCTGCCGCACGTCATCTTCACTTATTTTCAGTGCAGGTGTGGGGGAGAGGGGGGTTGCTGGAGGTGTTAATGGTTGTGTGGAGAGGTGTTCAGGGCGGGTGTGGGGTGTTTTTTCAAACCTGCAGCAAAAGACATTCAAATCGTGTGCTAATTGTTGATTCTCCACAGTGCTGGGGGATGGTGTCTTGTAATTTGTAAAGTATTTCATACCTTTCCACACTGAAGCAGAATCACTGGAAGAGAACTGAATCCTTAGCTTGTCAGAATAATTCCTCTTAGCCACCCTGATCTCCTTTTCCAGTGTGTATTTGGCCTGTTTATACAAGACTTTATCCCCCATTCTGTAAGCATCTTCTTTGGCCTGACGGAGCTGTCTGAGTTTTGCTGTGAACCATGGTTTGTCGTTGTTGTAGGTTAAACGAGTCCTGGTAGGAATACACATATCTTCACAGAAACTGATATATGATGTTACAGTCTCTGTGAGTTCATCCAAATTGGTGGCAGCAGCTTCAAAAACAGTCCAATCAGTGAGGTCAAAACAAGCTTTTAAATCTTGCTCTGCTTCAGCAGTCCATCTTTTAACAGTTTTTAATACAGGTTTTTCAGATTTGAGTTTCTGCCTGTAGGTTGGTATAAGGTGAACTAAACAATGATCAGAGAGTCCTAAAGCTGCTCGAGGGACAAAGTGATATGCATCCTTTATCGCTGTGTAACAGTGATCCAATATATTACTGTCTCTGGTGGGACATGTGATGTGCTGTCTGTATTTTGGCAGTTCGCGTGAGAGATTTGCTTTATTAAAGTCACCGAGAATGATTAAAACAGAATCCGGGTGTTGTTGCTCAGTCTCTGTGATCTGATCAGCGAGTTTCTGTAAAGCTGATCTGGCATTCGCGTGCGGTAGAATGTAAACACTCACGAGAATAAACGAACAGAACTCCCGCGGCGAATAGAACGGCTTGCAGTTAATGAAGAGCGTTTCTAGATCAGAACAGCACATCTTCTTTAACACAGTTACATCTGTACACCACCTCTCATTGATGTAGAAGCACGTCCCGCCGCCGCGCGATTTCCCCGTTGATTCTGCCTCGCGATCTGCTCTGATCAGCTGGAAGTTGGGAAGATGTAACGCGCTGTCCGGTATGGTATCCTTCAGCCAGGTTTCCGTAAAACACAGAGCAGCAGAGTTTGAGAAATCCTTATTTGTCCGGGAGAGCAGAAGTTTGTTCGTTTTGTTGGGTAGAGAGCGGAGATTCGCGAGATGGATGCTAGGCAACGGCGTTCTTAATCCGCGCTCACAAAGCTTCACAAGCGCGCCGGCTCGCTTACCCCGTCTGCGTGACCTGTAGCGTCTAAACAACACCACAGCTCCGCCAACTATGATGTCCAGCAAAGCGCCCGAGTAATCAAAATCCGGTAAAAGATTTTGTGGTGTGTTCTGCCGAATGTTCAGCAGTTCATCCCTGGTAAAGCTGATCGTGTTTGAGAAACAAAAAACAGGAAAAACAAACAAAAACAGTACAAACACTGGAGAGCAAAGCACAGTAACTGCCATCTGCGGCGCCATCACGAGCTGTCAAGTCGCTGTCAAATACATTCAGTGTAATGTATTTCAATAGTGATTGTCTCGGTGCAGGGGTACCCCTTCAGTTTAAATCTTTGCATTTGTAAAACTAGAAATTATTGTATATTTATTATTTTGGAGCACCTAACACCACTCCTTGCCCTAAACTAGGGATGCATCGATCCGATACTCAGGATCGGTATCGGCTCCGATCCGGTCATTTTCTGTGGATCGGGTATCGGTGAGACGAGACCGATCCAAATCCGATATTCTGTATATACTATTCTGTGTTATTGTTAAGCCCCACGAAAGCACAAAAGCATTATAAAGCACCATAGAGTCCAAGTCCAAGTGTTCTGAAGCCGTTCCATAGTTTAATGTGAGGTACAGATGAATATTTAAGTCGTTAAATTCAAGTTCACGTAAACTCTTCTCTCTGCTGCAGCTGTCCGTTATCCTCCGTTCAGCGTTCAAACTGCGTGTTGCGTTCGGTTACTACAGTCAAAACAATGAAACTCTCTTCAAGAGCGCTCAATAACTGAGATTTAAAACCGTTAAAAGAAAAGGCTCAAACAATCGCGCAGATTTAATAAGCTACGCATCAATATCTCTTCCCTCTGTGCTTTGAACTCTGACCGGAGCTGCGCGCTGTGACTCCGTGCTGCTTCAAGTGCATCATTCTGCGCACGGGATGCGCATAAGTGGAGCTGTTCATATTATAATATTTTTGCGCAATGAAATATTATTTATAGCGTTTCTTGTACTGTCCTATCAAGGCTATTAATAATCTAATGTATAGCACAGTAATGGAGGCAGGACTCCTCTATCATATGTTGCTGCCTTCATTACTGTGCTATATATTTAAAAGAAATGTATTTTAATTTTGTAGTTTATATTTATAAATAAATACATTTACTTGTTTTCATTAATGTATTTTAGAACAATACAAAGAGCAATGTGTAACATTTTACCAGATTTAGTCCTTCACATAGTCACTTTTATTTGTTTCCCACTAAATAATGTTATTTCACTAAATGTTTAGATTTTATAAAATTGTGCACTCATGATTTTTCTAGAATAACTTTTGCTGCTAAATTATCCACTAACCTAGTTTAAAATCTCCCTTATAGTATTTTTGTCATAGATTATGAATGGGTCTGTTTACACCTGGTCATGTCATGCGTTTTCTCTGATCAGATATCTATCTGAATAGTTTAAGCGTTTCCATTTACACTTGGCCACATAAATGAATATAAATCCGATCTTCAATTCCCGCGCTATATTTAAATGTAATGAAGTTCACGTCAACGAAATCAAAAGCGCTGCATTTTATTAATTATCAGCTCATTTCAAGATCAAAGACCGCAATAGGAGAGCGCGCGGCATCAGCACTGGAAATATAAGTTTGTCTTATACTTTTAATGAAGATGATTGTGTTGACCTTCTGCGTCTTTCTTTCGGTTTCATTCGCGGCAGTTTGAGCGTCTGCTTGTTGAAGAAATACTCGTCCGCAGTGACGCTTGTTGCATTAGCGCAGTCATATCTGACTAAAATGTCATATAGCCTATAACACGGTCTAACACATTTACTATTTTAATATTTTGGGAGGAGTAAAATTCACATATGTGGTTTCAACAACCAGATGCATTTACACTTGTCCAGTTTCGTCTGGAATGCGGCCCAGATCACCTCCTGAAATGTTTTGAGCGATCAGATTTATATTACAAAACGCATGAAGTGACCAGGTGTAAACAGCCCCTATATATTTTCATGTTATTTTTCATTAAAATTAAATTGTCTATTAGCTTGTGTTTAACACACAAAAGAGTGACACAGAAGTATAGAAACTCTACATTGATTTATAAAAAAAAAAAAAAAAACTGCTCTAGGATCGGATCGGATCTGAAAAAATGGTATCGTTGCATCCCTACCCTAAACCTAAACCTACCCACTTCTCAACGATATAAAACAAGCAAATTTCAGTATAGGCACATGTATTTTTTGCAAAAAATGACCACAAACAGTATAACAGTATTACAAACATTTCGTGTTGCATTCCAAATCTTCCGAAGCCATGCGTTGCCGTATATGAACAGAGGGAGCAAAATGTAAGGTTTTATCGCTGAAATAATCTTACTCCGTCAATGCACACAGTCACATCTCATACAAAAAAATACACATGACGCAATCTCTCACGAGACACACAAGATCCAATGCCATTTCACAATCAAAGCTGACATAACTTTTGCTTCCTTGGGTGCCAATTTTGAATGTGCACAGTAAATCAGAGACGGTGATTGCGCTTTTGCGTGCGTTCTTCACACAAATCAATCATTTTACCACGAGAACTTTTTTTTTTTAACTTTTAAATAAATAGCGTTTGTTGTCATATCTGCCTGTTATCTTGTTTTATATGATATACAAACGGGTATGTTTAGGTGTGGGGTGCAAAAATGTGTAAATTGTGTAAATCAAAAAAATAAATGTAAATATTATATGGTGGAACAGGGATACTGAGACTAGCTTATATATAGCTGCTTTTCCACCATCGGTTCAAATGCCGCCTTTCCACTGTCTCCAACATTTGGATAAGATTGTGTCCCCCCAGTGGCAGTTGCACAAAACTTTTAAATTGGTCATGAAGCAACCGTTACCCTCGGCTTATTCACCATGGTAAAATAATCAAGGAATAATAAATGACGGAGCATTGGATTATTAGAAAAATAATGCACACCCAAGGTGGTGATGCAAAGCGGAGTGGCCGTTACACCTTAGGTGTGCATTATTTTTCTAATAATTTAATGGCCCAGAGTCAATTATTCCTCAAGACATCGATCAGATGATATATTTCAAGGCATTTGGCAGATTTTTACCTTAAAATGCTATTGTGAGTAGGATTAATTTCTTCTGCATCTCACTCATTGCTAATTCCAAAATGTCATTTTAGACCTAACAGTTAGTAACGGAGGCTTGAGCCATTGATAGCAGACTAATGCAGAGAGAGAGAAAGCATGTCAGTAACAGTAAAACAGTAAAAACCAACAGTAAAACTTTAAGGCCCGGTTTCATAGACCGGGTTTAGCCTAATCCAGGATTAGGCCATAGTTCATATAGGACATTTAAGTATTTTTTATAAACGTGCCTTAGAAAAAACATTACTGGTGTGCATCTTGAGACAAAACAAAGGCACTGATATATTTTAAGATCAGTCAGAGCAAGTTTCTTTCATTTGAAACACCTCAGACTTACATTTTAGTCTAGGACTAGTCTTAAGCCTTGTCTGTGAAACCGGGGGAAAGTTCATTTTTTTCATGGACAGCGCTGTTGTTACTTCAATTGTGAGAAACGTCATGTAGCTTTTAAGTTGCTAAACTATCTTACTGATAAAACCATCAGAGTAGCACTAACAACATTAGCATTTGTGCATACTGTATGTGTGTGCGTCTGTATGGGAGAGAGCGCAGGAGAAATAGAGTATGTGCTTTACGAACATAATAAAATGTAATTTTGTGGCAAAACTTGGAAATGATCTGTTGATTTTATCCTATTGTTCACTTTGTTTAATTAATTGCATTTTTTATTTTATTTTGCTGTTATAAGACGTTTGAAATAACTGAAATCATTTGGCGAAGTGATATGAACATGATGTAATGTGATCAAGAGCTACCTGGAACTACATTCACCATACGTTTCTTTGAAAATAATTAAACACCATAGAATGTTCGTCAGCCAATCACATTCAAGCATTCAACGGCCCCGTGTTATAAATTATTTTAATGAATATAATGAATGTATGAACATGTACACACACAAAAATATCCCCAAATAAAAACAGTAGGATTTATGGGGCTAATCAATGTTAAGAATGATTTAATAATTATAAAGTAATTATTTCTGCCATAAACCGCCATTTTCCAGAAATAGTGATTACAGAATAATGTTAAGGTGGGAAAATATTGATAATTCTAACCTTTTTGATTAGAATACAATTTTGATTAGAATACATCATGATCAGAACTCTGCACTACTCTCTATTAGAAATGAACTACTTCTGGTCTTTCACTTTGTCGTTTGTCTGAGATAGTGGAAAGGTAGCTTAAAAATGACAAGAAACAGTTCTGGCAGAATGCGTATAGTGAAGTCGCAATTCAGGATCAGTCACTTGTCTGTTGTCTGGCTACTAGGGGTGGGAGAAAAAAATCGTTTCACCTAACTATCGCAATTCTTTTTAAAACGATTTAAAAATCGATTGGTTTACCTCAGAATCGATTTTTATTTCATTATTTTATTTTTCCTAAGAGGTGGTGGGGAGAAGTTAGCGCCTTGTAAACAGAGGGCGAAATGTATCGGTGTGTTCGACTTGAAGCAGCTACGCGCAGACATCAAAGTACCGCAAGAGTGATTCGAAAGCAAGCGGAGCCGTCGTTATATAGACCTTTGAGTATTATGTCATCTTTTGGAAGGTAAAGGAGTAGTAGATTGCAACAATGAGAAGCATCCAGGGGCGTAGATTATGCGGGATGTCCCCCACCACTTTTAATATCACATAAATTCATCCCCCGCACTTTTTCGGGCAAGTGTGTTCGCATAAAGGTTTTCAAAAGCCAGTGTGTGAATAAATATAGATTTAAATTCAAAGAGACAGGATAGTCTGTTGCATGACCTGATGTTTTATTCGGACCCAGAATAAGGCAAGATGAACATCACAGAGCGCTAAACACTCATTACATGCATTCATACTCGAAGCCGGAGGGCGCTCTCGCGCAGAAAGTCGCACCAGGAAATCCCTAATACGGACAAATGTCCAGCTATTGCTGTATGAAAACAGAAAAAACTGACAAGTTTGGAATTGGAATTGCTATTGCGACGATATATGGTTTATTTGTGTTTTTCAAGTCATCTCCAGGTAATAAATAAAGTATATGAACAAAGCAGTGCTAATTGACATGGCATTCATTACAGTATATAAACTATTCTGCCTCATGGCAGTATGTTTGAAGTATATAAAGAAATTATAAAATAATTATTATTAGTTATTGTCCAGCAGTGTATCTGATTTCTAAGCCAATTAAAAGCTAGAAAAAGAGAAAAATTAAAGTTGCCTATACACTACCAGTCAAAAGTTTTTGAAAATTAAGATTTTTTATGTTTTTTAAAGAAGCCTCTTCTGCTCAGAAAGCCTGCATTTATTTGATCCAAAGTAGGCCTACAGCAAAACAGTAAATTTTTGAAATATTTTCACCATTTAAAATAACTGTTTTCTATTTGAATATATTTTAAAATGTAATTTATTGTGATTTCAAAACTGAATTTTTAGCATCATTACTCCAGTCACACGATCCTTCAGAAATCATTCTGATTTGCTGCTAAAAAAAACATTTATTATTATGATGTTGAAAACAGCGGAGTTTCTTTGATGAATAGAAAGTTCAGAAGAACAGCATTTATCTGAAATACAAATCTTTTGTAACATTATAAATGTCTTTATCATCACTTTTGATCAATTTAAACCATCCTTGCAAATAAAAGTATTAATTTCTATTTTTTTTTTTCCAAAATAAATAAATAAATAAAATAATTATACTGACTCTAAGCTTTTGAATGGTATAGTGTATAATGTTACAAAAGCTTTTTTTTCAGATAAATGCTGATCTTTTGATCTTTCTATTCATCAAAGAATCCTGAAAAAATTCTCAACTGTTTTAATAATAATAATAATAATAATTTAAAAAAAGGTTTCTTGAGCAGCAAATCAGCATATCAGAATTATTTCTGAAGGATCATGTGACAAGACAGGAGTAATGATGCTGAAAATTCAGCTTTGATCACAGCAATCAATTACATTTCTGTCCCCCTCACTTCTGAAATGATGGCTACGCCCCTGGAAGCATCTTTGGGAACTCCATTACATCTACCTTCCCAGAATAAACTGGGACTTCAATCTTTTTGTGAACCAGTGGAACGTTCCCATCACTGCCTGAAAACGGCAAGGTACATGTCACCGTATCGGTTATTAGTGTGTGGCTGTCTTTGCCTACAGGCCCAAAATCTGACTGGGATCCAGGGAGTGTCAGGTTCTGATGAGCAGCCAGCTCAACTGGAGGCAGAAGTGCCCTACTCACCTCAGCTACCAGCTTTTAGCTGACCAGACAGCGTTAAGGTCCCTTTGAGTGAATATGCCCTGGACAATGACCGCTTTGAATTTCAGCAACATGTTGATCACTTGGGATAACAAAGAGATGCCCTTGGAGTGGACCTCTTGCAAGAGGTCATTAGTTTCCTTGACTCCCTGTAATTAGCTTGTTTTGTTCTTTGTACAGATTGTACCTCTCTTCTTTCCGATTTCTATTACTCTTTCATTTCAGGTTTGTTTTTATGTCAATAGTGGGTTAGTGGAAAAAATCCCATTCAAATAAATTGCCATTGGACGCATTGTGCCCCGAATGGATCGTAGGGTGGATTTGGATCCCGTTAGCTTGTTATTTAAAGGAAGATTGGGACGTTTCTGCTTTCCTCACCCTCCGCATGCTCCGATATGCTGTCCCAGGAATTGGGGGGTTTTGGACGCCTCTAGGGGGTGACACTCACCTGTTGAAAAGCATCCCCACGTGGTCCTAAGGGAGAGGGCAGGCATGCTTGACCTGTGGACGCTCACCAATGCCTTCCCTGGCCGTTTTATGACGTCTGACACAAAGCCGCTCCAATCGACTAGCGCTCTCGGCAGAGGGGGAGGGGGGCACAAAAAAATAAAAATCCCACTCTCCATTTATTTCAATGAGTTTACCCTAGCGGTTTGGTGGACACGGCTCCGAAATGGCCGATCGACTAAAGGGCGCCATTTTGCGTCTCGTCAGGGGGCCCTCTAGCGGATGGAAAAATGGTGGTGGCCCTACAACCTCCTTCAGGGGTCAAAAGGTTAAAAAGGGACCGCGCATCCACGAAACAGTTAAGGGCTTAAATGGGGAGCGGGACGTCCCCTGTACGGAGACGAGGGGTCGCAAGACCCCAAGATTAGAGATTCCCGATAGCACAAAGCCACAGGAACTTCTCTGCAGGAGCACTTCTCCGCCACCTTAAAAACACTCAGAAGGCTCTGACTGTGTAAGAGACAAAGAGGGCTGAGGGAAAGATTTTGTGCAGAAGGCCCCAAACTTTTCCCTTCGCTGTAGGGCCTGGCGCTTTTAGGACGTCACTCAGGGGGGCCCCCCAGGGGCCACCTTGTTGAGTTTCCGGCCCCAGGGACCTTTCTGAATAAATACCACTTTATTTGAATGGGTTTGGCCTAGTGGTTTCGTGGATGCGGCTCCGAAAGGGCCGATCGACCAGAGGGTGTCATTTCAAAAGGTCAAAAAAGGGACCGCGCGTCCACAAAAGAGTTACATGCTTAAATGGGAAGCGGGACATCCCCTGTACAGGGATAGAACTGTGGCCCTCCAGGAACTGAATTTGAGACCAATGATCTAAATAATCTAAATAATAAAAAGTAAAAACAAAACACTCATGGCACTTGTTAATAAAAATAATGTCATGTACACAATTTAATAAGGCAGCGGCTATTTGCACTAAGTGTAAAAAGCGATAGATACTATTTACACTAAGTGCAAATAGCAGGATTTTCTGCTGTTTCCTCTAATCATTGTAAATAGTGGCAATTATCTGCACCTCAGTATTGTAGTACATTATGCTTCTGTCTGCTAATCATCTGTATTTAACTTATGCAGTAAGCATTATTGTGTTTTATACTTAATTTTTACATTTCTGCACCTGAATACTACGGTTACTGTCTTTATTTATAATTTTATGTTGTAGGCTGTTCATCTATTGGATGAAAATCTAATTAATTTGTGTAATTGTTCTTGGTTTATTACTGACTTTAGTAGTTAAGCTAGTAGTTTACACAACTTTTTGCTGATCCGATCCGTGACTCAAAATCCGTAGTATGATCCGAACCGTGAGTTTTGTGATCCGTTGCACCACTAGCTAACAAGGTGGGCTATTTGCACAGTGTAAATGGACACTCCAATTTAATAATAGCCTATTTATTAAAGGTTTGTTTCAAAGGCATGATAGGCTACTAGCCTATATAATTTGCGCAATACGTGAAATTATGTATGGAAATGGCTCAATGGCTATTTTTTGCGATATAAAACTTATTGACAATACATTTTTTAGGGATGATGTCATTAGGCACGCCATTTTATCAGTTAGGATTAGGGGATGGAAACAGGCTGGAGTTTCGCAAAGTTTTTTTAATGCATATAACAAAACAGCACAAAACTGGGTTGAAACATGGCAAGTGTGATGTTCATCAATTTAAATGCCAATTCAGCAAATATAAATAAAAGTTCTACAAAAGACACCAATGTGGTTATTCAGTTAGAATCAGTAAAGTGTTGATCCAATTCAGTTCAAATCCACATTGATGACATTCAAAATGGTTCCCTCTTGAGGGAATTGTCATGTGTTAAGGTTTCCTTTTCAGTTCAAACATTTTTACAATGTTGGCAGGTGAAAGTTTTCTCCAGAGTGAATTCTCATGTGGACTTTAAAGGGGTCATCGGATGCCCATTTCCACAAGTTGATATGATTCTTTAGGGTCTTAATGAAAAGTCTGTAACAGTTTGGTTAAAATTTCTCAATGGTAGTGTAAAAAACACCTTTTTAAACCGGTCAAAAACAGCTCTTGTCAGAGCAAGCCGTTTTGTAGCATTTTCCTTTAAATGTTAATGAGCTCTGCTGGCCCCGCCCCTCTCTTCCGAGCCACTCTCTGAGGGACTGTTTACTTTAGCCGCATTCATCGTGAAACTTGCTAATGAGCACATTATTAGGAAAGGCGATTTGCAAAGATTCATTAAAAACCGTTATACTCACTTCTTCTGTAGGTGAAGCTGGATCACGAATGATTCGCGCAAACAGACACATTTAGGTAGATCAGGGGACGCATTCCCTTCAAAAACAAACGTAATAAACTGCATCTTCAGCGGCTCAGATGTTGGGAGTAAGTGACGACTTCTATATTTATTATTACATCCAACAACAGAACGCCTCAATTGCTTAATCGGAGACATCTTGTCTTCCCCTGCACCGGAGTCAACACAATGGCAGACTGATGACAGCTCTCAGCTCATTCAGGGCGGGTCTAAGGTAAGACGGCCTTGTCAATCAACTATCGTGGGAGCGGTCTGTGCAGAACTACGTCGTTCTGACAGGGCTCTCAGAAAAGCCTGATTTGTGAAAGGGGATTTTAAAATAGATTTTAAAAAAAAAAAAACACTGGGTGGATTTTTATCATTATAGGATGGATGTGTACACACACTTCCAACACACGTTTATGTTCAAACAACTTGAAAAGTTAATTTGGCATCCGATGACCCATTTAAGGTTCCCATGTTGAGCACAACTCTCTCACACTTTTGGCATGTCTAA
Source organism: Aspiorhynchus laticeps (assembly GCA_023376895.1). Taxonomy (NCBI): domain Eukaryota; kingdom Metazoa; phylum Chordata; class Actinopteri; order Cypriniformes; family Cyprinidae; genus Aspiorhynchus; species Aspiorhynchus laticeps. The sequence continues at coordinate 37,690,477 of CM041805.1, read as the reverse complement.
GGCTTCTCTCCAGTGTGGGTTCTCATGTGCCTATTAAGGCTTATTTTATGATTGAAACTTTGTTCACAATGCTGGCATGTGAAGGGACTCTCTCCATTGTGTATTCTCATGTGGACTGTAAGGTTTCCATGTTGAATGAAACTTTTTCCACACTGAGGGCATGTGTAAGGCTTTTCTCCAGTGTGAATTTTCATGTGCCTTTTAAAACCTATTTTACGAGTGAAGCGTTTTCCACACAGCTGGCAGGAAAAAGGTCTTTCTCCATTATGTATTCTCAAGTGGACTATAAGGTTTCCATGTTGACTGAAAGCTTTTCCACACTGAGAACATATGTAAGGATTCTCCCCAGTGTGAGTTCTCATGTGAATATTAAGGTTTCCTGGTTGAGAAAAACTCTCTCCACAGTGTTGGCATGTGTAAGGCTTCTCTCCAGTGTGAGTTCTCACATGCCTGGTAAAGTTTTCTTTTAGAGTGAAACTCTTTCCACACTGAGGGCATATGAAAGGCTTTTCTCCAGTGTGAATTCTTATGTGCTTCTCAAGACTTTCTTTACGAGTGAAACTTTTTTCACAGTGTTGGCAGGGAAAAGGGCTCTCTCCAGTGTGAATTCTCATGTGGACTTTAAGGTTTCCTTGTTGAGCATAACTCTTTCCACACTGAGGGCATGTGTAAAGGTTCTCTCCAGTGTGAAGTCTCATGTGAGCAGTAAGGTGTACTTTTTGAGCAAAACGGTGTCCACACTGAAGGCATGTGTAAGGCTTCTCTCCAGTGTGAACTCTCATGTGCTTGTTAAAGTTTCCTTTTTGATTGAAACTTTTTCCACACTGTTCGCAGGTGAAAGTCTTCTTTCCAGAATGTATTCTCATGTGGTCTCTAGAGTTTCCTTGTTGATTGAAACTCTTTCCAAACCGAGAGCAAGTAAAACTTCTAGTTTCTGTCTCTTGAACTCTTTTTTGTGTGGAAGTCTTTCGAGTCTGAGAGCAAGATTTTTCTCCAGTTATGAAATCATGAAGATTCTCATATTTATCTTCCTCTTCATTTTCATTAAGTACTACTTTCTCCTCTTTCAGTGCTATTAGATCTAAAGTGAAAAAACAAAACAAAGAAAAGTTAACAGCTGTTTAATGACAAGACAACAGATATCAAAGCACTTAAAGGATTACTCCACCCCAAAATGAAAATTGCCATTAATCACTTATCCCCATGTCGTTCCAAACCCGTAAAAGCTTTGTTCATCTTCGGAACACAATTTAAGATATTTTGGATGAAAACCGGGAGGTTTGTGACTGACCCATTGACTGCATAGTAAATTGCACTGTCAAGGTGTAGTAAGTGATTAATGACAAAATTTTCATTTTAGGATGGAGTAACCCTTTAAATGGGTCATGTTCATGATAATGAAACCCTATTTAAATACTAATAAATTGGGTTTCATTATAATGCACATGACACAATATAACATTATGATTACATGAAAGGAGTTTTTACTGCAATAAAAATACAGATTTCATCATGTAATTCTGTTTTGCTTTCCCTGCAGCACAGTATCTAATGACTTTTCTGCTTGTGCAGAAGACCTAATTTACTTTTCTGACCATTTACAAACAGATTAATTTGCTGTGGAATATTTTCTCAGCATTTTAACTGGCCACAATTTTGTTATTGGGAAATTATGTTTTATAAGACTTAATACTGCATACAAAGATTTATTTAAATTGATTCCCAGGTCATTTTTGACCTATTTAAAGGGCATTTCCCCCTAACCGTATAAATGCATGCATCATCTTTCATATCAAATTCTTACATTTTATTAATAATTTCACTTAATATAATAAGACAATATAGGACTGTTACCAATCATATGTAATCAGTATCTACAAAATAGGTCTTTCCACTGCAGAAGAAACAGAAGTGACTGGAGCGGCATTCAGATGCATTTACACAGACAGTTCAATGTAGCTGAAATATAGCACGAATGCATTTACACTGTAAAATTATAAAAGCATAAATGTTGTGAGGATGGTGTTTTAAATTGTTTTTTTTTAAAAATATACAAATATGAAATGTTGGGAAAAAAATGCAAAGATAACCTACTATAAAAGTAAACCGCCAGTAGGTGGCAGCAAGTGATTAATGAGTCATTGAAGCATGCCTTCAAACGATTTGTTCAGACAGATGATTCATTCGAGAATGAAGCAAGTGCCTGTCATTATGAATGGACCACTGAATCATTGACTCAAATGATTCAAAATTCAAAAATGCAAATCATTCAGTAAAGAAACACCGCTGTGTGTTGCTCAGAGATGCGCGACTGTTCTGCTGTGATTGTTGTTTGAAACTATTTTCATTAACCAAATGGAGCAAAAACAGTCACCATTGACAATAGGATATCAAATTAAAATATTTAACTAAAATGTAGGCCTATATTTACTACTCATTTTAACTCTTTACCATGTCAAATTTGCAATCGTGGTTTTCAGGGAACTTCCCTCTCTTGGTTGTGTCATGTTGCTTAACTAGGCTGTATGTTATAAACATAAAAGTTACATTTTTATGTTTCTTCTGTGTACAGTTGCATTAATTTGTTTTGAACGACCTTGTTACGGATTATCCATTATCAATAGCCGTTTACACCGAATGTAAAATTAGAATAATTCTCGCCAAAATGTTGGTGCTTCCCTAATTAGATGTTTTAATCAGATTAGTTGTCTGGTCGGGCAAGTAAAATTATCTTCTTTCACTTGCCCCTTCAAAAAATCAGCTTGTCCCGGACAAGCATTAATGTCAAGCTCTGTTACTGTATATAAAATTCAACCTGCCAAAGTGAAAAACAGCTGAAATCCACCCGCATTTGGCAGGTGTTAATGTTAAGCCCTGCTTGTGTTAAATTTGTGTACATACATGCACCCTATTAAGCAGTACATAAAGTACTGAATGAAAAGCATTTGTTGCTTCATGAAAAATATCTGTGTATTTGAAAAATATTGCATCTAATCAACTTAATTTGTGATAAAGTATGTACATTGCTGCTAAACGTAGTCCAGAAGAAGCACTCGTCCTAGACCAACTTCTGATGCTGCATTTACAACTCGGCTTTAGAGAAGATGTGAAAGCCACAACAGATGTTTTCTGTAAAGAACCATTTGAGTCACAAACATTTAATCAAAATAATTTAGTTGCATTATAAAATTAGTGCCTGCTGGCCATTGTACTTGCTCATCAAAACCCTTTAAATGAAGAGCAAATGTAGACAACAGTTTATCTGTGATCTCAACATGTCTGTCCACATGAGGCAACCTGCTCCATGTCAAATAAAACCACATTAATTACAACACTCATGTGACATTCTTAAAAAATATAATTAATTTCTGTATTGCTGGAAGTTTTAATAAGGATCAAATGTGACCCATGCTGGTAAAATGAGTCGGAATGCGCATGGGCTTATTTTGAGCAACAGACAAAAAAAAAATAAGTGTAAGATTTCAATTTTAGTTGAATTTGATGTTTATACAAAAATTAGTTCATTAAGCCCTCGTCTAGCGATTCCAATTCTCCAAATAGTAATTAAACATCTAAAATTATATTTATACGTTTTCTGAGGAGTACCTTATCTCCGCTCACTTCTCATGCTGACTGCCATCCGCAGCGCCCGCATAAAGACGACAGCATGGCTGCGATTTCGACGCATTTTTAGACACTGGGAGCAGAGAAATCTATTTAGAGCTCCTTATTGTATTAATTAAAATATCGATATTTGGCACCAGTGTATTGATTTTCGTATTGCATGGAGAAGGACAACGATATATCGATATTTTGTCCCACTCCTAACGCAAACATATGTTATGTCTTAAGTGAACGTTTGGGCAACTGTTGGGGAAAAACATCTGAAGTGTAACATATTATATTAGATCCATGCATTGCAGTGTGTCATAATATATGGGTGGATGACGTGACATACAATTCTACCTGTCCATGATGTCATACACTAATAAAAATGGGTATTTGTTAAAAATATATATCTTAAGATATTATTACAGCATGCCATAGCCAAATTGTCCAAATTTAGACAAAAAAAAATTGTCATAAAACTGTCCGGGCATATAATTGATAGATTTACAGTTCAGGTAACAGAATTAGCATTTTTAATGGACACAGAAAGTGTTGATGTCTGTGCATGATTTTAAAGCAAGTACATTTTGTCCATAAAATGGGCGTCATATGGTGTGACGTTACAATCTACATTTTGAACGTTCAATAATTTGGACATCATTATGATGAAGAGGTCCACACTCAACCAGGAAGTTGCAGTGTCATCTCTGGAATGGTTTGGAAGGTCAAAGAGGTGAGTTTTGACTTTAAAATTGTCTGTAAAATACTCACTAGTGGTCAATGTTTTGTGTCTCACGGTGTGACATTGACATAAAAATGAAATTTCTTTTTTTTTTTTACACAAATTTTACTTAATTTTTTACAAAGAATTGCCGACATGTGGCAATTTACATGCTAAGTATAAGCTAGCTGTTTTTAGTTAACCAAGAGATTAGCTTAAAGGTGCAATAGGTGATTGTCTTCAGAAACATTTTTTGTTATGCTGGTTGAAAGTCTCTTCACATCCCGATAGCAATCATTAAGTTTAGTGGGCTAAATGTATTTATATATTCTATGGAAGGCGTAGGACCAAGAAATGTTCGTCCAATCAAAACGCTCATCGACTTTCCTACCTGCCTGTCAACATATGTATTTGCATACCTCTGCACACCCGGTTCGCGCAGACAGGATACGTCATCAGCGCGGTCACGTACGCTATGCAGACAGAGCGAGAACGGTAGGCAAACATCAACAACCTGACCTTCCTTCCTGGTATTGTAGTACTTTTACTAACTGTACTATAAAGTTTTCTCACCAGTGAATGACATTATGTATTGTAGTAATGTTTTCTCTGGTCCTATGGTCTTGTGTGCGTTAATGCGTAAAGGGGGCGTGGCTTTGGACAGCGATTTGCAGGGAGGGTGGGACGTTCGCTTTCAGTGCCATCAGGCTAAAGTTAGCATTTTCTGAGATCAACAACACTGCAGCACTAGCCAAGAAAGCACAACAGCGTCTCTATTTCCTCCGCAAACTCAGAAGAGCCAGAGCCCTGGCCCCCATCATGTGCACCTTCTACAGAGGCACCATCGAGAGCATTCTGACTAGCTGCATCACTGTGTGGTATGGCGTCTGCAACGCGTCCTGCCGCAAGACCCTTCAACGGATAGTGAGAGCAGCTGAGAAGATTGTTGGTGTCTCTCTCCCCTCCCTCCAGGACATCTACAGCACCCGTCTCATCCTCAAAGCCCTCAGCATTGCAGGTGATCCCACCCACCCGACACACAACTTCTTCAGTCTGCTACCATCAGTGAGGAGACTGCGGAGTCTCCAGGCCAGGACCAACAGACTGAAAGACAGCTTCATCCACCAAGCTGTCAGAAAGCTGAACTCCCTCCCGTCCTTGCCCCCCCACCCCTCTCTTACCCCCCCACCCCTCTCTTACCCCACGCACCACTGAACTCTGACAATTTGAAGTCACACCATATGATACATTTGTCACAAAATTACATACACCTTTTTAATGATAAATAAATAAATAATTCAAAACATACTGAAAGAATTTAATGGTGAACATTAAATCACCCAGATAATAAATATATTCCTCTGACCATGCAAGGAGATAGGAGGTCCTGAGGGAAAGGAGGAAAAAGTAGAGATCATGACAGTTCACACAGAACAGTAGGGGTGGGGAAAAAAAAATCAATACAGCATAGTATCGCGATATTTTCCACAGAAATACTGTATCGATACACAGACGCCAAGTATCGATCTTTTATTACACTATTTGGTAGAATAATAAAATCAATTTCTTTACAATCTACTAGATGGTGGTGTTGAGTTTTTTTCTTGTGAGGACAGCTGGGTCATCTTCAGCATGCAGTAAGTTAGTAAAATAAAGATGGCAGCATCGCAGAAAGTTTTCATGAAAGCCGTCCTCGTTTAAATCAGATGTAAGAATGTTTTATTTATTTTATTTATGTTTTATAAATGTAACAGTAATTTACTTTCAAATGCCCAATTGCTGAAGGGTCTGCACAACTTTTTTTGTACAAGTTCAAGCTGCATTGTTCAAAATACCTGTAGTAGCACAGCAGTGCATACCTGTTTACATTTAATTAAGGTGGACTAGATTAGACTGTAATACAAATAGTTGAGTTTCTCAGGTGCATACAACATTTATGAGGAATGTTTCTTTTTAGTTAAAACAGATGTTGCCAAAGTTTTCCTTTGGGGACATAATTTGAAGTTGGAAAAAGGTAATAAAACAAATAACTAAAAATATAATAAAATACCTAACTACATAATACTATTATTGTTAGAAATTGCAACAATATTAAAATAGAAATATAAAACATTTAAAATCTTAATTAAAACAATAAATAAACAATAATATCCTGGCCAGAGGAGAACTGGCCCCCCGACTGAGCCTGGTTTCTCCCAAGGTTTTTTTCTCCATTCTGTCACAGAGGGAGTTTTGGTTCCTTGCCGCTGTCGCCTCTGGCTTGCTCAGTTGGGGACACTTAATTTCTAGCGATTATCGTCAATTTGATTTCACAGATACTATTTAAACTATACTGAGCTAGACAATGACATCTCTGAATTCAATAATGAAATGCCTTTAACTGAAAATTGAGTGTTTAATCTTATTATTATACATTACTGACACTCTATCCTCCAACTTGATACTGTTAAGTGCTTTGACACAATCTGTATTGTTAAAAGTGCTATATAAATAAAGATGTCTTGACTTAATAAATTGCAACATATTGCAGTATATCACATTATATTTAAAATCGCAATAATATTGTATTGTGACAAGTATCGTGATAATATCGTATCGTGGGGCCTCTGGCGATTCCCACCCCTACAGAACAGACACCTACTATAGGGAAGTCTAGGCCACAACCTGCATATTGTAACTTCAACACAGGATACTATTATAAAGATGGTGAAGCTGAAATGAACGGTTAAAAAAAAGATATTAATCATTATATATTTTAGGTATAAAGAGAAGAAACAAAGACGACAACTCAAGGCATTCAGTGTGCACTCCCTTCCTTCAAGACAAGATGCACAGACTAGTCGACTTTAATGCTCTGCCATGATGCTTTTTGATTGACGTCGACTAGTCGCGCTGTGAGGATCATGTGATTTTGACATGAACAACATGGCAGCCTTACACACGAGGACCGATCAGGAACCCGGTGGGTCATTTCAGCAAAGCAGCAGTGGCATATCAAGTGTGTGGAAATATTTTTCTAAAGATGAAGCTGGTAAAAATGTCACTTGCAAAATATGCAAGTCCGTCCTGAAGTACAACAAAAGTACAAGTGTGATGCACACTCATCTGAAAAGGCATCCGCTAACGCTAGGTGAGGAACAACGCAAATAATTTACACAGCAGTCAATTAAAGACTTCACCAAACATCCTACTGTGACAGACACAAGACGGAAACAAATCACCAATTTACTGGTTCATTTCATTAGACATTCGACCATTAGCTGCAGTGCACGGAGAAGGTTTTCGAGAAATACTGCGCTTTTTTGAACCTGGCTACGATGTTCCATCTTACAACACATTGTGGAACACAATCAAACACCAGTACGAGACCACGCGTAAAAATATCGCAAAGGAGATGAGAGGCCAGACCGTGTCGTAACAACTGACTTTTGGACATCCTCCACAATGGAGCCATACATCACGGTAACAGCCCACTATATCACCAACACATAGCAGCTAAAGGCCAGAGTGCTGTGCACATCTATAATGTCAGAAAGACATACTGCAGCCAACACTGCCGACCGTCTGTCTGAGATAATCAAGGAATGGGGCATACAGGTGTTTTGCACAGTCCACGATAATGCCAGTAACATGAACTTAGCCATGGAGCTATGTGAACTGTTTCCCAATGATCTGGGTTGCACCAGGCACACACTACAGCTGGCAATAAAAAGTGGCTTAGTCTTATCCGACGTTGCTAAGTTTATTGATGCAGCAAGGAGAGTTGTCAGCCACTTTCGCCACTCAGTGGTGGCCACTTGTGCCTTGAAGAGACGGCAGGATCAACTTGGCATAAGAGCCAAAAAAACTGCAGAATGACTGTGCGGTCCGGTGGAATTACACATACGTAATGTTGCAACGGCTGTTCGAGCAAAGGATTGCGGTGTAGTCTGTGTTCGCAGATGAAACGGTAACCAAGCCATCTGTCCAAAAGTCACTCGCCATGAGAGCATCGCAGTGGGATCTGCTGGAACAGCTGATTTCAGTTCTGCAACCTTTGGCCAAGGCCACCGAAATAATGTGTGGTGAGTTGCATGAAGGACTGTCTTTCATCTTTCCAGTCCTTTTCAACCTGACCAGCTTTGACAGCTGTGTCTTTAAGAACACGGTTCGACAGCAGTTGGAAAAACGGTTCAAACTGGACTTCGGCGATCTGACGCAATCCATCCCCACCGTGGCCTGTATGCTCAATCCCTGGTTCAAACATCTTCATTTCATCCCAGAGAGTCAAAGAGATGCCACCTACAGCCACCTGAATGGCCTGATTCAGTGTGAGGAAGAGCCGCTTGCAGCAGAAGGTAAGTTCGCTGAATGAAACTGCCCTCGCCTTATTGAATTTAAGACTAGAAATTAATTTAAATGTTATTATACTTATGTCAGCGTCAACACTTCACACGAACTTTGAGTGAACTTTGAATCGTCACGCAGGTATCAGCCAGTTAGATCGCCCCATGCAAATACCCTAGAGCAGATGCAAGCCAATCGTGTTCACGCAACACTGGAAAAGTAATGTGATTGGCTGTTGTCCTCTGCGAAGCGTTGACGCGGACACATTTTGTGATTGAACGTAACGTGCAGGTGTGGCAAACTTTATAGCTTGTGTAAATATCATCCCAGGTGAACTTGGTGAAGATGTACGCAGTGAGAGGACAGCTGATAACCAAGATGAGCCAGTAACCGGGAAAAAGGACCGACTTGCGCAAAATTTTGAGCAGCTTTTTGGGCCGCACTATCGTAGCAGGAGGAAAACGGGACACACCACAGCAGCTGAGGAAATACGTGACTATTTCTCAACACCACATATTCCCACCATAGCGAACCCCTTGGAATGGTGGGCCCGCAACAGGACAATTTTCCCCGTTTGGCAAATCTTAGCAAAAACTACTTGACTGTTCCAGCTACCAGCACCCCAAGCGAGAATTTTTTCACTGGCTGGGAATACGATTACCCGACAGTGTACGAGCCTGCATCCAGCACTAGGGCTGTGACGGTGGCAGATTTTTACCACCGCGGTGGTAATGGACCAACTACCGCCGGTGGCGCGGTGTTGTGTACATATTTATATATATACAGTGCCCTCCACTAATATTGGCACCCTTGATAAATATGAGCAAAGGCGGCTGTGAAAATAAATCTGCATCGTTTATCCTTTTATCTTTCATTCCAAAAATTCACAAAATTCCAACCTATCATTGAAGTAAAACAATTGAAAATGGGGTGAAATCTCATTGTGTAAGAAATACTTTCTCTAGTTCATGTTGGCCACAATTATTGGCACCCAATTATTGCAATGTCCTTTTCCCAGCACAACAGCTCTGATTTTTCTCCTATAATGCTTGAAGAGTTTGGAGAACACCTGATAAGAGATCAGAGACCATTCCCTCATACAGAATCTCTCCAGATCCTTCAGATTCACAGCTCCATGTTGGTGCTTCTCCTCTTCAGTTCACCTCACTCATTTTCTATAGGGCTCAGGTCAGAGGACGGGAATGGCCATAGCAGAAGCTTGGTTTTGTGCTCAGTGACCCATTTTTGTGTTGTTTTTGAGGTTTGTGTTTGGATTATTGTCCGGTTGGAAGATCCAAACATGGCCCATTATAAGATTTCTAACAGGGTCAGTCACTTATTGATTTTTTATATGTTGGTATTTAATAGAATCCATGATGCCATGTGTCTAAACAAGATGTTCAGGACCTCCAGCAGAAAAATAGGCCCACAACATTAAAAATACAGCAGTATATTTCATTGTACACATGGGGTACTTTTTTATCCCTGTGTGCACCATACCCATATTGAGTGTTTGCTGCTAAAAAGCTCATTTTTTAGTTTCATCTGACCATAGAAGCCAGTCCCATTTGAAGTTCCAGTCGTGTCTGATAACTGAATATGCTGGAGTTTGTTTTTGGATGAGCTAGGAGAATTTTTCTTGAAACCCTCCCAAACAACATGTGGTGATGTAGGGACTGTTTGACAATTTTTTTCTAATGTTTTCTGACCCCGAGACTCAACTATATTCTGCAATTCTACAGCTGTGATCCTTGGAGAGTCTTTAGCCACTCAAACTCTCCTCCTCACCATGCATTAGGACGATATAGACACACGTCCTCTTCCAGGCAGTTTCGTAACATTTTCTGTTGATTGGAAATTCTTAATTATTGCCCTGATGGTGGAAATGGGATTTTTCACTGCTCTAGCTCTTTTCTTAAAGCCACTTCACTAATTTGTGAAGCTCAATTATCTTTTGCTGCACATCAGAAATATATTCTTTGGTTTTTCTCATTGTGATGGATGATTAAGGGAATTTGGTCTTTGTGTTCCTCGTATTTATAATCCTGTGGAACAGGAAGTCATGGCTGGACAATTTCATGCTCCTAGTCACCCTGGTGTGCTAAAAAAATGTAAATATGAATGGGAATATACTTCAGAGATATTTTACTCACAAGAATTTCTAGGGGTGCCAATAATTGTGGCCAACATCCATTGGAGAAAAACATTTATTTCATCATGAGATTTTCTCCCCACTTTCAATTGTTTTACTTCAATAATAGGTTAGAATTTTGTAAATTTTTTGAGGGAAAGATCAAAAGGATAAACAATGCTGATTTATTTTCACAGCTGCCTTTGCTCATATTTATCAAGGGTGCCAATATTAGTGGAGGGCACTGTATATAATTCTGAAACACAAAAATAAATAAATGAGGCTCAATCATCTGTTAACAAACATGTGTGTTTATTTTAGCACTTCCGTCAGTGAACAATCAGCCTGCAAAACGTTAATATACATCAAACAAATAATACAGTTAAATAGGAAAGTAGCCTTAAATAAAGTTAAATACACCCTGTCCACCTCACGCGAGGCGAGAACTCATAATCAGTGATGCTGTCTACAGATGCGGCGAGATAAGACACGACAAATCCCTCACAGTAAACTGCCTCTAAAGTTCAAATGTCCTGTAGACAGACTCAACCTGTTGTGTTGCGACGCAGGGTCCGGTTTATACACGGTTCACTGTTCCGCCACCAAGCAAGTGGGCGCGTCCTCATCTGCACGCACTCTCTGTGGAATAGGAATCGCGGCTTATGCTGCCAAATTTCTTGTTGACATCTTCCATTTATCGCCATCTCGTTCGTATTTGGCCAGTTTGGAGAAAGCCTCACCAATACAAACCTGACCAGCCGGGCGTTTGCGATCACGTGAACTTGACACTTGACACTTTACAAACGCGGATGGGTGACATGAATGAAATGATTCCAGATCGGCGATGTAGTATTTGGTTTTCCAACAAGGCAGAGCCGGGCACCTCTATCAGGGGGGCATTTGAATTTCTAGGGGGGGCACAAATCACGTTGTGTGTGTGTGCGATCTGTGATCGCGTGCAGTTGCTGATCGCTAAAGGGCAATCGCTTTCTTATGTGCATTGTTTTATCGGTTTCACTTTCGCTTTCGAAATCGATCACGTTCAGCAAGGAGGGGAGAGGATGGAAAGTAGGGGACACAGTAACTCGTTTGTTGTTTGCAACAAGGCTCATCACAAAATTTATTTGCTGAATGCAGAATAAATGCATCTTCCTGCGCTCAAACCTTCCAATCTAAAGGAAACGCCATGTATGGCGTTTGAGGTCATTTGTGAATTAGCATAGATTTATAGTCTAAATAAAACAATTTGCAACTGTTACTATATTATACACAACTTTGTATTATGCTTGTTATAAAGTGTGTGATGTCACATGCACTACCGCCGGTGGCAATAGACAACCGCGGTGACGACCGACCACCGCCGGTGATGCGGTTGTCACAGAGACCGTCACAGCCCTATCCAGCACATGTCGATGCCCTCATTTTCTTGCACGCAAACCAAGATCAAAAAGTAAAAGATGTGACTGAGCAGGACTCTGACAGTGAGTAGGCTTATAGCCTTGGTCTTTCGTGAGTTATGTTGTTATGAAATCACTTGATATGAATCAGTGTTCTATATGCTGACGACTGTATGCATTACTTTTGCACTAAAATTAGTTAGTTACATTCTTAGTGGAACGTGCAGTGTTCAATGTGTTGACTAGCACTAATTTTAGTGCAAAACAAATGCACAATGTTGCATTGTTAGTGAAACGAACAGTGTTGACTATGCATTTGTTATGCACTAAAATTAGTCAGTGCTAATGTTGCATTGTTTTTGCAACGTGTTATGAGCTGTCTGACAGCATTTGTATATTTTTTTTCCAGCAAATAAATTGCAAATTGTGGCATGTTGCAAAATATTTGCATCTTGTGTTTTATTGATGACGTCACCAGCGACTAGTCGACGTCGACTTTAATCACATAAAAGTCGACTTCAAAAAATGTAAAGTCGTTCAGCCCCTACATCAAGGTTTATGCAGTGCCTCCAAGCTTTCTTATTCGTTTTGCGTTTCTAATTTATTGGTTCCCCAGTGTTTGCTGATTTTCATTTTTGTAGTCTATACTCATTTAATCTCCATGTTAGTTATTTATATTAAGCGTATAGTACGTTTTGTTTTTTTCATTTTGTTAATAAAAGTTCTATGATATATCCTATACGCTAATTCGCTATGACGCTAAATGCGCACGGTGCTTTTACAAGCTATTTAAAAGCAAAGGAAAGTGAGAAAAAGAGGGCAAACTCAAGTGAACTAAACTAAAAGTTTTAAAACATTGTTAATCTTATTAATGTTAACTGAATTCATTGAATGTTTAATGCATATAAAATACACTTTTTGCATTGACAAATTGTGGTGTGGTGCAATTCATCATATAGTGTGACACCATATCATTTGGTGCGACAATCAGAATTGTCACAATAAAAAGGCTTTTTTTGGCTAGAAATCATAAAAATTAAATGGAACAAAAGAGAAATAGCATCAGCAAGAGTCACAAGCATTTTGTTAGATTTATAACAGGGTTTGTCAGAAGTAATCTAAAATATCTGGAAAGGCTGAGGAGAGATGTCTTGGGGTGCTTTCACACTAGCACTTTTGGTGCGCACCCGGATTCGATTGACGTTAGAGTTCGGTTCGTTTGGATGATATGAACGTTGTCTTCCGACCTCGGGTGCGCACCCGCGAACCGAACCCGAGTCCGCTTAAAAAGGGTGGTCTGGCGTTCGGTTCATGTGAACTCCAGTACAGTTCACTGCTGATGTGAACGCAATCGTACCAAATCACGGAAGTGAACCGCTATTAATGCCGTATTATTTGATAAAAATGTGTTTGTGTGTTTCACTCACTTTCCAGATGAGCGTGACTGACGCGCTGCAAGCAGATAGCTGTATGTCTCATTTCTGTTCGCCTTCAGCATTCTTTAGAGCATTAGCAGCACATTCGTAAGACAGATGTAAGTGCTTTATGCACTGAAGCTTTGTAAACAAAACAAAAGGTTCAAAAACGTAAATATATAAAAGTGCAGAGAGCAATCTTTTGCATTTTGCCGCATTCTCCCGCGCCGTCGTTACTAAGCAAACAGCTGCTGGCTTGATGACGCAAACGAACCACGGTTCGGACCCAAATAAAATAATATGAACACAGTCCAGCGGGGGCAGGGGGAGCAAACGAACTCTGGTTCGGACCAGGCAATCGAACCAAATGACCCTTACTTTGCATGATGATTTACAAAAATACAAAATCTAATGGATCTGCACAAAAAAAAAAAAAGTTAGTAAGAACAAAGATAGTAATGATAAATATTTATGGTGAAGTTAGTTACTTAGGGAGAGTAGGCCTATATCCCATTTTAATTTTATAGGCTATAGAAAAACTTTGTCACACCATATGACCATAGTGTATCGCGTCCCTTGTCAGTGTTGGGCGCTTGCTTGGCCATTAGTTGTGATGAATCAGGAAAGTGTGTTCAAGCGCCAGCAGAAGTCAGTGTAAAGTAATACTCATTGAGAGAAGCAGTTTATCAGCGGAAGTTCAAATCAGCTCGTAAGTGTATTTACTCGTCTCATTAGTGTTTAGGCAGTTGTCGTTGCTAGGCAACGCTTGTTTTTATTTACTAAATGGAGATGAGCTGAAATCACGTTTGGTTTCGTAGTGTATCGCGTCCCTTGTCAGTGTCGGTGCTTGCTTGGCCATTTGTTGTGATGAATCAGGAAAGTGTGTGCAGCTGAATTGGAGTAGTATTTTGTTAGATGGGTATAAAAAGCTTAGTTTACTGCGGCAGCGGTCATGTGAAGACCGAAGAGTAAAGACCATCGACTCTATCGTGCGACACCGGGCAGAGACACAGGCAAAGGATATAAGTATCGCTTTTTATTTTTCCTCTTTCCTTCTACTTGTTTCACTTCTATTTCAGTTTGTATAACCATTTCTTACTATGTGCAAGTAAGTTGTTGTTGTTGTTTTAAAGCATGTGCGCTTGGCTCCGTGTTGATGTCTGTATAGGTTGTTTATTCAGTTTTAGTTTTATTTAATTTGAGTTATTTAGTACTTCATACTACATGAAAATGAAATAATATATATATTTAATGTATTTTTTGATGTATGTATATGTGTATGGCTGTACACATGTAGTTGTTTTTTGGTGTTTGGCTTAGTGTTATGTTAGAAGCATTATTATACTCTTATCTTTTGTTGTTTTAATATTTTGAATTGTTTTTAGCTTTCATTTAAATGTTTAGTATTGAAATGGTGTTGTATGCATGTTTCAATTTTATTTAATTTCTTTATTTTCTTCAATGTGTGCGTTTAGTATTTACAGGGTTTTCACTTTCAGTTTTGGTTACTTTTTCTTATTTGTAAGTCGCTGTGGATAAAAGCGTCTGCTAAATGACTAAAAGTAAAGTAAATATGACAATTTTATGCATGAATGCAACACATTGGTGAATAAATCAATTTTCAATACAAAATCTAAAATACCACATATTTTGGAAATTCAAGAGTCAGTACAGCAAACGCTATATTTTTAATGCATTACATTTTGAAAAAAAAAAAAACCCTTTCAGGCTTAAATGTCAACCACCCACACAGTTTGTCTGTCTTGTTAATGTTAATCAAACAATAAAAGAAAGGAGGGAATCACTCACTGCTCTTGATTGAACTGCTTTTGAAGTTTTAATAATCAATTTATTTGTAATTCACTAAGGGGATTTTGACATTTGATTTTTTTCTTACTTGAATGCTTTTGTTTAAATGTAAAATGGAAAATAATGCATTATTTGTTTCTTTCTTATATTTGTTCTGCTGCTTTTTAATGTTCTTATTTATAATAATGAAGATAAAATAAAAATAGCTATAATAATAGCATTACTATAGTAATTATTGTTAAGAAAAGATGCAATGTTGCTGGTGATTTTGCTTTGAAACCTTCAGAAAACTTCAACTCGATTTTTCTCAAAATGAGACTTCAAACAGGAGCTCAGTCATTTTTCATCCGATTCCAACAAATCATACATCACTTGGAAGGTCTTTTAATTGAGAATGTGCTCATGGTGACTCATTTTTGCCAACACAGGTCACAAATTAGTAAGTTCAGCCTTGAGAATGAAAACCAACCTGTTTGTTCCTCAGTATCTTCATGTTTAACTCTGAAGGTCTCTTCAATCTTCATGTCTTCATGCTCTAGTTTAATAAACGCCATCTTAGTTGGTCCACTGGGGTTTTTTTTCTGTGTGACTGGACACTTTGTCCTGTTTAAGATGAGAATAATTAACACAAAGAAAAAATAAATGCATAAAATGATCCAAACTAAATCTCTGGGTACGTCTCAATCAGCTCCCTAGTTCAGTAGTCAGTGCAGTTGTAAGGTTTGTGAGTCAGAGTGAGAGCTAATGGACTTAATAATAACCTGATTAGACAAACGCACACACACTCAGAACTACTAAAGTTACAAATGAATAAAAGAAAGGTTTATATTGAAAGTACATGGTGTGGTATTTGATTGGGTATTTAATTACATGTAGATCACATTTAAACGATTAGACATTCATGAAAACATTTGTGATTACTTTGTAAAAGTTGCAAGTGTGTGTGTGTGTGTGTGTGTGTGTGTGTTGTTCTCGTTGCATTTACACTGTTTGACCAGCATGTGACGTCAGCATGCGGCGATTCGAGCACTTTGAATCATTTTTACACGGTTTTGAGTTTAAACTACGTTTCTCCATTACTATTAGCCAGCGACCGAATTTATGTTTATGACAAAAAGATTCAAGACATAGGGAGCAAAATGAGACGTGCCTTTTCTGTTACTCATGTGTTGATGTGCTCAAAAATATCGTATACAAAGATAAGCAAGATAAAGCATTACAACATTACATCCAATAATATTTAATTAATTTTGCTTCGCTTGTAAAGACTATACAGTGAATGCTTTTTATCGATTTAAACACTAACCTTTCTTCAGCCAAATCACAGACACGGAGCGCGGTGCAGCCTTATGACGTCACATCGTCAGACCAAAATAAAAGCCCTGTATAGGGCATAGAAGTTTACATACAGAAAACAGATATATTTGCATATTAGAAGTATTCAGTGGTGAAATATATATTTAAATATACATGTTGTACCGAAAATAACTAACAATGAAAGTAATATGTGAAATGCTGCCTAAATGGCAAAACAGGAATTTCTTGAGCGGAGAAACACACTTGTGCAACATGCACAAGAACAATAACACTGCCTTATTGTTTGACATATCTAGATAATATATTGGGTAAAATACTGTATTATCAAAACTCAAAACGTGTTGCATTCAACCTTATTTACACTCACTGTTATGAACGTTGATCATGAAGGCTTCCTGTAGCCCTCCATAACAAAACTTAACATCTAGCACAGTTTTACCATAGGTTGAATGCAAAATGTTTCAATACAAGCATTTCAGTTAATTGCAAATCATGCAATATTCCAGAGTTTAGCTGGAGGCAGAAAGATTCCACTGACCGCTTCACTAATGCTAGCTATGAAGTTTGTTAGCTTGTTTTTTTTAACAATGACTGGAGAAATCCGATTTCACCTGCATATGTAAGGTCACTCACTGTGTGCAGGACCATGATTGTTAGTTAAATAAGTTAACTTTAATGGACAAAATCAAATTGTCCGACCCTACGCTCGGATGGACGATCTGACAGGATTAACGTTACCTCACATCTATAGAGAAACCTAACGTAGTAAAGAGAAACTCACCTGTGTCTCTCTAGTCATGAAGATGTATATATATTTCAATTTCAGCAGGCAACTATTTTTACAGCTAACATTGAGACGTGAGAGTGAACTGTTCCACATTCCGTCGCCAACGGTCACTGTCGCTCGTGTCGCCAGAAGTCGCCAACTCTCCTTTGGATCATATCGCTCTGTCGCGGTGTGTCGCTGGTGGTGTGAACGGGGCGTCAGCCTGCAGCTCGCCGCTGTAGAAGAAGCCCCAGCAGTGGAAGAAGCGGTAAGCCTTCCCCTGTGGCCATCTGGCACTTAAAAGAGCAAATTTCCTAGCGACATCGTTTCAAATGTTGCGCCGCGAGTGTGGCAAGGGCAGTGAGTGTGTCGACTGTCTGGGCAGAGCCACGCGCTCACCGAGACGGAATGTTCTTACTCAAGAGCATGAGTCTCGCTCTTCTCCGCTCGCTTATTGCCTTCAATGAAGGCAGCCCCGCTCTCCCGTTTCTCTTCTCTCAGCGAGCTCGGAGAAAAACAATGGAGTCACGGGACTGAGCAACTGGGTTTAAATGATCCCATGCCGGCTCAGAGCCTGCATGCTCACGCTCCCTGCAGCACTTTGATCTGCCGGTGTGTTTTACACGTAAGGATCAGCGCCCCTCGTTACACCGAGCGGCTTCATCCTTCTGGGTGGATCGGAGTAGAATGCTGTCACCAATGATTTCGTATCGCTGACAGCATTGCATTTGTGTGCGTCGCTGAGGCTACGCTCACTGAGACAAGCTGCCTTCACTTTGAAAGCATAAGTCTCGCTCTTCTCCACTCACGAATCGCCTTCTTCAATGAAGGCAGCCCACTCTAATTTATTGGCATTAATAAACAACACAGTTTGAAAGAAGCAACAATATTGTCTGAGTCATGTCTTTTCCTTAATTTATAAGAGCAGATTATTTATTTCATCCATAAAAATCCAAACTTCATTTCCATAAAAGATGGTACACTCTGAAAAATGTAAAAATAGAATGCAATGATTTGAAAATCTCATGTTTGTAGTACAGGTGCAACAGTGTACTGTACATGTTTAAGAGGGGGGGGGGGAAGCCTACTGGATAATCGTGTGTGTGATTAAAAGGTGGTTTGAGCAATTCCTAATACATCACAGGCTTAGTAGCATAACTTGTGAATAGATTGAACTACAAAATAATATCCCACTAACAATTATAATCAACTCACCTTCAACAACGATCAGCCAGTCCCGCCAGTGGCCAACTGCTACCTCCTCCAGAGCCCTTCTACTGCTTCCTCGTAGAGAATAATCCACTGAGAAGAGCTCCAGTAATGAGGCAGCTGATAAGGTGGGGGGCTCCCCCACAGAAGAGGTCCTCCAAAAGTGCTGTGTGTTTTTCAAGGGCATTAAGCACACCCAACACTGCCAGTCCTTCCTTTAGCCATTTTAAAAAGATAAGTACATATATTCCCAGATTCAAACATTTGTATCATCAGTAGGATTACATCAATATTTCTCATGCAAATGAAAAAGTACAGACAGGTAACAAATTACATTGACACTTCTTTATTTACTACATGCTTTTATCTAAATAGTACAGTTTAGGTCCACCTAATTAAATCACTTTTATTTATAAAGCATTTTATACAATACAGGGTGCTTTAAAGCCACTTCACAGCAATGAATAGGAAAAAGCAACAAATTATTCAAATTTCAAAGCACTCTCTTAGAGGGAAGACTCATTGCATATTACATGCTTGAGGTTACATTCACCCAGTATAATTCCAGAAAATCAATGAGAACGTGCAGTAAAGATGTTTTGGAAGCATGTGGTGGCCCATAACCTTATTAAGACACTTTATCTTGATAGTAGGTTTAATGACCTTTCATTTTTTTTTACCTTTAATTTGCCTGTGGATTTGTATGCGTGTTCATACTGAGCATGTGATCAAGTAGTCATACTGAATCTTACCGTTTCAAGGGCATCTCCAGTCGTCCCTCCACATAATAAATTAGGGCTGCCTGTGTTATGGAGCCGAAGAGACAAGAGGCAAGCGGATCCATTTGCTGAGCTTTATTAAGAAACATAGTCAATAAACAGGCAGGGTCAAACAACGGCAAACAGGTATGGTAAGGGCAAGACACAGTAGTCCTAAGGCAAGCGTGGGTCGACGATCGGTGAACAATATCCAACAGGGGCAGGGCAAAGAGAGATAATCCAGGTACACAGCAATAATCCAAACGAGGTGCAAACAGAGTCCGAACGGTAAAGCGAAGGGTTAATCCAGGAAACACGGGCAACAGTAGTGTAGTGTAATGCAAGAGTCCATGCAGTGAGCGGGTGACCTCTGGTGGTGAGCGAATGGAAGCTCATGGTCAGGATTCGTGACATAGCCCCCCCCACAAGGAGCGGCTTCCAGGCGCTCCCAACCAATCCAGGAGGGCGGTGGAGTGGAGGCGGAACAGGGGGAGGGACAGGTCCATGCGGAAATGGAGAGACTGGGGATTGAGGCAGAGCGGACGGGACAGGAGCCCACCAGGGCGGAGCAGGTGGGACTGGAGCCCACCAGGGCAGAGCAGAAGATCTCCACAGCAGAGCAGGTGGAGCAGGAGACCACCAGACCGGAGCAGAAGACCACCACAGCGGAGCGGATGACCACCAGACCTGAGCAGAAGACCACCACAGCGGAGCAGATGACCACCACAGCGTAGCAGATGACCACCAAACCAGAGCAGACGACCACCACAGCGGAGCAGAAGACCACCAGAGTGGGACAGAAGACCACCAGAGCGAGACAGCCGACCTCCACGGTGGAGCAGACAGAGCACCACGATGGATCAGGAAAACACCACGACGGATCAGCAGAGCACCACGGCGAAACAGAAGAGGACTACGACGGATCAGGAACCCACAGCAGAGATTGGAGCCTAGGGAAAACAGAGACAAGAGACAGACATAGCATCTACGGTCTCAAAGACCGAGGCAGGGAATACAAGAAGTTGATCCACAGATTCCCTGGTTACAACTGAGCGGACAGTCGATTCACCATAGAGCTTATTGGTGAAAACTGGGCTAACAAACAGTCCAACCTCTGATTCATTGCCTGGAATGGGACAGGAAGACAGTTCAAAATCATGCTCTTTGACTGAAACTGGACAGACTGACAGTTCATTAACAGATCCTGGCAAGACAGACCGTTCAAACTCAGATTCATTGAGGGAAACTGGACCGGCGGGTAGTTTACAAACAGATTCATGGGTTGAGATGGGATAGACTGACAGCTCAAAACTATTTGTATTAACTGAAGCTGAATTGGTAGACATTTCAGTGACTGGAGCTGGGTAAACAGATAATTCATACTCTGACCTAGTAACAGAAACTGCACAGATGGATAACTCATTGACTGGAAGGGGACAGGCAGACTGTTCATTAATGATTTCTTTGGCAGAGACAGGGTTAATAGGACAGATATGGGGTGCATTCATAGGTTTTAAGTTCAAGACAGACAGTTCTAA
The DNA here is from genome assembly GCA_023376895.1 of Aspiorhynchus laticeps. Lineage (NCBI taxonomy): Eukaryota > Metazoa > Chordata > Actinopteri > Cypriniformes > Cyprinidae > Aspiorhynchus > Aspiorhynchus laticeps. The sequence continues at coordinate 37,669,481 of CM041805.1, read as the reverse complement.
ATCAGACACCATGGCTGTTTCAGAACGGGGCGAGAGTACAGAGATAGCCTTCTTGGCCGGTTCAGAGCAGGACAACAGTTTATAAGCTGTGACATGGGCAAAAGAAGGTTCATTAATGGCCTCCGTGGCCAGTTCAAAGCAAGGCAAGGGTTCACAGATGGCCTTTATAGCCGCTACAGGGCAAGACGAGGATTCATAGCCGGCCTCCATAGCCATGACAGGGCAGGACAAGGATTCATAGACGGCCTCCATAGCCGAGACAGGGCAGGACGAGAGTTGGTGAGTGGATACCACTGACACCTCCGGAGGTTCTGCAGCGGAAGCTGCCACCTCTGGAGGTTCTACAGCAGTACCATTAGGAAACAGGGAGAGTTCATTACCAGGAGAAGTACAGCGCTCATTTACGGTTCTTTTGACCGTGACATGACGGGCTGGAAGTGTATTGTTGGGCGCCACCACCACACCAGGCGCTGAAGCGAGCACCACTGCTTCAAAAGGTTCTGCAGCATGCGCCGCAACCTCTGGAGAAATTGCAGCAGGCACCATCGCTTCGGGGAACGCAGCAACGAGCGCCACTACTTCTGGAGGTTCTGCAGCAACAGCCGTCACCTCTGGAGACATCATAGTGGCCGCCGCTGTCTCTGGGAGTTCTGTGGTGGTGTACGCGGCCCAAACACACCAAAGAGCGATCCCCATCATGGGAAGCACTTCAGATAAGAGAATTAGTTCAGGAACAGGAGGGATAGAATGAGTGGATTTGGGGATCTTCACAGTGAATGCTGAACCAACAGTCCACAGAACATAATCCAGAAAATGACTCAGTGACGAACGAGGGCTCTTATGAATCACTTTTGATTTTAAAGGCTGGTTAAGGCCATCACAGAAAAAGTCTATTAACATACAGTCCGGTAATTCTGAGCCATTAGCCAAAGCCAAATATTCCGTAATGTAATGCTCAAGTGATCGTGTACCCTGATGAGCTCGGCTTTTTTTTTGGAGAGAATCGTAAATCTGTATCTTTCTTTTATAAATATGATAAAACTAAATACTTTTTGGAGATATGAAGGATGCAGTACTACTCTATAGGTACTCAAGATTAACATGAGATTGGGTGAAACGGTGTGCGTTAGGTCCCCTTTAAGCCCCACGAAAGCACAAAAGCATTATAAAGCACTATAAAGTCAAAGTCCAAGTGTTCTGAAGCCGCTCTATAGTTTAATGTGAGTTACAGATGAATATTTACGTCATTAAAGTTAAAGTTCACATAAACTCTTCTCTCCGCTGCGTCTGTCTGTTATCCTCCTTTCAAACTGCGTGTTGCGTTCGGTTACTACAGTCAAAAGTCTCTTCAAGAGCGCTCAATAACTGAGATTTAAAACCGTTAAAAGAAAAGGCTCAATAAACCATCGCGCAGATTTAATAAGCTATGCATCAATATCTCTTCCCTTTGTGCTTTGAACTCCGGAGCTGCGCGCTGTGACTCCGTGCTGCTTCAAGCGCATCATTCTGCGCACGGCAGGCGCATAAGCGCTTTATGCCGCTCTCTATTTGAGCTTTTCGTATTATAATACTTTTGCGCAATTAAATATTATTTATAGCGTTTCTTGTACTGTCCTATCAACGCTATTAATAATCTAAAGTATAGCACAGTAATGGAGGCAGCAACATATGATAGATAGGACTCCTCTATCATATGTTGCTGCCTTCATTACTGTGCTATATATTTAAAAAGAAATGTCTTTTAATTTTGTAGTTTATATTTATAAATAAATACATTTACTTGTTTTCAATAATGTATTTTACAACAATGCAAAGAGCAATGTGTAACATTTTTACCAGATTTAATCCTTCACATATTCACTTTTATTTGTTCCCCACTAAATAATGTTATTTCACTAAATGTTTAGATTTTATAAAATTTTGCTCTCATGATTTTTCTAGAATAACTTTTGCTGCCAAATTATCCACTAACCTAGTTTATAATAGTATTTTTGTCATAGATTATGAATGGACCCGTTTACACCTGGTCATTTCATGCGTTTTCGCCAAGCGGCAACCTCCCGCTCCCTCTCTTGAAACCAACACGGAAGTGACTAAAACTGCAATTCATCGACTGGACGCTGGAGGCTGGCTCCAAAAGGGAGTCAGTCCCATAGACTCCCCATGTTAAAATGCCCAAAATTACAGCAGAAAAAAATATGTTTACAGCCTGGTACAAAAAGTGGTTTTGGTCTATATAGCTAATTTTGCCCTTCGTGACAACTGTGAGCGGGTGAATTTTTTTATAACTCATCCGTTTAAATTATATTAAGCCTTAAAGTTCTGCATAATTAAGGGCGTGGCCACTTGAGTGACAGGTGGACTGCCGCTCTGCTCCAGAGAGTGAAACTCCAGCCTGAACAACAGCAGGGATAATGCTCTGAATGATTGTGAATTAAACATCTCCGATGTCGTTCATTGCAATGGATTTGATCGACTGACAAGAAAAGGAAGGAAACGTATTTAATTATGTGTGATACGCTGTCACGGCATTTGAGTCCTCATGTACAGAAGTGTGCAGCCCCAGACTGACAGCTGGCACTGAGTGAATAATCTGCATTATAAAAAAATAAAATAAACACTTTAAAGATTATTTACGATTAATTAGTGTTGCCAAGTTATCTAGTCGTTATTGCTTACAGTGCTTTGTTATATGGAGCAGTTTGTTATATCGTGATCTATCTACAAACCCGATTCCAAAAAAGTTGGGACACTGTACAAATTGTGAATAAAAAAAGTTTAATTTAATTTAAGTTTAAAGCAATAATTTACAAATCTCATAAACTTATATTTTATTCACAATAGAATATAGATAACATATCAATTGTTGAAAGGGAGACATTTTGAAATGTCATGCCAAATATTGGCTCATTTTGGATTTCATGAGAGCTACACATTCCAAAAAAGTTGGGACAGGTAGCAATAAGAGGCCGGAAAAGTTAAATGTACATATAAGGAACAGCTGGAGGACCAATTTGCAACTTATTAGGTCAATTGGCAACATGATTGGGTATAAAAAGAGCCTCTCAGAGTGGCAGGGTCTCTCAGAAGTCAAGATGGGAAGAGGATCACCAATTCCCCCAATGCTGCGGCGAAAAATAGTGGAGCAATATCAGAAAGGAGTTTCTCAGAGAAAAATTGCAAAGAGTTTGAAGTTATCATCTACAGTGCATAATATCATCCAAAGATTCAGAGAATTTGGAACAATCTGTGTGTGTAAGGGTCAAGGCCGGAAAACCATACTGGATGCCCGTGATCTTCGGGCCCTTAGACAGTACTGCATCACATACAGGAATGCTACTGTAATGGAAATCACAACATGGGCTCAGGAATACTTCCAGAAAACATTGTCGGTGAACAATCCACTGTGCCATTCGCCGTTGCCGGCTAAAACTCTATAGGTAAAAAAAGAAGCCATATCTAAACATGATCCAGAAGCGCAGGCGTTTTCTCTGGGCCAAGGCTCATTTAAAATGGACTGTGGCAAAGTGGAAAACTGTTCTGTGGTCAGACGAATCAAAATTTGAAGTTCTTTTTGGAAAACTGGGACGCCATGTCATCCGGACTAAAGAGGACAAGGACAACCCAAGTTGTTATCAGCGCTCAGTTCAGAAGCCTGCATCTCTGATGGTATGGGGTTGCATGAGTGCGTGTGGCATGGGCAGCTTACACATCTGGAAAGGCACCATCAATGCTGAAAGGTATATCCAAGTTCTAGAACAACATATGCTCCCATCCAGACATCGTCTCTTTCAGGGAAGACCTTGCATTTTCCAACATGACAATGCCAGACCACATACTGCATCAATTACAACATCATGGCTGCGTAGAAGGAGGATCCAGGTACTGAAATGGCCTGCCTGCAGTCCAGATCTTTCACCCATAGAAAACATTTGGCGCATCATAAAGAGGAAGATGCGACAAAGACCTAAGACAGTTGAGCATCTAGAAGCCTGTATTAGACAAGAATGGGACAACATTCCTATTCCTAAACTTGAGCAACTTGTCTCCTCAGTCCCCAGACTGTTATAAAAAGAAGAGGGGATGCCACACAGTGGTAAACATGGCCTTGTCCCAACTTTTTTGAGATGTGTTGATGCCATGAAATTTAAAATCAACTTATTTTTCCCTTAAAATTATAAATTTTCTCAGTTTAAACATTTGATATGTCATCTATGTTGTATTCTGAATAAAATATTGAAATTTGAAACTTCCACATCATTGCATTCTGTTTTTATTCACAATTTGTACAGTGTCCCAACATTTTTGGAATCGGGTTTGTAATTTGTTTGTCTAATGATGTGCCTACAGATGTATAAAAGTACACAAGTCACACTGTAATTTAAGCGTGGTAGACTTTAATGGACAGTAAAACAAAGGCAGAATACCTTATAACTCCAGGCTGGCTGGCTGGCTTTATGTCTTTGCACGGCAGCACTGCTGTCACTATAGACGGGCGAGGTTTCAGCTCAGCTTCATCCACGTCCCGCCTTTTTGCCCATTTTCGATTATCCGGGAGTAATGCGCGGTGACGCGCTGCCAAGATGGCGGCGGTCGGCTCCACCCACTTTAGGCTTCAAAAACGCTCTTCAGAAACCTACGAGTGACGTCACGGACACTACGTCCATGTTTTTATACAGTCTATGGTTTTCGCTGATCAGATATCTATCTGATTTGTTTAAACGTTTCCATTTACACTTGGCCACATAAATGTGTCGTCGCAAAACAGATATAAATCCAATCTTCAATTCCCGCGCTATATTTCAATGTAACGAAGTTCACGTCAACGAAATCAAAAGCGCTGCATTTTATTAATTATCAGCTCATTTCAAGATCAAAGACCGCAATAGGAGAGCACGCGGCATCAGCACTGGAAAGATAAGTTTGTCTTACTACTTTTAATGAAGATGATTGAAAGTAAGTCACAGACGCTCAACACACAGTTTCATTTGCGGCAAACTGCCACGAATGAAACTGAAAGTAAGCCACAGACGCTCAACACACAATTGTGTGTTCAGCAAGTCTGCTTGCTGAAGAGATACTCAGCTACTCGTCCGTGATGTGTTGCATTAGTGCAGTCATATCGGAATGTCATATAGCCTATAACACGGTCTCACACGTTTATTATTTTTACATTTTGGGAGGAGTAAAATTCACATATGTGGTTCAACAAACAGATGCATTTACACATGTCCAGTTTCATCTGGAATGTGGCCCAGACCTCCTCCTGCATTGTTTTGAGCGATCGGATTATATTACAAAACGCATGAAGTGACCAGGTGTAAACATCCCCTATATATATTTTAATGTTATTTTTCATTAAAATGAAGTTGTCTAGTAGACTGTGTGTAACACACAAAAGAGTGACACATAAGTATAGAAACTCTACATTGATTTAAAAAAAATAAAAAAATAAATAAATACTGCGCTAGGATCGGAATTGGCCGATTCTCAGAATTTTCTGGATCGGATCGGATCTGATCTGAAAAAAATGGTATCGTTGCATCCCTAGTCCATACCTGACCAATGTTCGTTGGGAAAGCCGCTGGATCCTTGTTTGGCCGAGTATTCTGTTATGGAACCGACGAGACAAGAGACAAGCGGATCCATTTGCTGAGCTTTATTTATTTTTTAATTTATTTTAATCGATGATCGGCGAACAATTATCCAACAGGGGCAGGGCAAAGAGAGATAATCCAGGTACACAGCAATAATCCAAACGAGGTGCAAACAGAGTCCAAACAGTAAGGTGAAGGGTTAATCCAGGAAACACGGGCAGATATCAAACACGGGAAAACTAACAAGGCAAGACTATAACTACTGCGAGAGCTCCGTAGAGTAGCTATCACTAGGATATACACTAACTCAGCGATCACAGAGCGCAAATTCAAGGCTTATAAAGCGTGTGTGATGAGTGATCAGTGAAATCAGCTGTGTGTCGTCAGTGCAATGGATTATGGGAAATGTAGTCTTAGGTGACGTGCAACAGTAGTGTAGTGTAGTGCAAGAGTCCATGCAGTGAGCAGGTGACCTATGGTGGTGAGCGAATGGAAGTTCATGACCTCTGGAAGTCTCGCGACCAAAACACTATCTGTGTGTGAACCCATTTAACCCAACTATTCTAATAGTTGTAGTAGTAGCGCGGGCAGGTTTGTTTACGGTCCGACAAATACGTGAATGGGCCACATATGTTTATTTTTTACTTTGCGCTACGTCATCGCCTCCTTTCGTTACCTCATGTGGCCCCTCATCAATGCTGCGCTGGTGCCGGCTCTGGCTGTAGAAATGGTCATTAATTCTTGATTTGGGTATGGTGCAGGTAATAATATGATCAAAAAGTCATGGCAACAAACAACTTCCTAAGTCAGTTTAAGTTGAAACGACTTTCACAATCAATTTGATTCAACTTAATTCATGTTCTACTGTTGCTTATTGTCATTGACCAATCCTCTAGCCCTTTAGGCTTCTTTTTTTCCATTAATTTTAATGAATATACAAATTAATATCATGAGCTTTATTTATTTTCTGTTACAAAATTTTCATTTATTTATTTTTTAACACCGCACCTCCAGCACCCCCATTTTTTTCTTGGGCTACACGCCAGGGGGTGCTGCAGCACCCTCAGCACCCATACTTCCCGCGGTAATGGATGGGGAGCAACAACTGAATTTATTGTCATATTTTTTGCCAATTAAAGAAACTGAAAAGGTAAGGCTTTTATAAGTGAAACATTCCTTTATACAGTTTTTTTTAAATGCTCATATAAAAGAACATTACCACTGAAATAAATAAGCTCAAACCTACCATATTATCCTTTCCATCAAATCCTTACAGAAGACAGATTTGTTCATTTTCAGTGTGTATCTGTTATTGGGCTAATATGGGGAGGAAATTATTTTTGTAAATACGTTTTTAATAACTGAAATCTAAGAGCTTAAAAGGTAACTTGTTTATATCATATTTAGCACATATTGCAAATTTTAATAAAGATAACTTGGGAAAATATAAATCACATTTCAGAAAAAAAAAAAAATCTGAACCATTTTAACCCATCATCAATGTAATCCTTTACAGTCATCGACCTTCAATGAAATCGATTTTAACCAAATGAAGCTGAAATTTGATTTATGCCTTTATGTTCTGTGGAGAAACTCAGATGGAATAAATACATCGTCATAGGATTCAGTTTCAGTTAATAAAGTAAATAGTTAGATCTCTCTACAACCACAAATTCAATTTTGATCTACAGATTTATGAGTTTGAAATATTAAGTTCTTTTCAATCCTGTAATTTTAAGACCGAGATGAAAGTTGTATTTGATTGAGAATATCACAAATGCTCTGTAGTTTGAAAGCACAGCTTACATTTAGATGTAAGACTATATTTAAACTCAATGGTATTAATAGCTTTGGGGGTTTTGGTATCTCTGGAATTCATCCTTTAAATTCATCCGACACCTTAGTATTTCTATTTGTTTTTTAATTAAAATTCTATGATTTTTTAGCGAACGGGACATTTATTTTGGTCTGGCCATGTGACGTCAAAAGGCAGCGCCCCGCTTCTGCGTCTGTGAGTCGACTGGAGAAAAGCGTTTAGAGTATTGTATATAAAATTGTGAAATTAATTTTTACCTAGTTATCTAGTGACATTAAGATTTATTTAGTACGAGTAAAAGCGCTCCCTCAGTGAGTAACAGAAAAAGTGCGTCTCATTTTGCACCTTATATCGTGAATCAGTTTATCATAAACACAAATTCAGTCACCTTCAGGTAGGGATGAGATAAACGGCTTTTCGAAACTTTTTTGGAGTCGATTGATTTATTAATTGTTCCTCTAAATGATTCACTGTTTTGAATCGGCGCACGCTGTCGACACCTGCTGCTCAAAACAGTGCAAATGCAAAAGGAACAACATGTAATGACAAATTTTACAAACAAACTGCAAATGTTTTCATAAAAGTGTAATCTGTTAAATATGGTCTACAAATAATATAAGTAAATGCCAAATGAAACTCTTAATACAAACAAAAAGCTTATATAGAATTTGTGTCCTTTTTATTAATTTGAATGCTAGTTTTGGTTGATTTTGTCTTCTCAGGCCATTTAAGTTCATTAACTAATCACGCTGACTACTGAACTAGGGAGCTGATTGAGACACACCCAGAGATTTAGTTTGGAATGGATTTATTTTTCTTTCTGTTAATTATTTTCATCTTAAACAGGAAAGTGTCCAAACACACAGAAGAACTCCTGCTGAAGCAGCTGAAATTCATGTGACACACGGTTATAAAGATGGCGTTTATTAAAGAGGAGAGTTTAGACTTGAAGATTGAAGAAACATTCAGAGTTGAACAAGACGATACTGAGGAACAAACAGGTTAGTTTTCACTCTCAAAGCTGAACTCACTTGTTGAAATGGGGCCTCATGTATTAAAGTTACTGTAGATTTCATCCTAAAAGTGCATATGCACAAATTTCTCAGATTTATAAAACCATGTTTACGCCAGAGCCTGCACAAAATGCCCTTTGTAAAACCCAGTCAGCAGAAGGCTGTACAGCCGTGGCCAAAAGTTTTGAGAATGACACAAATATTAATTTTCACAAAGTCTGCTGCTTCAGTGTTTTTAGATCTTTTTGTCAGATGTTACTATGGTATACTGAAGTATAATTACAAGCATTTCATAAGTGTCAATGGCTTTTATTGACAATTACATTAAGTTTATGCAAAGACTCAACATTTGCAGTGTTGACCCTTCTTTTTCAAGACCTCAGCAATTCGCCCTGGCAAGCTGTCAATCAACTTCTGGGCCACATCCTGACTGATGGCAGCCCATTCTTGCATAATCAGTGCTTGGAGTTTGTCAGAATTTGTGGGTTTTTGTTTGTCCACCCGCCTCTTGAGGATTGACCACAAGTTCTCAATGGGATTAAGTTCTGGGGAGTTTCCTGGCCATGGACCCACATTTCAATGTTTTGTTCCCCGAGCCACTTAGTTAGCGCTGCACGAGCTCGTAGCGCCAGGATTCAAAGTCCAAGGCCCGAGGAAAATCTGCGCTGAAACACAATGTTACTCGTCAGCTCAGTAACATTTTTATTAGTTTTTTTAAAGGAGTGTGACAAACACATTCCCACATTTGTAATGAGAACCATTTATAAATCTGTCAACAAAAAGAAGCACTGAGATCTTCCTGCGGGTTTCTGCCAAAATAAAAGCTGAGAAAAAGCAACAACTCCACCAACATTCATAAATGTTAGTATTGTAATTTCACTGTTGTTCTTCAGAATAAACTAAAGACAATAATAATGAAAATAATAATTACTCTACAACAGCTCTATTAAAGGGGTCATATGATGCTATTTTAAAGATCATTATTTTGTGTATTTGGTGTAACAGATTATGTTGACATGCTTTAATGTTAAAAAACACAATATTTTTCAAATACTGTACATTATTGTAGTTCCTCTATGCCCTGCCTCTCTCAAATGCGTTGTTTTGTACAAAGCCCCTCCTTCCAACAAGTGCAGTCTGCTCTGATTGGCCAACTGACCCAGTGCATTGTGATTGGCCGAACACCACAAGCACGCGTCGGAAATGTAACGCCCCCTACCATAATCGCGAGCTTCAGCTTTCAAGTTAGTTTTATCAGTTCAAGCCCGAGAGGGGAACAGAGTCGCGTGACAGACACAGTGATGATGCTTGTATGTATTTGCAGTACACAAACCGCAGTTAAGACTATCCCTGCGTTCCATTCGGAAGGGCTCATCCCTATGCCCTAATCCCTTCAAAGGGTTTACTCTCCGGAGTGAGAGCTTCGAAGGGTTGAAGGGTGTAGGGGACCAAACAACTGTTTCTTGAAGTGCCCTTCTGCGTCATTATACGGAGGCGCCATCATCATGCAAAGAATCAGCGCAAAGGATCATGGGGGCCCGAAGTGTCCATCAGTTGTACCCTTCGAAATCCTTCACTCCGAAGGACCCTTCGGAGGGCAATATAGCCCGTTTGGAACGCACCATATTTCTGACGGCCTGTACACTCCACTGTGATGTGACCCTGTTCCCCTCACACACACGACACGTTACTCTACACTGCGCAAAACTCTGCATTTGAACAGTCAATAGCAAATACTTAAACTAATAACAAAACATACTTGCAGTCGCTGATTCAGAAGCGCCAGATTGTCATAGCAAAGTCGGAATTGACCCTTTTTTTTTTTTGAAATGGCCTTTGTGCACAGCCAGCCTTGTATTCTCCTAGGTTCACAAAACTGTCGTCCATAAAATGTGTTGCACAAAAATGAACATTTGGGTTGTGCTGTTATGTTGTAAACAAATCTTAACCAATGATTCCTAAATGCATCTACTTTCGGAAGCCCAAATAAAGTGCTTTTGCTTTCGTCTAGAGACACACAGCGTCTCCCTGACATGACTGCCTGCATCAACACTACTGCGGTTACTGAAACCACACCTTCTTTCTTTGCGTGAACATTTGGGTGGCATTACGCAAATATTTCCACATCATGACTTAGACATGTGAGGGCATGTTTGAATGAAGCGTTTTAGCCCGGTCTGGATCAGCCTTCTCTTTTAGATAGAATAAATCCTTTTGTGGGAGACTTTGAGCTTTGTAACTCTGCAGATCTTATACATGCACAAACAGCTACATAACACACTAAAGAAAAGGAAAACAAGAAATTGCATCATATGACCCCTTTAAAAGAAGTCTCTTGTGCTCAGCAAGGCTGCATTTATTTGTACAGTAAAGAATATATGCCTGATTCAAGAAAGGGGTCTCAAAAATGGCCAAAAATATTATTTTACTAACTTATTAATCTTAAGTTATAAAATTATAACCAAAACTTATAAATTTTAAGTTAAATTGTGCTTTGTTGGTATAATGTCTGCTAGAATGTAAAAAAAAAGTTCAGTGTTAAGTAGGTCTAAATATTTTTAAATTGTTGTTTTGTAATTGATTTTCTTATTTGAAAAGCAGGACAAAACAGTAAAAGCACATTTTGGCTATTTAATTAAAATGGAGAATTTTTTTTCTTCGAAAAACCATGTTCGGTATTCGGCCTTCGGCCCAGTGTTTCATTTTGTTTCTATTTGTTTCAAATTTCTATTTCGGTGCATCCCTAGAAATTATTTCACTCGCAACTCTCTCTCAAGCCTCGTTCACTCCACCAGCGTCTCGCAGCGATCATGTTCATACCGCTGACGCTAAACATTCTTGCAAAATCTAAAACATGTAAGGTTGGATGCCTAATCTCTCCATCGTTCACACAGGACAGTAGAGATCTGTTTGCTGTGTGAGCTACTGAAATGAGCCCCGCTGTGAAACAGCCAATCAGAGCAGAGCTCAACATTATTATTCATGACCCTTCCAAATAAGGTAATAACAGACCATTTCATTCTAGGGACAAATCTTAGGGTTGTAAATGGACATGTAAAGCCGTTTCTGGAGAATTTTTGCCCTAACCTAAGCCACATACCTTCTATGTAGATATCAGAGAACAACTTAAAATATTGTATCAATGCATTCTATGACACCTTTAACGATCAAGCTCTTTCTTATCTTAAAGGGGACATAACACACACAGTTTCACCCAATCTCATGTTAATCTTGAGTACCTATAGAGTAGTATTGCATCCTTCATGTCTCCAAAAAGTCTGTAGTTTTATCATATTTATAAAAGAAAGATACAGCTTTACGATTCTCTCCGAAAAAAGCCGAGCTCCTGGAGGCGTGCCGTGGATGGAGCTAAAGAGTGACGAGCACTTGAGCGCCGATCGCGAACAAAACAGAGACATTTGATGCCATTTTACTTACCGCCTGCAGTTCTGAATCATGACCGGGATCTTTTATAGCTGGGACCGCTCCATCTTTCAGTATCAAACGATGTGCAAATCCAGCGTCGAACTGGGCCTTGTTTATAAAACGTTCATCAACAAACACACTTGAGAAACTCCGTTGCTGCCCTGAAAAAACATACTGCATCCACTGTTCACGTAACGCTGGGTTCTTCGGGAAGCTGAACAAGGTTATCTTTCCCTTACACCCAAAAACACACTTCTTTAGAGACATTCTTCCGAGCGAGTCCTGTGTAGTGCTGCCGGATGAAGCGCGTTGATGGGCGCGCTCTTGCTCTTACTCTGGTCGATGCGTGCACGGGCGTGTTCTTCCCTCGTTGAAGAGCCACGATCGAAAAAACTCTCCGAAACTTGTACGAACCCGGAAGTAAGATTTTTGGCACAGAAATACTCTGTCCAAATTGTTTTTTGAAACTTTGGCCATGCTTAGCATGAGAATCCAACTCTTTAAAAGTGTAAACAACTCTGAATGCATGAAACCGCATTGTACCCCCCTTTAAAGATGTTCTTATTCCCTATTCATCTAGTAGACATTTAAGATCCTCTGACATGGCTCTTCTGTATGCCCCTCATTTCCACGTGAAAACTAAGTGTGATAGAGACTTTTCAGATGCTGCCCCATGTATTTTTTTTTTATTTATTTTTTTTATCAATTGCCACTGGACATTCACCTTGTACCTTCTATTATCATCTATAAAAATAGTCTGAAAACGTATTACATGCAAGTATACTAAGTTTTGGCTTTCATTGTTTTTATAATCTTGTATTTTATTCTATTTGACTCATCTTTCTCGGTTTAGCACTTTAGTCAACTTTTATGTTTTTAAATGAGTCAAAATGTACACTTTATAAAACAGGGCAGCTTTATTAGCTTGGACCTAATACTGAGCCCAGTGGTATGGGATCATTTTTCCGTCTAAAGTATGGCGGTCACGGATAAAAAAAATAATAAGCATGAAACCAAATAAAAAAAAACGCAAGTAAAAATATAGTGCACAAAATTGAAAAATGAAAGCAGATTTTTTTTTTCAGAATAGCAAACAATGGTCACGGATCGAAAGATAATAAGCGTAAATCAAAAATTTAATAATGCATTTAAAAAATAAGCATAAATCAAAACTTGAAACACATTTAAAATCATATTGCACACAACTGAAATATTAATGCAAAATTATCCAACTTGCACACAAAATCATGTTTTCCTTGGTTATATTTCTTTTTTTTGTGCTCTCAGACATTTTCTGCTCATTTTTATTTTTTGTATGCTTATGCTGTTTTTCCTTTTGCTCGTTTCCACATTCTGCGCTTGCTTTCCCAAATGTTGCGGTTAGAGTTTCATGTAGATCAGAGTGGGCTCAAGCATCATCATTGGTCCACTAGTTCTTGATTGACAGCTCCTCCTCTAGCCAGTCAGTCGAAGAGGGGCGGTGACGTCACTCCAGTGCGCCTCATTTGCTGCCGATGCTCAGCGTTCACTTGTACAGGTGAAAATGGATTACTGTCAGCTGGAGTAACATCTTTCCATACAGGACACCATTATATGTGTCCATCTGTCACTGCTGTATGCCTACCTGGCGATCCTTTAACGTTAAATGAGTAAATTGATAAATTAAATATACAACCCCAAATCAGAAAAAGTTGGGACAGTATGGAAAACGCAAATAAAAAAAGAAAGTAGTGATTTCTAAATTTACTTTGACTTGTATTTCATTGCAGACAATATGAACACAAAATATTTCATGTTTTGTCTGGTCAACTTCATGTCATTTGTAAATATACATCCTTTCCTGTCATTCAGACCTGCAACACATTCCAAAAAAAGTTGGGACAGTAAAGCATTTACCACTTTGTAATGTTGCCATTCCTTTTCACAACACTTAAAAGACGTTTAGGGACTGAAGAGACCAAGTGATGAAGTGTTTCAGGTGTAATTTTGTCCCATTCTTCCTGCAAACAAGTCTTAAGGTGGGCAACAGTACGGGGTCTTCGTTGTCACATTTTGCGCTTCAAAATGCGCCACGCATTCTCTATTGGAGACAGGTCGGGACTGCAGGCAGGCCAGTCAAGTACCCGTACCCTCTTCCTCCGCAGCCAGGACTTTGTAATGTGTGCAGAATGTGGTTTTGCATTGTCTTGTTGAAATATGCATGGACGTCCCTGGAAAAGATGTCTTCTTGAAGGCAGCATATTGTGCTCCAAAATCTCTATGTACTTTTAAGCATTAATGGTGCTATCACAAAAGTGCAAGTTACCTTTGCCAAGGGCACTGACACAACCCCATACCATGACAGACCCTGGCTTTTGGACTTGTTGCTGGTAAAAGTCTGGATGATCCTTTTCTTCTTTGGTCCGGAGCACACGGCGTCCATTCCTCCCAAAAAATACCTGAAATACTGATTCATCTGACCACAGTACACGTTTCCACTGTGTGATGGTCCATCCCAGATGCCTCCGAGCCCAGAGAAGTCGACGGCGCTTCTGGACACTGTTAACATAGGGCTTCCTTTTGGCACAGTACAGTTTTAACTGGCATTTGTGGATGTAACTACGTATTGTGGTACTTGACAAAGGTTTGCCAAAGTAGTCCTGAGCCCATGTGGTGATATCGCTTATAGATGAAAACAAGAATGACGATTCTTGATGCAGTGCCGCCTGAGGGATCGGAGATCACGGTTGTTCAGCTTAGGCTTGCGCCCTTGTCCTTTACGCACTGAAATTCCTCCAGATTCCTTGAATCTTTTAATTATGTTATGCACTGTTGAAGGTGAAATATCCAAATCTCTTCCCATCTTTCTTCGAGGAACATTGGTTTTTAAACATTTCAATAATTTTCTCACACATTTGTTGGCAAACTGGCGATCCTCGGCCCATCTTTACTCCTAAAGGACTAGACCTTTCTTGGATGCTGCTTTTGTACCAAATCATAATTACAATCACCTGTTGACATTACCTGTTTCAAATCACATCATTATTTAACCAATTTACCTCATTACTAGCCCTAAATTGCTCCTGTCCCAACTTTTTTTGGAATGTGTTGCAGGTCTGAATGACAGGAAAGGATGTATATTTACAAATGACATGAAGTTGACCAGACAAAACATGAAATATTTTGTGTTAATATTGTCTGCACTTAAATACAAGTCAAAGAAAATTTAGAAATCACTACTTTCTTTTTTTTATTTGCGTTTTCCATACTGTCCCAACTTTTTCTGATTTGGGGTTGTAGATGAATGTAGTATTTTTGCATTGACTAGTCTAGATTTGGCTACTGATCAGTGAAAACGATAGTGTTACAGAGGAGACTGCTACAGAGGCCAGGTGGATATGATTCATTTGGATATTGTGTTTATTTACATATATAATTGCATAACACGGTCATATTAATGTCATAAATATATAAAGTTTGAATATAGCAACAATATGACAGTAAAATAGCCAGTAGGTGGCAGCAAGTTTCTATCTTTAGAGTGAGTCATTAAATCATTCATTCAAACGGCTGATTCGTTCAGTGAGGAACAAAGTGAATCATTTTATATAATTTTATCAATAAAGAGGACACTGTTCTACTGTGGCTTTGTTTGGACTCTTTGTCGAAATACAACAAAATGAGAAAATAGTTAGGTTATGTATTTAACTTACTCAAATTTACTTCGTTATATTGATTTTATACTAAACATTTGCAATGGTGCTGAAAACAACACTCTTGCTTGTGTGATATTACTTAACTGTATGCCATTTTATAATCTCAGCGTAACATAAAATGTGATAAATCTTACAAAACCAACAGCAACCAATCAATGACATACTGCAATATTGCAATCACAAATATACAATACCACACAAACGAAACTTGGATATATTTTAGAGTAGTCAATGTGCAGCTTGTATAGAAGTACAAATTTACTGTCCTCTAAATATAACTCAACATATAGCCATTATTGTCCAAATAACTGGCAACAAAAATGAGTACACCCTAAGTGAACATGTCAAAACTGTGTCCAAAGTGTCAATATTTTGTAGGGACACCATTGTTATCTAGCACTGCCTTAATCATCCTGGGCATGGAATTCACCAAAGCTGCACAGGTTGTTGCTGGCATCCTCTTCCACTCCTCCACAATGACATCACAGAGCTGCTGGATGTTAGACACACGGTGCTTCTCCACCTTCTGCTTGAGGATGCCCCACATGTGCTCAATAGGTTTCAGGTCAGGTACTTGGCCACACCATCACCTTCACCTTCAGCTTCATCAGCAAGGCAGTGTCATCTTGCGGTGTGTTTGGGGTGGTTATGTTGGAAAACTGCCATTCAGCACAGTTTCTGAAGGGAGGGCATCATCTTCTGCTTCAGAAGGGCTTTTCACACTTGAAATTGTTAACCCTGGGTCATCCTAAACCCCGGATAAGCGGAATCCTGGGTTATCTGTAATCACGTTTCACACTGCTCATACTATACATGGGGTTAACTGTTAACACTGGGTATTCATAAACAGACGTTTCACACTGTACATTCCTAAACCCCGGGTTAACGTTCTTGTTTGCATATTTGTGGTGTCACTGTCACTGATTGGACGAACAGCAGGCAACCTGTTTACACGGCTTTTCCCACGTCTTGCCAGTTATTAAAAACGTTGCCGCTTATGTCTTTAGATCAGCGAAGATTGAGGAACAGCTGATCATAGCTGTACAGGCAGGGATAGCCATTTTTAAATAAATTTAGTAGCAGAGCTATTGCAAGCGATTTTAGTGCTGGAAATCCATTTGTCCTTTGCAGAACCTTTGCGTCTTCATGAAGAGTGCAGGTCATGGTTGCTTAGCAACGGCAGATGCCATGGGAGCGCAAGCTACAGAGCGCTTTGGAAAGAAGGAGAAAGCGGCGCGCTTAGCGTTTTAAACGCGTCTTTAGGCGTGACGTGAATGGCCTCATGAGACGCACAAAGGCAAGAAAACAAAGACAAAAGTACAAAAGAAAGAAACAAGGAGCAAAGTATGTGAATATTTCTTTGAATTTCTTTTAAGTGTGGAGAGACTAACGTTAGTGTTTACTTGTACAGTAGCGTAAGAATAATACCGTCTCCTATTCACTCCAGTTCACACACTTTCCGTCTTTTGATATTTCTTCTCACCGGCTGCTGTTTACACGACGCGCATTTCCTGTTACTGACATGACATAAGCCAAGCATCCAGCAGCAACAAGCAAACACCGCTCTGTTTCACATTGAACAAACTTGGCACCGCAATGCGGGGTTAACACCACAAATGCGGTGCTAACCCTGCTCCGGAGCAGGGTTTCATAGCCCCGGGTAAAATGCGGTGCTAACACCGCTTTCAAATTACAGGTGTGAAACGTGTCTTTACCCAGGGTTAAAAGCGGTGTTTAGAACGAAGATAACCCATGGTTAAGCGCAGTGTGAAAAGCCTAATATGTCACAGTACATGTTGGAATCCATGTTTCCCTCAATGAACCGCAGCTCCCCAGTATCAGCAGTACTCATGCAGCCCCAGACCATGATGCTACCACCACCATGCTTGACTGTAGGCAAGGCACAATTTTCTTGGTACTCCTCACCAGGGCGTCGCCACACATGCTGGACACCATCTGAGCCAAACAAGTTTACTTTAGACTCATCAGACCACAGGACATGGTTCCAGTAATTCATGCTCTTGGCCAGGTTGTCTTCAGCAAACTGTTTGCAGGCTTTTTTGTGAGCCAGCTTCAGAAGAGGCTTCCTTCTGGGACGACGGCCATGCAAACCGACTTGTTGCAGTGTGTGGCATATGGTCCGAGCACTGACAAACTGACCTTCCACTTCTGCAACCTCTAAAGCAATGCTGGCAGCACTCATGCGTCTGTTTTTTGAAGCCAGCTTCTGCACCTGACGCACAGCACAAGGACTCAACAACTTTGATCGACCCTTGCGAGGCCTGTTCCGAGTGAAACCCGTCTTGGAAAACCTCTGTATGACCCTGGCCACTGTACTGTAACTCAGTAGCAGGCTGTTACCGAACTTCTTATAGCCTAGGCCATCTTTGTGGAGAGCAACAATTCTAATTCTCAAATCCTCAGAGTCCTTTGCCATGAGGTGCCATGTTGAATATCCAGTGGTCAGTATGAGAGAATTGTACTCAAAGCACCAAATTTTAACTGCTCTAAAACAAGATACACAAATTTGTATGGTCCTTTCAAGCAGACAAAAACATGAACATGATGAATAGGACATGTGGCTTTGCATGGTTAAACGATGTATAGCTGTTATCACTTAGGGTCTACTCACTTTTGTTGCCAGCTTTTTTGACAATAATGGCTGTTATTGTTAATGTGGAGTTATTTTCAGAGGACAGTAAATCTTTACTGCTATACAAGTTGCACATTAACTACTCTAAAATATATCCAAGTTTCATTTCTATATTATTGTCCCTTGAAAAGATATACTAAAATGATTGCCAAAATATGAGGGGTGTACTCACTTTTGTGAGATACTGTCAAGTCAAGTCACCTTCATTTATATTCGGTATGAAGAAAATAGTCTCTGATCTCTTATCAGGTGTTCTCCAAACTATTCAGGCATTATAGGAGAAAACTTAAGAGCTGTTACCCTGGGAAAAGGACGTTGCAATAATTGGGTGCCAATAATTGTGGCCAACATGAACTAGAGAAAGCATTTATTTCACAATGAGATTTTCCCCACACTTTCAATTGTTTTACTTCAATGATAGGTTGGAATTTTGTGAATAAAAGATAAAAAGGATAAACAATGCAGATTTATTTTCACAGCTGCCTTTGCTCATATTTACCAAGGGTGCCAATATTAGTGGAGGGCACTGTAAGAAAATTTTAACAGTAAAGTTTCTGTACAAAAATGGTGCTAAAAATATAACTAAAGTACTACTTCTCTGTAAAACTGAGCATAGTTGAGAATACTATTTTAGACACAAATGGCATTTTCCTGGGTCAAGTAAGAAAGGGTTTGATATAAACTGCCAGTTTCTGTCCTAAAGAAACTGAACAGTTATTTTAGATAAATATGCATAGGATGAATGTTGGATCTAGCATAAATGTTGCTGGA
The DNA here is from genome assembly GCA_023376895.1 of Aspiorhynchus laticeps. Lineage (NCBI taxonomy): Eukaryota > Metazoa > Chordata > Actinopteri > Cypriniformes > Cyprinidae > Aspiorhynchus > Aspiorhynchus laticeps. Next base: position 37,650,510 of record CM041805.1, on the reverse strand, counting down.
CATGATGCTTTAATGCTTTCAGGTTTGTTTTAATGTCTGTTGCATTGTCAAGTCAAGTCAAGTCATCTTTATTTATATAGCGCTTTTAACAATACAGATTGTGTCAAAGCACTTAACAGTATCAAGTTGGAGGATAGAGTGTCAGTAATGTATAATAATAAGATTAAACACTCAATTTTCAGTTAAAGGCATTTCATTATTGAATTCAGAGATGTCATTGTCTAGCTCAGTATAGTTTAAATAGTATCTGTGAAATCCAATTGACGATAATCGCTAGAAATTAAGTGTCCCCAACTGAGCAAGCCAGAGGCGACAGCGGCAAGGAACCAAAACTCCCTCTGTGACAGAGTGGAGAGAAAAGAAAAAAAAACCTTGGGAGAAACCAGGCTCAGTCGGGGGGCCAGTTCTCCTCTGGCCAGGATATTATTGTTTATTTATTGTTTTAATTAAGACTTTAAATGTTTTATATTTCTATTTTAATATTGTTGCAATTTCTAACAATAATAGTATTATGTAGTTAGGTGTTTTATTATATTTTTAGTTATTTGTTTTATTTTTAGTTTTATTGTATTTTAAGTCGAGGTCTTCACTGGGATTATGTCCCCGGGGCTCATCCAGGGGTCCGGCCTCCGCCGACAATCTGGGCCGCAGTCATCATCTCCCGGTGCCAATCCACCATCTGATCCAGACACGGACTGAGAAACAGAATAAGAAAGAAACAGACTAATATTAGCGTAGATGTCAATATTTTTATGATGTAACAAGTACATCATGTGTTATGGGAAGTGTTCCCGGTTCCGGTTGATCTAATTAATGCAGCCTAACAATCCTTTAACGGATTTGAATAATAGAAGTGTATTAGTGTGTTATGTGTACGCCAGGTTAAAGAGATGGGTCTTTAATCTAGATTTAAACTGACAGAGTGTGTCTGCCTCCCGAACAGTGTTTGGTAGATTGTTCCAGAGTTTGGGCGCTAAATAGGAAAAAGATCTGCCGCCCGCAGTTGATTTTGATATTCTAGGTATTATCAAACGGCCAGAGTTTTGAGAACGCAGTGGACGTGAAGGACTATAATGCGATAAGAGCTCGCTCAAGTACTGAGGAGCTAAACCATTCAGGGCTTTATAAGTAATTAACAAGATTTTAAAATCTATACGATGTTTAGTAGGGAGCCAGTGCAGTGTTGACAGAACCGGGCTAATGTGCTCATACTTCCTGGTTCTAGTAAGAACTCTAGCTGCTGCATTTTGAACCATCTGTAATTTGTTTATTAAGCGTGCAGAACAACCACCCAATAAAGCATTACAATAATCTAACCTTGAGGTCATAAACGCATGAATTAATATTTCTGCATTTGACATTGAGAGCATAGGTCTCAGTTTAGATATATTTTTAAGATGAAAAAATGCAGTTCTACAAATGCTAGAAACGTGGCTGTCAAAGGAGAGATTACTATTAAATAGCACACCTAGGTTCCTGACTGATGACGAAGAATTTACAGAGCAGCCATCAAGTGTTAGACAGTGTTCTAGGTTATTACTTGTGGGGGTTTTAGGTCCGATAAGTAACACCTCTGTTTTTTCAGAATTTAGCAGTAAGAAATTACTCGTCATCCAGTTTTTTATATCGACTATGCATTCCATAAGTTTCTCAATTTGGTGTGTTTCACCAGGCCGTGAAGAAATATAGAGCTGAGTATCATCAGCATAACAGTGAAAGCTAACCCCGTGTTTCCTAATGATATTTCCCAAGGGTAACATATAAAGCGTGAAAAGTAACGGCCCTAGTACTGAGCCTTGAGGAACTCCATACTGCACTTGTGATCGATATGATACCTCTTCATTCACTGCTACGAATTGATGATGGTCAGATAAGTACGATTTGAACCATGCTAAGGCACTTCCACTAATGCCAACAAAGTTTTCTAGTCTATTCAAAAGAATGTTGTGATCGATAGTGTCGAACGCAGCGCTAAGATCCAGTAGAACTAATAGAGAGATACAACCACGATCAGATGATAAGAGTAGGTCATTTGTAACTCTAATGAGAGCAGTCTCAGTACTATGATACGGTCTAAATCCTGACTGGAAATCCTCACAGATATCATTTTTCTCTAAGAAGGAATATAATTGTGAGGATACAACCTTTTCTAATATCTTTGACAGAAAAGGGAGATTCGAGATCGGTCTGTAATTAACTAGATCTTTGGGGTCAAGTTGTGGTTTTTTAATGAGAGGCTTAATAACAGCCAATTTAAAGTTTTTGGGGACATATCCTAATGACAATGACGAATTAATAATAGCCAAAAGAGGATCTATGACTTCTGGAAGCACCTCTTTTAGTAGTTTAGATGGAATAGGGTCTAACATACATGTTGTTGGTTTAGATGAATTAACAAGTTTATACAATTCTTCCTCTCCTATAGTAGAGAATGAGTGGAATTGTTCCTCAGGGGATCTATAGTACACTATTTGATGTGATGATATAGCTGACGGCTGCATGGTTACAATTTGATCTCTAATAGTATCAATCTTGGAAGTAAAGTAGTTCATAAAATCATTACTGCTGTGCTGTTGGGAAATGTCAACACCTGTTGATGCTTTATTTTTTGTTAATTTTGCCACTGTATTGAATAAATACCTGGGGTTATGTTTGTTTTGTTCTAAAAGAGACAAAAAGTAATCAGATCTAGCAGTTTTTAAAGCTTTTCTGTAGGATAGGGTACTTTCCCGCCAGGCTAAACAAAATACCTCTAGTTTTGTTTTCCTCCAGCTGCGCTCCATTTTCCGGGCTGCTCTCTTTAGAGTGCGAGTGTGCTCATTATACCACGGTGTTGGACTCTTTTCCTTAATCTTCCTTAAGCGTAAAGGAGCAATTGTATCTAAAGTGCTAGAAAAGAGAGAGTTCATAGTTTCTGTTACATCATCAAGTTGTTCTGAGCTGTTGGATATGCTAAGGAATTGAGATAAATCAGGAAGATTACTTACAAAGCAGTCTTTTGTGGTAGAAGTGATGGTTCTACCATATTTATAAGGAGGAGTTGAATTTACAGCTTTAACTATATGGAGTTTACACAAGACTAGATAATGATCTGATATATCATCGCTTTGCTGCAGAATTTCAACACCACTAACATCAATTCCATGTGACAGTATTAAATCTAGAGTATGATTTCGACTATGAGTAGGTCCTGAAACGTGTTGTCTAACCCCAATAGAGTTCAGAATGTCTATGAATGCTGATCCAAATGCATCTTTTTCATTATCAACATGGATATTAAAATCACCCACAATTAGGACTCTATCTGCAGCCAGCACTAACTCTGATAGAAAATCAGCAAATTCTTTAATAAAGTCTGTATGGTGCCCTGGTGGCCTGTATACAGTAGCCAGTACAAACGTTATGGGGGATTTATCATTAATACTTTTTTCTCTAGATAATTTTATATGAAGCACCATTACTTCAAAGGAGTTATACTTAAAGCCTGTCTTCTGAGAAATACTGAGAATATTGTTATAAATTGTAGCAACACCTCCCCCTTTGCCTTTTGGACGTGGCTCATTTTTGTAACAGTAATCTTGGGGGGTGGACTCATTTAAAATAATGTATTTTTTTTTTTTTGTGCCATTAAGCTGGTGTTAATTTGTATCTGTCTTTTTTTTGCTTTAGACCTGATGGCACTGAAAGAGGAGAGTCAAGAAATGAATGAAGTAGAAGTGAAAGATTGGTGTAAGAAACATCATGATTTCATGAATGAAGAAAAATCCACACAGACTGAAAAGACTTCCTCAGGAAACAGAGCTCAGAAAAACAAATCTAACAGCTGTTTTACCTGCCATCAATGTGGAAAGAGTTTCTCTCAAAAACAAAACATTAAAGTCCACATGAGAATTCACACTGGAGAAAAGCCTTTCACTTGTACCAAGTGTGGACAGAGTTTTACACGTAAGGAAACCCTTAATTCCCACATGAGAATTCACACTAGAGAGAAGCCTTTCAAATGCAAAGAGTGTGGACGGGGTTTTACACAAAAAGGAAACCTCAATGCCCACATAAGAGGTCACACTGGACAGAAGCCTTTTACTTGCACTCAATGTGGACAGAGTTTTACACGAAAAGAAACCAGTAATGCCCACATGAGAATTCACACCGGAGAGAAGCCTTTTACCTGTCAACAGTGTGGACAGAGTTTTACACAAAAAGGAAACCTCAGTGCCCACATGAGAATTCACAGTGGAGAGAAGCCATTCCCTTGCAAACTGTGTTGGAAGAGCTACTCACGAAAAGAATGTCTTCAGACACACTTGAGAATTCACATTGGAGAGAAGCCATTCACATGTGATCAGTGTGGAAAATATTTCGTAAGAAAAGTAAACCTGTATCAGCACATGAAAATTCACTCGAGAGAGAACTGTTTTGTATGTCATCAGTGTGGAATGAGTTTTATAGATGGGAAACAACTAATGGATCATGTCAAAATTCACATCGGAGAGAAGCGTTTCATGTGCCATCACTGTGGAAAGACTTGCATAAACAAATCAATCCTTAAGATTCACATTAGAGTTCACACTGGAGAGAAGCCTTTCACCTGTCCACAGTGTGGAAAGAGTTTCACACAAAAACCAAACTTTGAAGTCCACATAAGAGTTCACACTGGAGAGAGGCCTTTCTCATGTATTTGGTGTGAGGAGAGATTTACATATCAAAGAGACCTGAAACATCATTTGTCAACTCATTCTGGAAAGCAATAGCAGTGTTCTTCTGTGTGGTAAAAGGGTTACAGGATACAGCAGTTTCAGAAATAACCTGTATATTCACTCTGGAGGAGGACATCTAATTTTTAAAGTGTAACTAAAAAATCATCACATTAAAGATTCACATGAAAATTTTTGCAGATGTAAGACCCTTTTTGCTATATGTTTGATGCTGTTTAAATACTGTAACAAGTATAACTTTATAGACATTTTGTTAAACATTTCTGTCATTACAGGTAATGCAATCCCTTATTTTAATCTTTACAGTAATACCGTAATCATGTAGTGTGAAAATTTAATTACAATGCTGGCAGCGGCCTTTTAAAATTGGTGAATCTGTGGCTGATCATTCACATCTGGCATAGAAGTCACAACTTAACATGGGCATCAGTTAAACCGGCACAAATTTTAACTCGCATCCAGTAGCAGAGCCAGAAGGTGGCAATGGACCCCAGGCACCACCTTTAAACTGACCACACTGCAAAAGCTGAATTTTATGTCCAAAAATGTCTTGGGTTACAAATGTAACCATGGTTCCCTGAGAAGGTGAACAAGACACTGCGTCTGCTAATGCTATGAAAAACTACATTAGCATGACTGGTGTCTTAAGCATGTTTTAAACATGGCAATCTTATTAGCTAATGACAGTCCATGGCAACACTACTGGTGCGCCCGTGAGTATAAGAGGGTGCCTGTAGTACATTAACACTTCTTTGTCTGAAGGTAGTCGCAGCCTCAGACGTCATGCCCATGGACCGCTGGCCGAACGTCTAATGCATATGGCACATATAGCTGGAAACACTTCAGGAGTTTCGAAGTCGTTCACTCTGCTATGCTGAGGGGAATGCCTGCCACATCATCTAACCACTGCTGCAATGCACACAACATTAGACTCAATGGCTTTAACTGTCTGAAGTCAATAAAGCCCCCTACTCAGGAGCATCTCAGTGCCAGAACTGTGAGTGACAGTACACCCTATGACCACTACCCAGGCTTCAAGTCCTATACAAGGAAAGTCTCTGCTTTTTCCAACCTTCCTCCCTTCCTGGCAGGCCAGGCAGCAATGTCTGGCCTGAAGGCAGAGGTAAAAATTCTGGTTATGTTAGGCCTTTATGCTAGATACCACCTCCAACTTTAAGGGAAAGCTAAGAGGCAATGCTCACCTTCTGGTCCTGTCTCCAATCCTCAGACCATGACAAGCCAGGCTCCCCAGAGGTTTTCGATGAAGATTTCGATCAATGTGGTAAATATCTCTTAAAAGTTGCTGACCACACCCTTGCCTCTTCAAAAATACTTCAAGGTTGCCTCATCCATTGAGATATAGCCCACAAGCATCTCTTCAGTAGATGACGTTGTTACATATCCATGCTCAATATGTCTACATTTGCATACTTTATGTGCTGAACAGCGTATATGCGAGTCTAATATGGTTTCCTCCCCAATCTCTCTACCTCAGTGTGGAGATCATGGAGGAATGGCAGACTCGCAGGAGTAGGACGGTTATGTCTGGACAGAAATTGCTCATTGAGCCTACGAAGACCAAACTCCATTGTCTCAAGGTGCCAGGGCAGATTTAGTCTGTCTGTAGCATGGACCATGATGTCCAGCATCTGGCATATGTTGGGCTGGCAGGCTGGGAGGATTTGTTCATAACATCCCTGCCCTCCTCAGGCAAATCCAGTTATTCTTGGCTAGATGCCAGTAAGGGGAAGTCGTGGCCTAATGGTTAGAGAGTCGGACTAGTAACCTAAAGGTTGCTAGTTCGAGTCTCAGGTCCGGCAGGAATTGTAGGTGGGGGGAGTGAATGTCCAGCGCTCTCTCCACACTCAATACCACGACTGAGGTGCCCTTGAGCAAGGCACCGAACCCCCAACTGCTCCCCGGGCGCTGCAGCATAAATGGCTGCACACTGCTTCGGGTGTGTGTTCACTGCTGTGTGTGTGCACTTTGGATGGGTTAAAATGCAGAGCACAAATTCTGAGTATGGGTAACCATACTTGGCCACATGTCATTTTCACTTTTTCACTTTAAAACGCTATCTGCTGGATTGAATGATTTGAGAGAAAGAATGTTTGCAGGTTGCTTGAGTTAGGGATTGAAGATCCCAAAGGGACACACCTTTTTCAAATTCCTCAGCCACCATGACATGCGATTCCCTCAAACTCAGTTTCCACTTTGCCTCACCCATAGCAGGTCCCGAGCCAGACACCTGTCCCACATCGTTAGCCGTATTTCCACTGTCGGGCCAAAAGCGGGTGTGCTAGTGCATGCCAGGGCCAATTGCGTTTCCACTGTCAATTCCGGGGCTTGATCGTGCCTCATCGGTGCTTCCTCGGGGCCAACGGCCAGGGATTTTCAGCCCACTGAAAACTTTGGCCCAAAGCGGGCTAGAGGAGTGGTTATGAACAAAGGTAGAGTTTATCCGAATTAGATGGTTGGCACCACTTCTCATTTCCTGTGTTTTCATATCAGCATTTTAAACTATTTTTAAACCATTTTTAAATTAACTTTCAGACACCAGCGAGTGTCTGAAATAACTTAAGATTAATCCGATGGGAATTCTGTAAAGTACGTGAGGTAGAAATGTATTAGACTATATGCGATGCTAAAGGCTACATATGCTAACCATCGGCATAATGATAAATACACTTTATGAAAATACCAGAGACCACTGGAAGAACTTAAATAAATCATATATGATTATAATCGTGTTTTTATTTGGTTTCTTGTTCTGTCTTTGTCCAGTGTTTTTGTTGATATCAGACTTATGCATCCACGTGTAATAAATTTCATGTTTAATAACCAGTGTTGGGGAAAGTTACTTTTAAAAGTAATGCATTACAATATTGCGTTACTCCCTAAAAAAGTAACTAATTACGTTACTTAGTTATTTTTTAGGAAAGTAATGCGTTACGTTACTTTTGCGTTACTTTTTAAATATGAGCAGGGCTTGATTGTTTTTAATACAATAAGTTGTAATTATAGCAAATGTAAAGCCCTGCTCTGGGTGTGTTCACTTAGGATGGGTTAAATGCAGAGAAAATGGGGCAGCCGTGGCCTAATGGTTAGAGAGTTGGACTTGTAACCCAAAGGTTGCAGGTTCGATTCCCAGGTCCGGCAGGGATTGTCGGTGGGGGGAGTGAATAACAAGTGCTCTCTCCACCTTCAATACCACGACTGAGGTGAGACCCTTGAGCAAGGCACCGATCCCCCAACTGCTCCCCGGGCACCGCAATATGGCTGCCCACTGCTCCGGGTGTGTGTTCACTGCTGTGAGTGTGCACTTGGATGGGTTAAATGCAGAGGACAAATTCCGAGTATGGGTCACCATACTTGGCCACACACCACTTCCCTTTCCCCCCTTTCACACCAAAAAGTGTAATGAATAAACCTCAGGCTAAAGGAAAAGTAAATTCACATCTGTACAGTAGAACTCGGGAGAAGTTGTTCAACACTCTTCAGCAATAAAAAAAACAATGAAGCACAATTGTTAGTTTATCTAAAGTCATTTTTTCTTATTAGTATGATTGAACTGGATCATCAAAGGTCAGCAGCAAAGACATTGGTTAATAAAATGGGATTAGATACATGCGTGTTGTTTAACATATTTAATTATTGCAGGTTTGTGTCATATTCTGTGTTTGCATTTCACCGTTTTAATTCATTTTGATGAATACTAAATCATTTTTTTGCGAGTGGGATGAATTAAAGCACATTCACATTTAGTCTAGAACTACAGTAACAGCATGTTCACACCAAGGTTATTATAGTTTTGAATTTTTAAATTCGTTTTATTTTAATATCGTTTTCAAATTTGCTATAAAATTCAGTTTAGTTTTTATTAGTTTCATTAATATTTTTGTTAGTTTTAGTTTAGTTTTTATTTTGTGAACACATTTTTATTTAGTTTTTATATAGTTTAGTTTCGGTTTTAATTAAAGTTTAGCAGAATCAACAGATCACTTCCAGAGCGAAGGCCAAAGAAAGACGTAGGCATAATTTAACTTAGTGAGGCAAACGTTTAGCGACACAAAATTAACGCATGCTGAAACACATAAATCTACACAAGTTGCGATAATGTAATCTAATGGTGTGTTGAGATATTAATATGAAAATAAATGTAGCCTAATTTCGTTATATTAGATGTCTTTTTTCTTATTTAACCATAATCATGGTATTGTCGTGTCTTGCTCACTTTTCCATGAACAGCCGCGCATAAATCATCTAATGAATTATGACTAATGACTAATGAAATTCAATAATAACGACAATCGCAGTAAAGGCTCATATTTGAATATGTTCTTTTCTTTATTTATGAATAATTATAAGCATGTGTATGATGTGATTTAGCCTATGCATATTTGTTCTAAAGTTTGGCAGAGTGATCACGAGATGCTCGGCCAAGTTTTGTATTGTTTACAGAAAGGCACGTTCTCATCTTTATTTTCTGTTAATTATCACGTTGCTCTGCCTGTCTGTTTTTCGTCAAAGCACCAACTTAGAATGCCTAATGTTGGTTTGATTGCTTGTGTTACACGAGAAAATGAATAAGTTTGCCTACCTGATGTTGTAGATTAATGCGTGTGCGGTTCGGGTCGCGACTCGCGGTCTTTATGTCAAACGGTTCTGGTCTGGTACAGAATTAAATTAGTGCTGCTGTGGGATAACGGGTCAGGTGTTCTGTTAAGTACTGCTGGTGCACGTTTATCAAACAGGACCGGTGCAGGACTCCGCTTTAAACCGCTTTGCGTCTCTCCGTCAGATAACCCATGTGTGTTATATCTAAACTGAGACCTATGCTCTCAATGTCAAATGCAGAAATATTAATTCATGCGTTTATGACCTCAAGGTTAGATTATTGTAATGCTTTATTGGGTGGTTGTTCTGCACGCTTAATAAACAAATTACAGATGGTTCAAAATGCAGCAGCTAGAGTTCTTACTAGAACCAGGAAGTATGAGCACATTAGCCCGGTTCTGTCAACACTGCACTGGCTCCCTACTAAACATCGTATAGATTTTAAAATCTTGTTAATTACTTATAAAGCCCTGAATGGTTTAGCTCCTCAGTACTTGAGCGAGCTCTTATCGCATTATAGTCCTTCACGTCCGCTGCGTTCTCAAAACTCTGGCCATTTGATAATACCTAGAATATCAAAATCAACTGCGGGCGGCAGATCTTTTTCCTATTTAGCACCCAAACTCTGGAACAATCTACCAAACACTGTTCGGGAGGCAGACACACTCTGTCAGTTTAAATCTAGATTAAAGACCCATCTCTTTAACCTGGCGTACACATAACACACTAATACACTTCTATTATTCAAATCCGTTAAAGGATTGTTAGGCTGCATTAATTAGATCAACCGGAACCGGGAACACTTCCCATAACACATGATGTACTTGTTACATCGTAAAAAGATTGACATCTACACTAATATTAGTCTGTTTCTTTCTTATTCCGAGGTCACTGCAGTCACCAGATCAGATGGTGGATCAGCACCTAGAGACGACCTCTACTACAGCCCTGAACGTCAGCGGAGACCAGGACACCTAGATGAGCCCCAGAGACAGACCCCCAGTGAGGACCCCGTCACCTAGAGAGCCATCAGGAAAAGACCTCGGGAACCTGTTGAGCCATCCAATCTGACTTTGCAGCAGTTGGAATTGAACTGCTGTGTCGTCTGGCCAGAGGAGAAATGGCCCCCCCGACTGAGCCTGGTTTCTCCCAAGGTTTTTTTCTCCGTTCTGTCACCGATGGAGTTTTGGTTCCTTGCCGCTGTCGCCTCTGGCTTGCTTTGTTGGGGACACTTCATTTCCAGCAATATCGTCGACTTGATTGAACAGAAACTTTTTGAACTGAACTGAGCTGGACGATGCCATCACTGAATTCAACAATGAAATGCCTTTAACTGAAAATCGAGTGTTTAATCTTGTCATTTTACATTATTGACACTATTTTCCCATTTTGATATTGTGCAGTTGCTTTGTCACAATTTGTATTGTTAAAAGCGCTATATAAATAAAGGTGACTTGACTTGACTTGACTTGACTTGTGATGCGCCATTTACAGGTATTTCCCTAAACTGTTACACAACTCAAATATTTTTCCGCCAAGGGGTGAGAACGTCATGATTATGAAAACGATTGTTAATTTTTGTTAATTATTATTTTATTTCAGTTAGTTTTTCAATAAATGGGAAAAAAGTAACTGGCGTTACTTTTTTGAAAAAGTTACTTTTTCAAGTAAAAGTAACTTGAAAAAAGTAATATTATTACGTAACTCGCGTTACTTGTAATGCGTTACCCCCAACACTGCTCGTAGCACTTCATTGAACTGCTTTTTGTAGTTTTAATAATCAATTTATTTGTAATGAACACACTGAAGTTATTTTTACATTTGATAATTTGTTTTTCGCCGGCTATATGAATGCTTGTGTTTAGATGTAAAATGAGAAAGGTAATGCATTATTTGTTTCTTTCTAGACTATTTGTTTCTATACTGTTTTTTGTTGTTGTTGTTTTTGCATCTGTTCTTATTTATAATAGGAAAGATAAAATAAAAAAACAGCTATATTGTGATTATTAATATAGTAGCCTAATTATTAATAAGAAAATAACTGGATGAAAACTTTAATCTTTCTCATAATCAACCTTGCTGATATTGACTTTAAACGGGTGTAGCAGTCATCTTTTTGTCCAAACAAAAATCATACATAATTTTGAAGGTCTTTTAATGGAGAATGTGAAAATAAAAACAAAAATAATGAATTTTTCAATTTTGCTGGACTGGTTTTGTCAGCACAGGTCACATTATTCTCGTGTGGAGGCGCTAAATGACAACACGCATGCGGGATGCTTCAGATGCTATAGCAAGTGTAAACACATGAATCGGATATGGGTCACAATTGAAAGAACGTGTAAACGGACAGCCAAAAAAAACAGATATAGGCAACAAATCGGAATTGAGCATCAAGTCCTGCAGTGTAAACGAGGCCTTAGACTCCTGCTCATATAGGCATTATGGGCAATGAGAGGGTGGACAAATTAGCAAGCAATTTAAAAACAGAATATTGAAGTAAAAATTAAGCTGTCAAAATCTGAAGGAAAAAGTATAGTTTGGAAAGAAGCCTTGAGAGAATGGCAACGTCAGGGAATAAGCTAAAGGAAGACATTATGCCATTCAAAATAAGGTTGGTGTGGTAAGGAGTTGGGGAGGGACTAGGAGAGAAGAAATAGTGATGATGAGATTAAGAGTAGGACACCGTAATTTGAATAGTACGCTATATTATAGGGAAGCATCCTACTGGTTTTTGGGAGTATTGTCAGGTATTAGAAACTATAGAACGTGTACTTTAAGTTGCACAAGATATGAAGAACAAAGGAGAAATATTATGAAAGAATTAAGAAGAATTGTGTTGTCAGGGACAGGAATAAAAGATATGCTGCAAATTGGTGTAAATGGAAAAGGGAGAATAAATATTTGTAATTTCCTAATTAAAACAGATCTGATGGGTTGAGTATCTTTTTTTATATATTTTTTAGATTTTAATTTTTTTTTTTATTTGCAATAACAACAGGGGAACAGTCAAAATACAATACGACGTACAACAGTATAAAAATACATGAGTCTGTAAAACAATCCAATCCAGAAAATCCACTTTTTCATCAAAGATCAACTATATATATACATCAAGTATCCTCTTTAGTAGTTGAGATGTCTTAACAGCTTTATGATTGTTCTGTATTGAGGTTAGAGATTCATTAAAAACAAATTAAATCAATGGAAAACTGTCAACCATTTGGTACAGTTAACATACATTTTGCTTTGTGTATATGATATTTCGATGGGTATCATCCTGCTGAAAAAAAACAATAGAAACCATCACAGAAATTCCAATGGTTTCCATTAAAATACCATTATAAACCATTAGCTTTTTCCAGTAAAACCATTACAAAATTCCTTTTTGTATTGTGTTTTGGGCATTTTTCAAATAGGATTTAACATCCCACCAATATAATCCAACACATACCAGTAGACACCATTATAGTTTCCATTAAAACCAATACAATTCCCATTATAACCATCAAATCCATTACATTTTCTATTGTGTTTTGGGCAGGGCTCTATTGTTTTTTTCAGCAGATGGAGAAAAATAAGCTGGAGGAAATAAACTGGTAACATTGCAGAAAAAATAATCCAGAAGGTGGCGGTAAAGCAACGCTTTTTTGATGCAAGTCGCCGTTAAACCTCAAAGAAGAGAGTAAGGGAGTAAGATTTTATTAAATCCGGAAAGGAATACTAAATCAGCATTGTTACAATATCTAGGCAGAACTGGTTTGAACAAGCGAGTATAAGAGTTAAAAAAAAAAATTTTTTTTAAATTTATTTTTTCCTTTCTCTCCTTCAAATCCTGCTTGAGAGGGCCGAGGGTGGACGGGGGAGCTGAACACGCAGCGCCGAGTTAAGCTCTATGAAGACTCTGGGCGGGTGGAGGAGAGAGAAGAGAAGGGGACAGATAAAGGTGTTTGAAGATGGTTTGGGAGGTTAATTAGGAGACTGTAGGTAGAGTGTCAATGGTCCATTTCAGATATAGGTGGCGGTAATGCACTTATAAGTCTGCGATCCGCCGTAAAGCTAGAAGAAGAAGAGTCTGGCGACACGACGTCTAAACACGTGTTCCTGCATCTGTTATGATTCGGCTGAAGAAAGGTTTGGTGATTTACGCATTTAAATAATTAAAATCGACGCAGACAGTTCAAACGTTTATGTAGTTTTTACAAGAACTGTTAAATGAATTAATCTATTATTGAGTAGGCGAGCAGTGATGAGAAAAAACGAAATAGTACCGATTGAATGTCACAAATACAACTCAAACACAAGCGGGTGTAATGAGGGTTAAGCCTTAACTTTTTAATAAATCACAATCATGTAACGTTGGCGCGACGAAAGAAGTCTGATTCCTGAGCAAAACACTCGAGAGTCGGTTCTTATAGTGAACCACAAACACGGGTGAAGAGAGCAACTTCAGTTAAATGTACTTAGTCATGTGTGACTGTATGAATCAAGACCTGATAGTGTGTTATCTGAAAAAGTGTAGTTACAGTGTAGACTGATTGGTCACAGCAAACACAATGTAATGTGAAAATGTAATGGTTTTAATGGGAATTGTATTGGTTTTAATGGAAACTATAATGGTGTCTACTGGTATGTGATGGATTCTATTGGTGGGATGTTAAATCCTATTGGAAAAATGCCCAAAACACACTACAAAAAAGGAATTTTGTAATGGTTTTACTGGAAAAAGCTAATGGTTTATAATGGTGTTTTAATGGAAACCATTGGCATTTCTGTGATGGTTTCTATTGGGCTTCTATTGTTTTTTTTAGCTGTTTTATATCTTTTTGTTATACATAACTTTGTTTGACATTTATTGTTAATGATTCTTGCATTTGGGGAAAAAAAATCACTTTTGTGTGTGTTTTGTTTATTTAAGTGTTTGTACAATTTGTGTTCTTTTGTTCATTTTTGGCACTAGTTTTTTTTTTTTTGGCTAATCAGGCCATTTAAGGCAATTAACACTTATTTTGACAGGAGAGATTTACTGTGGATTTGTTTTTGTTTTTCAGACAGAAATATTCCCAGTGAAGCGACTGAGAACTACATGATGCACTATTATAAAGATGGCATTTATTAAAGAGGAGAGTGAAGACATTAAGATTGTAGAAGTGTTCACGATCAAACAAGAAGAACCTGAGGAACAAACAGGTTGGTTTTCATTCTCAAAGCTGAACTCAGTCAATTGATCCTAATTAAAATGTCCCACTCTACAGAATTATATAAATAATCAATGATTGGGGTTATTTTGTAGGTGAGTAAATCAGCATAGAAAGTAAACAAATTACAAGCATACATGAATATAATAGAACAAAGATATAAATTAAATAGTGCTTTATATTTTTCAGGTAACTCTAACAGTATTCAGGTACAGAAACTGAATAATCAAATGGAAAATAACACTGCATAGTCTTCACTGTATAAGTTAAATTAATAAATCTGTGTTAAAGCTACAAAAGGTATTTTCTCTGTTTTGTTGTTTGATTAACATTCATGACACAGAAAGCAACAGGAACATTAAACTGTGAACCAATATACTGTTACACTAGGGATGTCAATTTTCAATCATTTCCATAATCGATCGTCGTTTAAATTAACGATCAATTAATCGATTAATCGTTAACCATAACTACTGCAAAATGCGTCTATTGCAGTGGCATAGTCACCGGCATGACAGGATGTGCAAATGCCACTCAAAACGCCAGCTTCCTCACCCGAATGAAAAGGGTTTTCAGTCTAAAAAGGCTAGTGGCAGGATAGTAAAATGAATGGATGTGATTACAGACCTGCCAACCTTGGAATTTTTTTGGGGGGGGGGGGGGCATATATATATGCATATATCATATGTAGTGTTAGGATAACGTTAGGCTGCACGATTCTGGATGAATTGAGAATTACATTTTTTTTTTGTCTCAAACAGAGATCACATTTCTCCCACGAAACAAAATAATGTGACAAAATATTATTGCTGCAGTCTATTTAAGTGTTTAATTTGAACAAATTATTAAACATTTCAATAAATGTATATTTATAATATATTTAGTTAATATTAAAATTATGAAAAAGTGGTTTGAATGAATGATTTAATGTCTCACTCATAAATACTTCACTTGTTTCTTTACTGATGAATCAGCGTTTTTGAATGAATCTCTTGACTCAATCACAAATACATTTTAAGTCACTTGTCGCCACCTAGTGGCGAAACAATGCAATCGACACAAACGTTACTTGAAGCGCCAGTTAACTTTCAAAAGGTCTATTTTGATCGCTGCCATAAACATCAGTGTTTATATCTGAACTATTAACTTTGATCCCAGTATTTCTGTGATAATATGAATGACTGTAATACAGAAATAATACTGTGTAGTTGAAAAGACTGTTTGTGAAGCTGTTACCCAAACACGGTAACTGTCTGCTCTGTCAGCAGCTGCGCGAGCAGATATGAATGTTCCGGTAAGACTTTCTTAAAGGTTTATTAGACACGGGCGAACTTCTAGTGCAAATATATCAGTATTTATCCAAGTACGCACACTTGGCTTTTAAAAGCCCTAATATTAAGACACTGTTCAGTGAGTGCAGCTATATGAACACAAATAAACCGCAGCAGATCTGGCTGAATATTAATGTGTGCTTTTATTCTATTCACAGTTCGTCTAGAGAATATCAACGCGATCACGTCGACTCCAGAGGATTAAGTTAACTCAACTCAATATTTTAACTTTCCACATCTACCCCAACCCGTTTACCTTAGTTGTAAGTACCGTGTGTACTGTCCTCTTTTAAGAAATCAGACGGCGGGAGTAAAAAGGCGCGAGACCGAGCTGTCTATTTGCAGTCTCTTTTTAATGATAGGTCTACGCATTTGTCAATCATCCCACTTGCTAGATGGGGAATGAACCCAGCGCTCTGATTGGTCGAAGTCCTCTTTCGTTGCTGTTGCATGATTTAAGTAGGCTACTGTGCATGCGCAAAGGCGTCACCAGGTTTTTGCGTAGTTTAAAGTGACAAATCGTACCTGCGTACTTTAAGGTCAAAATGCGTGCCCGCTACGCAAAATGCGTACAGGTTGGCAGGTCTGTGATAATGATCATTTGATAAAAGGAAGAGAGCGCACCGTAGTTACGCATGGGATCATTATACTTTGTGTGCTGTTTCATATCCTATCACGGAGACTGCTGAATGCGCCTTTTTAAATGGTTTCATGGTGCTCGTTTTTTTTATTTTTAAAACATCATAGCAATGTTTGCAATTGACATTATCGGGATTTAAAATAAAATGATCCCAAACGCAAGTACGGCGTGTGGGGCTGTGACGCGCGGTAAGTGATCCGCTTCCAGAACCACCGGCGTTGCTACGGCAAAACACAATGTTACCCATCTGAAACATTTTAATGTGAGTATTATGACACAAGTGAAGTACAAAGCTTTGTTAATAAGAGAAATAATTGGTTAGCAGGCAAGTGTTACATCGCGACCATGCTTTTTGATTCATGCCGAGCGCATACATTTAAATCAAGCCAAACGCGGCTTGTGTTCTGTTTTTCCAGATGGTCACGAATTTAATATTATTTGTTTCTTTTCCCAAATTCTCACCGTCTCACCCTCTAGATTCGCAGGTTTATTTTATTGTTGTTCACTTTTAAGCACTGTTTTCGCATCTCTTACTGTGGTAAACGTGTGGGGGGAAATGAAAGATTTCGTGGCCATGAATTAAGAATTCGTTACTATGACTTAAATTGTTCCCGCATTTAAGTTAAATCATGGGTTTTCTAGGGCAGGGGTTTTCAAACTGGATCGCACAAAGCCACTTGGCGGCAGCTAAATGACACACACACACAACACACACACAGTTCCTAGGGCTGGACGATATACAAAGATTAATTACGAATTGCGATATTGCTCAGTGCGATTTTCGAATCGCAAAGGCCGGGATTTAAAACATGCGTTGCATGTTTTGAAGCGCGGACGCACACGAGTTGTAATAACAGAGGGTCTCAGAGCGACGGTTCATTATTAAAATGCTCGGTTCGCATTATTAATGAGAAGAAACTCTCTCACTTCACTGTCTGAGATTGCATACACCGGAAAATTCAAATGTTGCGAAAACTGTATCAGGTAGGCTGTTCATTAATTTCTATCGCCTGTTTGAACTCTGCACTGTATCTTTCCGAGAGATGTAAAGAGTTTATTGTTTTCGTTCCTTCATATGCATTTAATCCATAAAATGTCCGTAAAAAGCATTTCACATGTACGGGTTGAGCGGGGCACAAATGCAGGGTTAATTGTAACACTATACAAACATTTCCACATGTTAGCATAACAGAATTTACAAAATGTCCTATTATTTCCTAGCCATATCATCACTATATAGAGAACAAAATGTAAAAAAAATATTTTGAAGATATAGCTGAACATTTATTTAACCATTACAAAAGTACATTTCTGGCTGAAGTAAATTTGTCTTCTCGGTTTTTAGTGTTTATTTAAAATGAGACACACATGTTTATTATTTTTACAATTATTTCAAAATTATTTTAATCTCTAAACTGTTTGAGAATTCTGCTTCGCTTCTTATGCTTTGCTAAAATAAAATAAAAAAGTGTTGGGTTGTGAGGGCACATTTTTTTATAGCACTCGCAGCGGATTACAGTTCAGCCGCACCGGAGTGAGCGCGTTTCCAGGTTTTATGGACATATTTCTAGACTCATTAACGTCTGTAAATTAAGAAATTAAAACGTAAATATTAGTAGTGAATGTTTACAGTGGTACTAGCCTATAAAATAAAATGGTTATTTTTCTTAAATACTTAATTTCTACCATACTATGCTTTTAATTATGATTAAGCTTATAGTAATGTCAATTGTTTTTTATCTCAAATATTTTGGTGGGTCTTGAAATAGATTATACTTGTCTAGGTGGGTCGTGGAATGGAAAAGTTTGGGAACCCCTGTTCTAGGGAACAAATTAATGAAACATGGACAGCTGCCACAAATTAATATGTCATAGGAACGAATTAACAAGTTGTATGAATGAATAGACTGTCCTGCTCGCGTGCGCAGCCCTGTCAAAGCGAAGTGCCCGATATGCAACAATTATCTAGGGAAATTATGATTGAACATGACTTATTACTACATTTCAATACAAAATAACTTTGTACTGTATCTCTTTTAATGTACTTTTAAAGTTTGTATCATATTAAAATAATTATTTTCTTGTAAGATCCGGCCCCTTCACCGTCACTCACAGCCGTTTGCACGTGTTTTGCGCACGAGCCACACGCACCCCAAAATGAAACTGCTTAATCGACCATCGATAGCTTTTATCGATTACGTCTCTTATCGACAATTAATCGATCGTCGATTAATCATTGACATCCCTATGTTACACATCCATTTTCTTTCTCAGTTGTTTACCTTCACCTAATCCATAAGCGACTAAGTTCACAAGGATACTTGCTGAGACATTAATTTTGACAATTTTGCGCATATGTGTCATTTCAGGCACAAATAGACATGGAAATGAACAGAATTCAGTGTTCATGTGCATCTGCATGGCTCTTACCTTGTCTACACTAGGGCTGTCAAAATGGCTGAAAAACTAAATTCGAATTTTGTACCTAAATATTATCAAAATTCGAATTTAAAAGGCATAATTTCAGTTAGAGGAAAAAAAGCTTTTGGCTTCTCCCCTGAGGCCACAAGAGGGCGCATCGAGCTAAATATTACTAATTCACAGTTATTCAAAGCATAAAATAGCACGACTATCTTTGAAAAATGTGCATAATGTTTAAAATAATGTTTAACCATATGTAATTAATTAATTAAATTGCTTAAACAATTAGAAACAAAAAAGCATCATGTATATGCACAGTTTAATACAAAGCATGGAAAACCAATCACAAAGAGTAACGTTACTTTTTTCATTTAAAAACACGAGATGCAGTGGAATGGGGAGAGACCCGTCCCGCCATAAAGTTTTGAGACATGTTTTTTCAAAGTTGAACTTACAATAATTTTAAATGGCTTTCTAAATATCCGACTCTCTTTTGCGAGACGCGAGTGCAACGCTGATAGATGTCCCTCTAGAAAATGTGATATATTTGCGTTCTGTGTGAACGGCTTGGTTTCAGTTTTGACGTAAACAACATCATCTCCGCATTGATGTTCTCTTTTTCCGCTGTATTTTGAATGAACAACGTATCCAGCGGGTTCAACTGGATAAGTAAAAAAAAAAAAGCATGAAAATGCAATGACACCTACCTACATCTTCATCGTATCTCGTGCGCCACTGATAAGCTGCCTGACGCACACCTAAAATTCAAATGCAACGTTTTGCATTCGAATGTGGATTTATTTTTTTAATTCGACTAATATTCGAAATTCGATTTTTTTTTTGTTTGTTTTTTTGACAGCCCTAGTCTACACCGGACGCGAGTGGCACTGTGCGGCGTGACAAAATACAATAGAACTCATTATAATCAGTGATGCTGTCTACACTGGATGTGGCGCGGCATGACACGACAAATCCCCGACAGTAAACTGATGCCTCGTTCTATTTATGACATACTGACACAAAGTTTAATTGATTTGTAAAGGTTGCTTTGTCGCGATCAGTGTAGACAAAACTTTAGCTGTTGAAAGCCTATGACATGTCTACTGGTGCAAATGTGACTATAAAGAGGCACCTGTAGAACATGGGGGCTTTCGCACCACGTAGTTCTAGGATCTTGGCTATAGGAACTCACCACCAGGGTAGAGCTGCACGATTAATCGTTAAAAGATCGCAATCTATTCAAATACCCACACGATCTAATTTCTGAATGACAACGATTCGCCCGTGTCTATTCAAACTTTGAAAAAATCATACGGGAACATTCAGATCTGCATTCGCGCTGCTGCTGATCCAGAGAGCAGACAGTTAACATGTTTAGGTAAGAAAAAGCTTCACAAACAGTCTTTTCAACTACACAGTATTATTTCTGTCTTACAGTCATTCATAGAAATACTGGGATAAAAGTTTATAGTTCGGCTACAAACATTGATGTCTATGGTAGCGATCAAAATAGAGCCACTCATCTTTTGAAAGCAGCTGGCGCTTCAAATAACGTTTGTGTCGATTGCATCATTTCTCCACTAGATAGCGACAAGTGACTGTTAAAAAATTTATTTGTTATTGAATCATTCATTCGAGATTCGTTCAGAAACACTGATTCATCCATTAATGAAACAAGTGAGGTATGAGTGAGTCATTGAATCATTAATACAAACCAATTTTTCATCATTTTAATTCTAAAAGTTGGTGTATTAAATGCACTATATTTTAAATACATATACCCCGGGTTTCACAGACAAGGCTTAAGCCTAGTCCTAGACAAAAATGTAAATCTGAGCTGTTTCAACTGAAAGAAACTCGCATTGACTGATCTTAAAATATATCAGTGCCTTTGTTTTGTCTCAAGATGCACACCAACGATATGGCTGGGCGATATGACGATATATATCGGATGGACGAAATAAAAAGTCTATCGTTTCATATTATGCTCTATCGTTTATTTCGTGGTGTCGTAAAATACATTGTTTACGGTACTTTTTCATCATTTGGATGACTGCGTGAAGAGTAGACACAGAAGCAGGTGGCTCCGAGTAGGAGCACGATCAGACACGACAAAACAAGGAGCTCATTCCTAAACGAGGGACTACATCTGTAGCATGGACTGCAGTTTTAAAACAAGCGATTTTAAGCTGTTGAAACACAAACAACAGAGCTATATGCGTGCGCCGTCTCTGTTTCTGTGTGAGAGGACCGCGCTTTTTTTTGCCGCTTTATTGGCTTTGAACGATTACATAAACACTTGTATGCGTAAGAATCCCTGTCTTTGCAAGTATCCTCATAAACACAGTGATTTAGGTCTGAAGAGAGAGTAAACAGCTGAAAAAAATGCATGTGTAACAGTATATTGGATCTGGACTTCGGTCTTAAAGGGGAAGCGCTCCAATATTCGTCTGCCATTAATCAAACAACAATCTCTCACTGCTCTTGACTATATCAATTTTGTAACTTTAATAAGAATAAATTAAAAGTAATAATAATAATATATTTATATATAGCCTATGTATAGAATCTATACATAATACACATGTTAATTATATCTATCTAATTAACACAGTGAAGACTAATTAATTTACACAATGTGTAGCGTTTCTTATTTATGTAGGTTTTTGTCCTATTGCTTGCAATTAGTTTCTTAACCTTATTTCATCACTGATTGTTTATCTTCAGTGAGCTTGAGTTTTTTTTGGGGGGGGGGGGGTTTGTATTCAATTAAATTTAATTTCACTTTATTGTTGGGATTTCTTCCAAAAAAATTTCGCATCCAATAGCGTTTACTGTCTAACATTAATTCACATCAATACACATTACACAATACAACACACACACACACACACACAAAGGCATGTTCGTACACAGCTTTTTTGTTTTATTTTGTATTTTTTTATATTGCATTATATTTCTATTAGTTTGATATTGACATTGGTGACAAGGATTATGAAAATTCTATATAATCAAAGATCACAAAAAAAAAAACAAAAAAAAAACTATACCGTGATATATATTGTTATCGTGATATAGAATTAGTCATATCGTGATATAAGATTTTGGTCATATCGCCCACCCCTACACACCAGTAATGTTTTTTTCTAAGCATGTTTATAAAAATTGCTTAAATGTCTTAATTGAACTATGATCTAATCCTGGCTTAGTCTAAGCCCCGTCTGTGAAACCTGGCCATACTGTATTATATATTAAAATGTTTAATAATTCATTTAAATTAATATTTTGTCACCCATTATTTTGTTTAGTTCAGAATCGTGGGAGAATCGTGATCTCTATTTGAGAAAAAAAAATCGTGATTCTCAATTTATCCAGAATCGTGCAGCTCTACACCAGGGTAAGTTCTCTGAGAACTGGACCCCCTGGACCACTTTCCTGGTTGCATTCGCACCTGCAGTATGAACGCTAAAGCGACTGATAGTGGTTTCATTTAAGCACAGCATTTACAAGCATCTGATATTTAAACTAAGTCCGCTTAACTTGAGGGAGATAAATGCCTGGTTTTGCGATATACTCACAGTAATTGCAGGGCTTAAAGTTCTCCGGCACCGTGCCGGATCTCCGGCGTGCAGAGTTTGGCTGCAAAAAAAAAATAAATCCTGCATTTAAAAAAAAAAATTGTTGATATCACTTTCGAGTCCATGAGTTCGCCTACCAATGGTATGAGAGGAGCACAGCTTTCACTCTCAACCAATCTAACATTACTAGCCAATCAGAATGGTTGCTCTTATAAACACGAGACGTGCATAACAGTGGCGTTCCGTCCATATAAGCTGTGAATGCGCCGCATACCCAGGCCGTCTGAGAGCATGAGTTCACGGGCAAATTAATATAAACATGATTAGAAGTTGATACCTTATCATTTGAGATGTGACTTAAAGCTTAATAAAGCGTTGGGAATAAGTACGTAAAATTATTTATGAAAAACAGCGGTCATTTTCTGTAAATCTACGTCAGTGACGGGAGCTTCCAGGTGAGCGGATTCTCAGCAGTTTTGGCGCCTCCGCTCTGTTGCTATGACTCATCAGGATTGTAGCGCGTTCTCAGTGTTTAGCTGGTATGCGCGTGATTTCATGAGCGAGGTAAGCTGTCCGCGAAGCGCTCGCCCAAGCGGGAAAATGCGCTGTTGCTGCCAGATCTCGATTGCCGAAAAATTACATTGTGATTGATGCAAAACTAACTCGACTAAATCACATGAAAAAAAACATAACTATATTTTCATGCTTTCTCAAGCAAAGCAAATTTTGAAAGTCCACTAAAGACATATCTGGTCATAGACAATGTTGAAGACGTTATTGTCAACATGCCTAAGTAGTAAATAAATAAAAAAAAGTTTATAAAAATGTATATCAAATTTTAAATAATGACTAACATCGGGAAAAAAATAGGAAACAATACCTTTGTTTTCCGTTTACTTGTGTCGTTTATAGTTAAAAGCCCTTCTGTGATTTTATTGTTGTTTGCAATGTTACTTGGCAATATTTTAAAGATATTATTTTTTATGTTTTTTTGGGGGGGTATTTTGCATGGTCTATTATTGTCATCCGGGTGGGAGTTTTAACTCTTATTCACTGGAAAAAAAAAAAAAAATTCATTCAGTTGATGCAGAGATGTATAGACCGGGGGAATCCCCCATCTCCCCACCCTCTGAATATTACGTATCATAACGTAACTACATGTAAACTTTATTTGGCGGTTTTTACGTGGAAAATCAGCTGTTTTCTAGCATGAGAATAACTATGGATAAACCTGAAACGATAGAAGGATTGGAGATTAATTTAATTTACAAATAGCCTAAGGTGGGAATGTGCATACTTTTAAATCGACACCTGCCACGATGTATTCCTCTTTGAGTGTGTCTTAAAAGCGAGGAGGAGGGGGGGGGGTCTTAATCTTATGCTGCGTTCAAGTCCTCCTGGGATGTTTTTTAACTCTACATCTATAAAATGATGAATGAAGAAAGTGCATCATTGTGTGTTTTCTTTTCAGTTTTTATTTAATTTATGAAGGTGATGTAAACTGAATAATTATATATTCTATTATAATTATACAATAATATAATATTTTGTATGTGTAACTTTATATAGTTTTATTGTACGTTACAAAGAAAAAATCATTTTATTCATTTCAACAACTTTAGTGACGCTGCATATCTTTAGTCTTTGGCTGCCGACATGTTTTTTTCACTGACACGCCCCCAACTCGGAAACTTGGGGCTTAAAGAAAATTTAGAGTTTCCCACTCGTAATAACGACTTTGTGGTGACGTTCATGTGCGTTCAACTCGTAAATATGATGTATCCGACATGACTTGAACGCACCATTAGTACTCGGCATACCCGGTTAAAAAAGTCACGGCTCGCCTCTGGCGCATAACAGTATCCAGTAGCAGAGCCGCAGCCCTGATGAATAGAGAAGCGCGACACGTTGAAAAAGCTGCGAGGCGCAATGGTCAAATATGTCCATCTAGTGCATATTTACCATAGACTGTAAAAAACATGGAAAACTAGAAAGCAGCGGAGCTTTGTAAAGAGCTCAGAGTAATCATGTCATCTCCATAAAAATGATATGATTGCCAGAATATATTTTCCGGGATTTTTTAAAAGGTCCTGTTCACACATGATCTCTTAATGATAATTTACTGGTAATTTAACGTTACCAGTAAAGACTGTATGTGTGAAAGGGGCTAAACTCTTCCTCTGTGTATGCTGTGAATTTGAGTTAACGGTCATCTGGGAAAACTGTGCATTCTCACTAGATTTGTTATGTAAATCATTTATAAACCTTTTCCAACACAGGAGAAAACATCAACCTATTTCTAAATATGCCATTTATTGTACATCGCGATTTCAAAATAAAAGTTTCTGAGTTTGCATGTGGCCAAATATTAAAATTGAATGGATTTAAACGTTGTTTAATCACGCTGTAAAGTAAAACATCACCCAGTTGGTGCCCTCTGCAGGTTTATTTTTTGGCCTGTTTTGTGTTACTAAACATATCAGATTACTCCATTATCCAAAATAATCAGTAGATTACTTGATTACCAAAATTAGTTAAAATATTTCAAATTACAACTGCATTGTTTGACTTTGTAATTAAAAGATATATAACACATATTTAGTCATTGAAAATTTCTTAAAAATTGTATTAAAATATTGTCTCATTCTAGTGAACCAAGTATCTGTATTTTGTCTCAAGTGTTTTGTCACACCCCTAGTGTCGATAAGTGGTGATATAGCTCATAATTTTCCAAGTGTATGATATAGATTTCATTCTTCAGGTCAACCATATATTCATGAAAAAAAATCAGTTTGCATAAGGAAAGCAATAACTATGCCATAGTATTCTTTCAAATGTTTAAGTTGCCACAGTCATTGCATGCTTTGCATGTAAGGCTCAGGATTTTTTTTTGCTTTAACCCCTGTAATTGGTTTCACCCAAGCTTGACTCTCTTCTCTTAAAGGGATGAGAGTTGAGCCACCTGCATTCGTGTCCCGCAGCACCATAGCAGTAATGAAGGCATCTTGAAGTGAATCGATGCATATTTGTAAGAAAAATAGACCTATTTAAAACTTTATAAACCGTAATCTCTAGCTTCCATTAACTGTCGTATGCGTGTACATGGGTGTGGCATTCCAGCAGATGATGTAGGCATAGAATACATGAATAGAATAGAAATGAACAGAACATGAGTAGCTGTGACGACCGTTTTGTAACTCGGATAAACTGTAGCAAAATGTACTTTGTTGCCTTTTGTTCATGACTATTCTTAAAGGGATAGTTCACCCAAAAATGAAAATTCTGTTGTTAATCATTCACCCTCATGCCGGTCCAAACCCATAAGACCTTCGCTCCTCTTCGGAACACAAATTAAGCTTTTTTTTCTGATGAAATCCGAGGGCTGTCTGATCCTCCATAGACAGCAATGTAACTGAACTGTTTCCAGGCCCAAAAACATAGTAAGGACATAAATAAAAAAGCCCATGTGACATCAGTGGTTCAACCGTAATTTTACTAATTGTTATGCAACAATTAGTTTTTTAGCATAATATTAGTTTTGATATTTTATCTTTGTTTTGATGTCTGTTGCTTTAAGCCATTAAACTGCCATTAACTTGTTTTTGTCTTTTTTCACTTTAGACCTGGTGGCACTGAAAGAAGAGAATGAAGAAATAGAAGAGAAAAGTCAATATGAGAGACATGATTTCATGGCTGTAGAAAAATCCTTACCGACTGAAACAAATACGGTTGAAAAGACTGAATCTAACAGTTGCCATGAATGTGGAAAGAGTTTCACACTTAAGGGAAACCTTAAAGAGCACATGAAAATTCACACTGGAGAGAAGCCTTTCACATGCCAACAATGTGGAAAGAGTTTCACTAAAAAAGGAAACCTTAAAGAACACATGAAGATTCACACTGGAGAGAAGCTTTTCACATGCCAACAGTGTGGAAAGAGTTTTGTTAAAAAAGGAAATCTTAACGATCACATGTACATTCACACTGTAGTGAAGCCATTCACATGTGACAGGTGTGGAATGGGTTTCAAATATAAAGAAAGCCTTAATAACCACATGCGAAAAATACATTCAAGAGATAATTGTTTTATATGTAATCAGTGTGGAGAGAGTTTCAGTAGTAAAGTAAGCCTATACAGGCATATAAGACTTCACACTTCAGAGAAGTCGTTTATCTGCCAACTGTGTGGGGATGCCTTCTTACAAAATGGAAATCTGAAGTCACACCTGAGAGTTCACTCTGCAGAGAAGACGTTCCCATCAGTGTGGAAAGCGTTTCAGACAGAAAACAACCCTTGATTCACACATGAAAAGACAGGTGAGTCATTACACCTCCGAACTGTAAGGGATCCACGGAAATGTTATTCACTACTGTAGTGACATGACTTGAGATTTTTTTTTTTTTTTTCATGCATTGCCTGCAGACATGATTAGTAAACAATGAAATTAATTGGTGATTATTTTCATTATCGACTTACATTTTTTCCAACAGTTTTGTCATATTTTGACAAAAATCATTAGCATAACATAGAGAGCTCTAATTATAATGTCCCTCAGGGACAGCGTATAGGAGCCATGTAAACATTAATTTGTGATGTCATGTGACCATGGGAAAATTTGGGAGTGTCACTGATTATGTGAGAATTAAAGCACCTGTTGTGGGGAGAGGAAGCCGGGAAGGAAGGAAGGGGGTGAGTGTGGGGGCACACATTTTTTTGTTGACCGTAAATTCATCAAACTTTCTTGATTCAAAATGATCCTCAAATGCTGCAAGAAACCTTTCATTGTAAGTTTTTGGTCGATCAAAATACACCTCAAGATGCAAAGGTAATGGATGATTGACGCGTCACAGGTTATTCCGCACTCAGCTCCTGCGGCTTTGATTGGTTTTTAGGCCGCTACACAGCGTGTACTAGGAGAAAAGCAGAGGACCAAATACTGAGCCATGTGGCACTCCATACTTGTGTTTGTTGCGACATCTATTTGTTACAGAAAATATTATCAGTTGAATAGATTTGACCTAATCAATGCCAATGTTTATTGAGTTATATTCAACATAATTCTCAAGCTAATCAAAATGTTGTGGGGTGCGTCTCAATCAGCTTCCTTGTTCATGTAAACCCCCCCCCCCCCACTATGTTGTCCATTGACGCTGTGCGTAATCATGTCACTGGAATTCGAGTGATCACTTTCTCAACGTGCAGTGGGACAGGGAACTTACCAGTGACCGAATTCGTGTACACGATCTACTGATTCACTAGCTAGGGAGCTGATTGAGACGCACCCGTGATCCATGTTGTCAAAAGAGCTAATAGCGCTAGAAGAAAAATGATTGGATGCCAAAAGAAAGTCATGCATCAATTCAGTAAATGATGTTGCTTAAATCCTAACTGAAACTGTTGACAAGTACAATTGCATAGTGAAGAGGACTCTGTCTAATATTTTAGACATGAGTGGCAGATTCAGGACTGGTCTGTAATAACCCAGTTTTGTTGCATAATGTTGTGTTTGATGTTTTAACACTTTTGCCTTGGTCTTGATGTCTTTTGCTTTGAGCTATTAAACTGCTGTTAACATGTATTTGTCTTTTTTCACTTTAGATCTGATGGTACTGAAAGAGAATCAAGAACTGGAAGAAATAGAAGAGAAAGATCAATATGAGAGACATGATTTCATAGCTGTAGAAAAATCCATGCAGATGAAACAAACAAGACCAAAACTAAGTTACTTCACCTGCCATCAATGTGGACAGTTTCAATTAAAAACATAACCTTAAAATCCACATGAGATTTCACACGGGAGAGAAGCCTTTCACATGTGATCAGTGTGGAAAGTGTTTCAAACATAAAGTAACCCTTAAGTCCCACACAAAGACAGGGCTTAAAGTTCTCCGGCACAGTGCCGGATTTCCGGTGTGCAGCGTTCGGCTGTGAAAAAAAAAAATAGTCCTACATTTAAAAAAAAAGATATCAAGAGAGTTCACGAGTTCGCCTACCAATGGTATGAGAGGAACACCGCTTTCACTCTCAACCAAATTAACATTACTAGCCAATCAGAAGTTTTTGCTCTTATAAACACGAGACGCGCATAACAGTATCCAGAGCCGCTGCCATGATGAATGGAGAAGAAGCTGGGTCTCGAGCGCGACACATTGAAAAAGCTGCGAGGTGCAATGGTCAAAGATGTCACTCTAGTCTAGCGCATATTTACATAAAAAAGATATTTAAAAAGCAGCAGAGCTTTGTAAACAGCTCATAGTAATCACGTCATCTCCATGAAAACGATATGATTGTCAGAACGAATTTTAAAAAAGGTCCTGTTCACATCTCTTAATGGTAATTTACCAGTAATGGTGAAAGGGACTAAACTATTCCTCTGCATATGCTGTGCTTAAAGTTCATCTGGGAAAAACTGTGCATTATCTGACTAGATTTGTAACATAAATCATTTATAAACCTATGCAAACACAGGATAATACATCAACATATTTCTTTATGCGATTTGTTGTACATTGCGATTTCAAAATAAAAGTTTAAACACTCGCTCTGAGTTTGCATGTGGATTTAAACGTCGTTGAATCACGCTGTAAAGTGAAACAACACCAGGCCGATGGCACCCTCTGCTGGTAGGCTATTTGTTATAATACATAATGTAGGCCTAGCTGGTTATGTTCATATTATAGACATATTGGTGTGTGGTTCAATAAAACCATGTCATTACTTGGTTTTGATGCTTTATTTAAGCCAATTATTATTGTCTATTTGTTAGTTTATGTAAATATAGTCATATTAACGCCTCGTTTTCACTTAGGTCTATTTGTATTACTAAAAATATCAGATTACTCAATTGTTAAAATAATCAGATTCAGGGTGGCCGCGGGTCCTTAAAAAGTCTTAATTTTCCGTATAAAAGGTCTTAAAGTCTTAAATTTAACTTGTTAAACTCGGTTTACTCTTGATTACCAAAGTAATTGTTAGTTACAGCCCTAGATTAGTTAAAACATTTCAAAATGCAACTGCATTGTTTTACTTTTTCGGATTAAAAGACTAAATCTAATCGGATTAAATCTAGTATCTGTATTGTCTCATCTCGTGAGATAAGTGCATTGTCACACCCCTAGTGTCGGTAAGCGGTGATATAGCTCATAATTTTCCAAGTGTATGATATAGCTTTCATGCTTCAGGTCAATCATAAGGAAGCGGTGATATAGCTCATAATTTTCCAAGTGTATGATATAGCTTTCATGCTTCAGGTCAATCATAAGGAATAAGGAAAGTGATGACTTTGCCATAGTATCCTTTCAAATGTTAAAGATGCCACAGTCATTGCATTCTTTGCATGTGCTGCACTTTATTTGCACCATTTTGTTGTATTAGTTTATTAATTAGAATTTGAAAGATAATAATGATGTTGTTTGATAAGTGAGATCTCTGATTTTAGTCCTTGAAAACCAAAAAGTAGTGCTTGAAAAGTCTTTGAATTTTATTTTGCAGTTTCTGTATGAACTACGAACCCTGTTTAAGTTTCCAGTTATTGGAGCATTTTATTTTTTGTTGTCGTTAATTGAACTGAACTGTAGTTTTCTGTAGTAAACTGTTTATTTCCTATTTTATATTAATTTCCTAGTATTTAATTTACCATTATTTAGTTTGAACAAAACCATTTCAGTAGTCTGAGCCTAGTTACTAGTTAGTTTCAAGGAAAATCATTCAAATAAAGTTCTTTTTTTGTTTGCCAAATAACCCTGCATATGTGTCCACCCCCGAAACCAAACCCCACCTGGGAAAAAAAGTTCAAGCTCAGGATTTTTTTTTTTGCTTTAAGCCCTGCAAAGAGAAAACGCACTCAACATGAGAGTTCATACTGTAGCGAAGCCTTTTTAGTTGCAAAGAGTGGGAACAGCTTCTCACACAAAGGAAGTTTTAAGTTTTAAGTTGCACACAAGGTTTCACACTTGAGAGAATCCTTTCACGTGTCTTCAGTGTGAGAAGAGTTTCACATATAAAAGAGACCTGAAACTTCATTTTCAAACACATTGTGGAAAGACATTGCAGTGCTTTGAGAGTGGAAAGAGGAGCAATTAAAAAAAAATCTATGCATTCACTCTGGAGGAAGGCAGTTTAATTGTGATTAGTGTAATAATTTTTATTTTGCCATCACATTTAAGGCCAATTCACACCGCGCCGACAGCCAACAGAGTACAGTACGCCACTTCTCAGACAAACTGCATGTTCAGTCAGTGAAAATGAGCTCCAGACACTGACAGGGGTAACACAATGATCAGACAAAACCCGAAAAAGTGTCTTGTCAGTGCAGTGTGAATTGGCCTATACACCTGAAAATTCATGCAGATGTTCTTTCTGTGGAAAAAGATTTAAATGGCTCCGCAGTTTAAAATGGCACAAGAAAAAATGTATGTATGTGAAATCAAGGCTGTGTTCACACCAAAGCTGAATGTGGCCCAAATCTGATTGTCCACCTTCATAATTCAATTCTATTCAATTCATGTTTATTTGTATAGCGCCTTTTACGATACAATCGTTGCAAAGCAGCTTTACAGGAAATTAAGTTTCTACAATATATTTATATATTGTAGAAACTTAATATATTTAACTTCTTGCAAAATTTGGTAACTCTGTATGTTGTCTGAGGGTTGTCATCCTCTGAGGGGTTGGCATCATCTCAGGTGTTCGGTCATAACCATTTTCATATTTTAGCATTTGCATATTTTGACGTTTGTGGCTTTTAATTTTTTGTCTTATATATGAACTCGTGTCTGCACCTGACCATCTGCTTTGCTATAGTTTAGCTGTTGTCAAACTTTTTTTGTCCCAAGACACGCCTTTGTGATTGTGAAATTACTTTTTTGAAACTTTGCAACTTTTCAAATTTTACATTTTCATATCCTAAAAGCTAATATAAGAAAAAAAGCATAATTAAACTTAATTGATTTCTGTCTTTCTGAGACAATGTTGCCGTGTAAATGAAATTTTATAAATAAAAGGACATAAGTACAATAAATGTTGAACTGCAGTACTTGATTCATCTTTAGTGAAAGCACAAATATGTTGTCAAGTGGAGTCACAAGACTCATTAAATATTATTATGTGCATTAAATCGGTGTCAGTTGTAAAGTCAAGTCACCTATACAGCGTATAATGTATACGCTTTGTCAAACTGCTTTGACACAATCTGTATTGTATAGTTTTAAACAGGAAAATAATGTCGATAATGCAAGAGGACAATAGTAAACACTCAGTGATGTCATTGGCCAGCTCAGTTCAGTTCTTTTCAAATAGTGTCTGTGCTATCGGGGGGGCTCTCCTCTGGCCAATATCGGTATCAGATCGAAAACCAGCATGCAGTGGTTTAATTCCAGGTTGCAACACAGGTCAGATTGAGCAGAGGACTCGTCTAGTTCTTGTAGCCTTTACTGAGGAATTGTGCCGATGGCCGACGAGGTCTTCGCAATGGATCTGTTTCTGGTGCTCACCTAGTTGACATGGTCTCTGCTGACATTCAGGGCTGTAGAGGTCGTCTCTAGGTGCTGATCCACCATCTGATCTGGATACTGACCGGTTCTGGTGGCTACGGTGACCTCAGAATAAGAATAATGAGACTAATATTAGCGTAGATGCCGCGTACAGTTCGTCTGAGCTGTGCATTAATTTGAGCAGTGAGCTTTTATACATTGCAGGAGATGCAGACTCACTTCTCAAATCTCAAAATGCTTTTATAATGCACAATTAATTTAAACAGTCAGTGATGTCTTAAAACGGATCTTATGGATTTAAAAAAAGCTTTAATGAATGCTGCCACGTTTAACAAATCTGCTTTAAAATTAAAGTAATTGCTAATTACAATATTCTTGACATTGAAAAATACAAAGCCTGTACAGATTCTAGAAAAATAATTGTCCTATCATAACAAACCATACATCAATGGAAAGCGTATTTATTCAGCATTCAGATGATGTATAAATCACAGTTTCGAAAAATTGACACTTATGACTGGTTTTGTGGTCCAGGGTCACATATGTCAAATTATCTCAGATGTATTAAGTGAGGTACGAAGAACAGACCCCTGCTCCGGAGCTACTATAGCGACAAAACCTGCTTAAAACCAACCCGCCGCCTTGAGCTGGAGTTTGCTCAAAATAAATGCAGCCTTGCCTGGGTAAAGACTGATGTCAACATTGTGGATCGAGTGGCCCATGGTGGCGGTGGGGTTAAGGACAACGAACACAGGTGCATTTTATTGATGGCATTGTGAATGCACAGAGATACCGTGACGAGATCCGGAGGCCTATTGTTGTGCCATTCATCCACGACCATCACCTCATGTTGCAGCATGATAATGCACGGCCCCATGTTGCAAGGATCTGTACACAATTCCTGGAAGCTGAAAACATCCCAGTTCTTGCATGGCCAGCATACTCACCGGACATGTCACCCATTGAGCATGTTTGGGATGCTCTGGATCCATACTTGGTCATATGTCACGTCACTTTCACTGTTGGCTTGAGGTCTCACAATACCAGATGTATTCTATGTTGCACTGATTGAGGAGCTGCATGCATCACTACCGTCCTGCGATTACGAAAGAAACAGCAAATAGTAGAGCCCCCTAGAGCTGATCGAATAATAATTTAGCTGTCCAATGATCATGCCTTAACTTTGCAAAATCTAGTATTTTTTTTTACTTTCAGTCTGAGGTTTATCTCTTTTTTGGCTCATTTTAGCTGTAAAAGAAAACATGCCTAATAATGAGTTTTTCACGTCCAGCCTTCCTGGACCATTATATATCACTTATAAATGAGTAAATACAAAATTAATAGTAGTTATTGAGATTGATGTGGTTTGGAATTGGTAAAATGTGCTTGGACAAAAAATATGATCAGAATATCAACTTAAATAATTATTATGCATGCACTGTAGTATAATTAAATAATAAAAAAGCTTATATGCCGTTTATATAAGATATACATAGATAAAATAGATAATATCTAACATAAGGTATGGCTATATGATATTTTACAATCAATATGCACAAGGCTTAATTAGCCTTAATGAACTGCTGGTATGCTAATTGAATAGGATGTGGATAAAACTTTTTTTTATTATTGTATTTAATTTATAAAGTTGTGTTAATTTCTTAACTGTGTATTTATTATCTGAATGATTAATATAACTCTGCATTTGTATAAATAAAGCTGTTCTGTTATTTTCTATTACTTTTTGTTTTGCCCTTGTGTAAGGTTATGAGGATTTGTTTAAAGTTTATATAACTTATGTTTAGTTTATTATTTTTGTGAGTTGCACTCTATTCAGAGATTGGATTCTTTTATTATAGTTTTTCACTTCTTAAACGTGAAAAGTTAATACAAATTGTATTTGACTGGCCTGATTTACAGAAATGAATAAATGCCATTAAGTGATAATAAGGTATCTCTGTTTATTGCTGATTTTAAAGCTTACTGAGCTTTAAATGATTCAGATATCTACAATACACAACATATGATTGGCCCATCTGTATTAATTGTGGCCCCAGTTGAAAGAACCCTAGAATCGCCCCTGCTGGTAGGGAGTTTGGTGTATTGCAGTGTGCTCAGACTTGAACATATTACGGATAGAAAACAATATTTCTATTTCATTTTGGTTAATGTTTTATTTTTTATGATCTTGTTATTATTATTTTACTATGTTCTGTTGAAAAACATTATCAGTTTTAATTGAATAGCTGTTCGCAACCCCTTGAATAAATGTTTTCTGCACTCAAACATGACTGTTTTGCCTTTTAGACAAAATACTCGTTTTTTTTTTCTTGTTTCCTGTATGCACCGGACTTTTATTTTGTGTTGACGGTGTGACGTCATAAGGCGGCGCTCCGGTGATTCGACTGAAGAAAGGTTTGTGTTTTAAGCATTGATACTGTTTAAATCGATACAGAGAATTCAGTTTTTTTGTTTTTGTTTTTACAAGCGATGTAAAATGAATTAAATATTATTGAATGTAATGTTGTGATGCTTTATCTAACGTTAATGCACATTATTTGTTTGTGACTACAGCACATCCACACATGAGTAACAGAAACGCGTCTCATTTCGCTCCCTGTATCGTGAATCATCATAAACACGAGACTGGCGAGCAGTGATGAGATTAATTGCTTTGCTAAATGATTCTAATCACCGCACGCTGACGAGAACATCAAACACCTGGAGCTAATTACAACTTTTACATGCTAACGTTAATCATAAATGTTTTAGTGCCTATATCATATCATTGCATGCATAATAATTATGTAATTTCAATATAAATTGTGTTATTTAATTAATTTGTAGTGCTAGTTTTGAGTGTTGTTGTTTGTAATCAGTCCATCAACTCTCACTGTGACTGACTCCCTTACCAGTGTGCTGACTACTAAACTAGGGAGCTGATTGGGGATGGGCGGATCGATCCTAAAGTATCGATACTGATGTTGTATCGAAAGGATGATCCTCACATAAAAATATCGATTCTAAAGTGCATTTTTTTGTAACCACTAATTTTATTTATTAAGAAACTCGGTGCATAAAATAAGCTTCTAAATGGAAAAATAGACTGTATTAGCGAACAATTGTGTTAGAGCTATTTCTCCTGCTCATGGGAACACAGCAGATGCTGAAAGACAGAACCAACCAATCACAGACAGCGTTCGCTGCTGACGCGTGGCTCAGTCACAGTGCTTGTTCAAATAGAGCTGCGTTTCCCAAAAGCATCAGAAGCATAATCATAAAAAAACATTGCCACATTATTACATTACATTACATATCATTATTACTATATATAAAATTAATTCTGAAAAATGCATCACGATTTCTACACAAATATGAAGCTGCAATAATAATCATGTTTCCTGAGCAGCAAATGATATTAGATTTATTTCTGAAGGATTATGTGACACTGAAGACTGGAATAATGATGCTGAAAATTCAGCTTTGATCACAGATGCATTATCAGAGGCCTACATTAAAATAGAAAATTAATTTCACAATATTGCTGTTTTTACTGTATTTTTGTTCAAATAAGTGCAGCCTTGGTGAGCATGAGACTTGTTTAAAAAAATTACAAAATCTTACTAACCCCAAACTTTTGTGTACATGTAGCCTAATATTTATTTTAAATAGGTAATTGTGTAAGTAAATTTAAACTGTTGTTAAAAGTTCAAATGGATTCTGTTATGTTCTGTAATTGCTGTTAATAAATCTGTCAGAAAAAAATATACTAAAGTTTACCTTTAGGAGTACAGCAGCCTGGCAGCCTTTTAAAATATGAACCATGGTTTTATTACAGTAACCACAGTTTACCACAGTATTTGTAGTAAAACTGTAGTTACCACAAATTTACCATGGTAATAATAATAATAATAATACATTTTAGTACTTACTGTATGTAACACCATGTTTATTTTTCATGAGGTAGCCTCAAAGGTGCACCTTTGTAACTTATCTATACCCTTAAAGCATGCATACTTGTATGGTACTAATATGCTCCCTTTTATGGGGTATAGGTGCACCTTTGAGGTTACTGCCCCAGTAAAGGGCTAAAATACAATTTTAGTATTTCATTTCTGACAGTGTAAACAAAAAAAGGCCTGTGAAATGTTTTAAAAAAACATGGCTTTAAAATCTAATATTAAGTGAGTATAATTACTGATTATATTCTTATATATTCTATATTTAATAATTTAAAAGATCATTTTAGTACAGGTATCGGTATCGATATCGACGATACTGGGCTTGAAAATATCGGTATCGGATCGAAAATAAAATAAGAGGTATCGCCCATCCCTAGAGCTGATTGAGATGCACATATGTAGAATTTAGTATTTATTTTTCTTTCTGATAATTATTCTCATCTTAAACATGACAGTGTCCCAACACAGAGAAACTGGTGAAGCAGCTGAGATCCACGTGGCACACTGTTATAAAGATGGCGTTTATTAAAGTGGAGAGTGAAGACTTGAAGATTGAAGAATTATTCAGCGTGAAAGAAGATGCTGAGGACCAAACAAAAATGGCGTTTATTAAAATGGAGAGTGAAGACATGAAGATTGAAGAAGCATTCAGAGTCAAACATGAAGATACTGAGGAACAAACTAAGATGGTGTTTATTAAAGAGGAGAGTGAAGACATGAAGATTGAAGAAACATTCAGAGTCAAACATGAAGATGCTGAGGAACAAACAGGTTGGTTTTCATTCTCAAAGCTGAACTCACTCATTTGATCCTTATTAAATTGTCCTGCTCTACAGAAATGAATGATAATTTTGAAGAGTGTCGAAATTAAAGTGGTTTTATTTGACATGGAGCGGGACGAGACATGTTGAGATCACATGACCAGACAAATAATGCTGCCTTCAACCTGAGATCCTGCTTCCACACTGGACATCAGTTATGACATGTCACACATTTAATTAGAATAAAAAATACATAAATAGCCTAAGCAAACAATTATTTTGTGTAACATTAAACTCAGTATCTACTTCTGAAATGAAAACCATTAATTATCAATTATAAGACAGTATGTATCAAAAACAATATTTTGCAAAAGGCAACGTAAGACTTTATATTGTTCAAGTTACTGCTGCTGTCTACATTTGTGCATCATTAAAAGAGCTTTAAGGTAAAAAATATAAATAAATAAAAGCAGCCAGCAGGCACTAAAGCAACTAAATAGATTATTTCAGTTGAATGTTTGTGACTCAAATGGTTCACTAAAGAAAACATCTGTTGTGGCTTTCACATCTTCTCTAAGTAACATTAATGCTTTGCATTCAATAGCTTATATAAATGGTAACTGATCACTGACGCCCGTTTCACACCGCAAGCGGGAGTTTGGGCAAAAACTCGTGGAAGTGATGTTTTCGTGCATTTTCATTTTTCATATGGTGATTGTGAAACACGAAACATCACTTACATGATTTTATGGTGAAATGTGTTATTTTTAATGTTAATTGGGTCAATTTTGATCAAGAACAATGCACTGTTATTTTAATTCAACGTAAGCAGCTCAGCAAAAATAGACTCGGCGCCGAAACGATCGCGACGCTCCTGCTTGACGCTCACGCGCTGCTCCTGCTCCCGGTGTGAATGCACTCATTTGTTAACATGCACGCCGAATAAAATATGTGCCGCTCACGCTTGCAGTGTGAAACGGGCGTGAGGCTTTTGTTTCAGGGTGCTTATATTTTAATATTATATTATATATTTTTATATTATATTATATTTTAACTTGTCTTTTGTAATGTTTTTCACCCATATATATATATATATATATATATATATATATATTTATTTTTTTTATTTATTTTTTTTTACAAAATAATTATTTATGATCAAACATTAATTGGCGGAACTGCAGTTGAAGACTCTTGTCCTAAAGAAAGTTGATTGTTGGCAATATGGTGAAGCACAACAGATCTCAACTTGGCCCTTAAGCCCTAAACACACCGCACAATATTCGACTGTCCCACACGAAAGATTGGCATCATGAAACAGTTGTGGCGATTTCTGTGATCGTGGCTCCTAATCGGTGCTCTTATGTTGTACAGTGAGAGAGGTTCGAAGACGGCTGTGTCACTGTCTTACGACCAAAGATAGCCTGCGATACAGCATGATCATCGCACAGTGTGTTTGCTGCTATGATCCACATTCATTGACCAACCAATAAAATGCGACATGGTGCTAAATCCTAAAATTGCTTACCTCAAGCTCTTATCCCTTCCTCTTTCACCGCTTCCACTTTTTTCAGCACACATAAAAACTACAACTGCTAAAGTGTGATTTATCATGCTCTTTTTGTTTACCACTAGCGCATGCTGATGATGTTTTATTCTTCTATAGTAACCTGCATTGCATCGTACGAGTCAATAGGTGTCATCATCGTACTTTCTACAGACACGTCGTAGCCAAGTTTATTAGATCCATGTCGCACAGTGTGACATGCAGTGATCTTATAGGATTGCTAAAATCGTGCAGTGTGTTTTGGGCTTTAAAGTCCCCTTTCTTGCAGAGCCTTGATAGCTCCAGCCTTGATCAAACTCACCTGCCTTTAGCTTTCTAGTAATAAAGACGACCTTGATTAGCATGTACAGGTGTATTTGATTAGGGCTGGACCTAAACTCTGTAGAAATGGGGGTTTTAAGGGCCAGAGATGAGAATTCAGAAACTTCCAGCTGGTGTATTGGGGCAAGTTGGAGCTAAACTCTGTAGGACAACGACCCTCCAGAGCAGGTTTGCACACCCCTGGTATAGGGTCTAGTATACATGTTGTTGGTTTTCATGCATTATATCTAAATGTTTTGATGTCTTATCTTGTGCCATTAAACTGAGGTTTTATTCGTTTGTTTTTTCACCTTAGACCTAATGGCAATGAAAGAGGAGAAAGAAGTTCTCAATGAGACCGAAAAAGAAGATCAATATGAGAATCTTCAAAAGACAGGAACTAGAAGTTTCGCTCAACGGGGAACCCCTAAAGATCAAACTGGAGAGAGTTCCTCTCATAAAGTAAGTCTTGAGAGGATTCACACTGGAGAAAAGCCATTCATATGCCTTCAGTGTGGAAAATGTTTCACTCTAAAAGAAAGCTTCAACAGGCATGTGAGATCTCACACTGAAGAGAAGCCTTACGCATGCCAACAGTGTGGTGTGAGTTTTGCTCAACATGGACACCTTGAAATCCACATGAAGTTTCATTCTGGGGAGAGCCCTTTTACTTGCCAACATTGTGGAAAATGTTTTGCTTGTAACTCAATTCTTGAGAGTCACTTAAGAATTCACACTGAAGAAAAGCGTTTTGCATGCCCTCAGTGTGGAAAATGTTTCCATCAACGAGGAAACCTTAAAACCCACATTAGAATACACACTAGAAAGAGTTCCTTCATCTGCCAACAGTGTGGAAAGAGTTTCACTCATATAGGAAGTCTTAACGGGCACATGAGAACTCACACTGGAGAAAACCCTTTCACATGCCAACAGTGCGGAGACAGTTTTGCTCACAATGGAAACCTTAAACTCCACATGAGAATCCACACTGGAGAAAAGCCTTACAGTGTGTAATAAGTTAAACTCAAATCCTTAACAGGCACATGGGAATTCACAGTGGAGAGAGCTCAGTTACTGGCGTACAGTGTAGAAATGTTTCAACATTTGAAATGCTTCAGCACTTCTACATTTAAAACTGCAGCATACAACTTTTTTAGCTGAATTGACCTCATTTTAAATTGATGAATGTCAGACTGTTATTGACCTGAACTGACTTAAACTAAATAATGACGATATTGTCTTTTAGAGCGGCTTTACAACAGAATCTGAATTGTCTCCATAGAGTTTCCTTGATCAATTCAGTTATTTTATTGTTTGTGTCTGTGGAGCTGCTTTCGTGCAATCCATATTGTGTAAAGTTTTATGGAATAAAGGTGACTTGACATATTTCACCATCCCTCAAGATTGTGATTTACTCAGTTCTTTTCATTCTTCTCTTAGGGGTAAAGAGAAGTTGAAAATACCTGGGCCCGTATTCATGAAAAATCTTAGTGCTAAGAGTTGCTCCTAGTAACAAAATTCTAAGAAAATTCTTAGAAATGTGGGTGTTTCCTCTTAAATTTAAAGAAAAGATCCTAGTAAAGAAAAAATTAATTCAGAAAGCATCTTAACCCTTAAAAGAGGTCTTAAGGTCCAAAATTGTTAGGAGTACGGACGAGGACTTTTAAGAGGCTTAAGAGTTTCTTTAGCAGTGGAGAAAATGGACGAAACATGAAGAGGGAGAAGAAATGTGTTGCACACAATGCATGACAGTGAGTTAATAAGACGCTACACATTAGATCGTGCAGGGATCATGTTTGTGACAGATCTTATTAAAGACATGTTAACATCCCTGATACTGCGCAGAAATGCCATAGCACCAGAAATGGACGTAATCACTACATTAACATATTTGGCAACTGGAAAAATGCAACTATGCAGCAGCGATGATTTGGGTCTGTTACAGCACTTTCAGAACCTTATTGAGTCGCTGTTCATTTCCTATAAAATACGTTAAGTATGACAGCATGGTAAATAAAAAATAAAGAATATAATGTGTGTGTGTGTGTGTGTGTGTGCGCACGCGAGAGAGAGAGAGTACGGTAAAACAGGAAAAATTACGCTTGTAATTTCAAAGTGAAGGCTTATAATAAACCCTACTCTTAAAACCGCTCTTACTTCCTTCTTGGACAACCAACCAATCACAGTCTTCAAAAGATTGTGTCATAGCTAGCAACGGGGTCAGCCCCGCCTCCTCACTAAGATAAAAGTTTTTGTCTTTTCCTCGCTCAGAGCTGCTCTCAGATTGGTCCTGAATCACTTTTAAGCTAAGACTCCTAGCTAGAAATTTTTAAGCTAAATTAGGAGCTCTCTGAGAGGATTCTTAGAATCTTTATGAATACGGGCCCTGCGCATTCCACCCATGCTGCTGGGAGTTACATTTAGATGAATATGTAAAGATTTGCTGCATGTTTTCTTTTCACCCAACTATAAATATATAAATAAATGTGCATCAATCGGAGTGCAAACAGTAAAAGATCTTGAGGCAGGCACGACGCGCTCTCCATTATGGATTAAAAGAAAGGAATAAAATGTACAGTAATAAGTGTAGAATTGCACTGTCTGTACGTTCACGGCACTGTCGTCTGTGAGTGACGTCACCTCCTGATATAAACACCCCCCATATTTTAGTCACTCTCATTGATTGACCGCTTTCCGTGTAGACATCGGAAATTCAAATGCAAAAGGAATTGTGATTCCATTTGAATTTTGGCAGATAACATGCGCAACGCAGAGAGAGTGGAAAAACAGACGTGGTAATTAATATTGCTATTTAAATATGACAGGCTCATAACTCGTAAGACATGGGAAATACAGTTGCAAATTGACTTTGCTTTTTCATTTGAAATTTCAGTCACTGTGTGCAAAAAAATGCAAACGGTAATGCAAAATTTGCAATTGCTTTTGGATTGTCACAATTTATGCATCCACATATGGAAAACGCAATTGAAAATACAATTTGCAATTCTTTTTGAAAATTGGCTGGAATATCGTTCCATACCAAAGAATTCAGGTCGTCATATAAGCCAGAGG
Source organism: Aspiorhynchus laticeps (assembly GCA_023376895.1). NCBI lineage: Eukaryota > Metazoa > Chordata > Actinopteri > Cypriniformes > Cyprinidae > Aspiorhynchus > Aspiorhynchus laticeps. The sequence continues at coordinate 37,608,856 of CM041805.1, read as the reverse complement.
AGGAGTAACAAAGTACTAACTGTGTGTTTTGGTGGATGATTCCATATTTTTGTCCTCAACATTGAATGATTTCATAATTTTTATGAAATTTCAATTATTGCTACTTCACTTGATATGGAAAACAAATTTTAATTAAAAGTTTAATATCATTTGTTTGAGGTATGTTTCACATAACCAGAATGTTGAATTATTAAACAAAAATTGTTTTGTTTGATATCTGTGATTGTTTATTTTTTATGGAGTAAAAAAATTGTATAAACAACATCTAAGTGTGGTGATTCCATAATTTTTGCCAAGGGTTGTAATTGTTAAATAACCATTTAACAGGTGATATAATAATGTATCGTTGTGAAAATTCAGCATTTAAAGCATGCCATAAGGTAGGGCTGGGTAGTATTGCCAGAAAAATCATGTCTGTATTTTTGGGCTGAATGGCGATATACGGTATATCTCTGTATTATTATAATAAAAAATTTTTTTTTGCTATTTGATTAAAAAAAGATGTTATTTCACATCCTGCCCATTAATGTCCTACAAACAATGTTCATATTGAAGGCTATGAAAACATAGTGAATGTAACCATGCCATCTATGCTAGAGATCTTCAACTCTCTACCATCCTGCAAACTTCAGTTCCAACCAGACTTTCAAATTCTAGCTTTAAAACACACCTGAACGCTTTTATTAGTGGGTTCAGGTGTATTTGTTTGGGGTTTTAGCTGAAATCTGTAGCATGTTAGCTCTCCAGGAGCAGGGTTGAAGACCCCTGGTCTATGCTATATATTATGTGCAAAAGAGGGGGTCAAAGCTATAAAGATGGTTACCCTACAGTGGTTCAGGCTGTAGGATTGGCGAATGATTAAAGAAACGTTATCAGCAAGATGGTATAAAACTGTAAATTTTTTGTCTATAACCACCCACAGCCACTTATACCAACGATGGAAATAAGTGCAGTTAGAACAAGCCATGAAATCGATCATAGAGCACGTAGTGATCTGATGAACCCGTCACTGGGTGACCATTAATGTCTGGCATTGTCTTTTTAATGTTCAGCCAAGGTAGTGATAATTTCAGCTGTCCACATTTGGCCAATTCTATGTTGGATTGAGTGGGTTCGGCTAAGCGACCTTCAAATGGAGAGATAGGTACTTTTTCTGAAGCCCTTAAATTCAAGTGCGTTGCAAGACCCCTTGCAAAGTCATCAATTATGACATTTGGCATGTGTTTCCAGGATAACAGTAAGTCGGCAAAGTCTCGGCGGCTCTCAGCTCGCAGATTGCATTTGAGACTGTAAACAATCCCGCATGGGCACATTATCACTGCACAGCCACCTAAAAGACAAGATATTAATCACATCTAATGAGTAAATCAAAGTACAATTTTGTTTGTTTTGTTTCTAAATACACCTTAACTAGACTTAAATGAAAAAATTATTGATTACATTAAAATAAGTCAACTTAAGGTTACCAGAGGCCCCCCAGATTTTGTCAAAAATTTTGTCATAGGTTTGTCTGGGCTTCATTTCTTTCGACAGCCTCAGAAGAAGGTCACTGCGGGATCCATTGGAGTCCAAACCACATTCTTTACATAACTTTCTAATGACAGCAACCTAACAAAAATATAGTCTTGTTAACAAGGTAATTAAAACCAGAGTTGAGTATTTTTGATTAACAAACCCTACCTTTTGTTTGAATAGTTCTTCTCTGAGTCTGTCCTCTGTAACTGTAATTTCGGATACAGACTTTGAAACATGAATCTTTTCAAACTCTGTGTTTATTACAGAGTCTGAACGCCGTGTGTACTTTCCTATCCAAGGAGCCCAAAAATGGTAGGTTGGCGATACAGCACATGGATTATGTCTACCACCTGGAGAAGAAAAACATTGTATTATATTGCATTTTGACATGCTTTCCCGTGTACATAGCATACTTATTCATACTTGCAACAAATCCATGACCAATCATGTCACAGGACATGGCCTCCCAAAACTTTTCCACATTGACCTCCCCATTAAAATTCTCTGAAGGACACTGGATGTCACTTAAGAGTAAAAAAATAATGCATTATGACAAGAACAAAATGAAGAAAGGGGGAAAAAAAGATTACAATGAACAGATAAAACTTGTAATTTAAGTGACTTTAAATAAAAGCATCTGCCAAATACATAAATAATGAAAACACAATAAGCAAGTGGAGTATCACAGTAGCCATACCTGATAAATGGAAAACACCTTTTCTGTGTAAATCCATGATCACTACAGGGGGGTGATTACCACAAGTAACGCAGGAAAAGTTATACTCATGATCTGTAAGGGCCTCGAAGTGCAAGTACACATGTAGCACCGTGTCTGCTGGTGGAAACTTCACACCTGTCATATTCTGCAAAAATTCTACTGCTCTGCTCACAGCAGTATGGGCCTTGAAAAAAAAGAGATCAATGTACACACTTGGAGACATTGAAAAGTACTGTTCTTACTAAACACATTCATAAACTGAAGGCTACCTGTAGAAGGTTTCTTATGGTTAAGCATAAATTTATGTCAAGGATGATGTGGTCGTTAAAGTTGTGGAGTTGGTCTTTCCATTCTTGGTACCGATAAAACATTCCACACAGTGGGCACTGCTTACAGTAGGTTGATACATCTATCATTCAAAACAAGTATTACATTAGAGGACAGTGTAATTTGCATAGCACATATGCATATTAATAACACCATCCTACCTTCTACAATGCACCAGTTAGAGAGTATTTTAGCCCTCTTTGTAATTAAAATAGGGTCACTAAGTGGGACAACACCTGGGCATCTTTGGCACATAGTTTCCTCCGGACAAAGATATTTTGGGTATTCTTTGCCTAGTGATGGTGCACGTATATTGTCTGGCAGGACAGCTGGTATTTTCTTGTTCTGTAGAATGTACTGCACCATTTGTTTCAGTCCCAGATCATGAGGAGGATACAAAGCATGGTCTTCTGTGACACTGTTCTCTGCATTTGTTTTGGCATTTTGGGGTGGGGATTCTTCTTTGCTGAAGACAGTGCGGAAAAGCTTGCGGTCTGTTTGAAATAGATGCCATTTCGCGATGTACTTGTGCAGACATGAACGGCGAGCTTTGGAACAGGGGCAATGCCATGTGTTTAAATTGGTGTTGTAAACAACAATGACACGCCCCAACCTATAATAGGACACATTTGGCTCAAAAACTGAAATTAACTTTTTTGTTGGAGGGCTGCCAATCGAGGTTTCCACAGAAAGTGGGACACTGCTAGAAATGGCAAGCTGCTGATGGGCAAGGCATGTGTTTTTCTTCTCATTCCCAAACCATTTTGCTCTCACCATTTCCGTTAAAACATCTTCCTTTAGAGAGACTGCTTCAGCTGAGGATGTGCAGTAACTTACAGATCTGACATGCACACACTGATAAGATAACAGACCACTCCTCTGTGCCACTTCCATGTTTACTTTGCATTCATTTGATTCACAGCAGACTTTTGGATGTTCTCCCCATGTTTTGTATTGGACATGAAGAGGACTACTCTGAACCTCTTGCAACTTTCAGTATTGTGAATATACCATTTGATTTGTCCACACACTGGCTTGCAAGGTGGAATCTTGCATTAATGTCCAGAATTGTTTCAGTTGTGTGTTTGCGGTCAATGTGTTTCTTTATATTTTTTTTTATTCATGAGGGTACAGCACATTGGGCATTTCTGTTTAATAACAGGCCGTGCACGAACCCTGTCTGGCATGTTACGTAGGGTGCTAGTGGCTGATGGGGTCCCAGAAGACGCTGGCATGTTACGTAGGGTGCTGGTGGCTGATGGGGTCCCAGGAGGCGCTGGCATGTTACGTAGGGTCCTGGTGGCTGATGGGGTCCCAGGAGGCGCTGGCATTGTGAAGGCTGCAGTGGTGGTTGGCTGCATTTTGCATGATGTGGAATGCTGCTTCCATTTACAAACATCTAAATGATTCTGAAAATCATCTCTTCTTAAAACTGTAGCTGTACAGTAGACACAGTGGAAATGTAGTGTTGATCTGCAGCCCAATCCACATCTATGAAAAGTGAAATCTAAAATACAAAAGAAAAAAATAGTAAACGCTTAATTCCTGTAAATCCAGAGTGCTGCGCAGGGTAACTCTAATCCTACTCAAACGTATCCCTGTTTTGTGTGTGAATATTTTTTGGGATATGCTCAAAAACATGAAATATCTATATACAATTCTCTCAAAAGATAAATACACAAATATATAGTCTAACTGTTTGTGTTTTGTTAGGTTAAGTGTTTGTCTATTAAACCTTTGACTTGGACCAAGACGAACTGACATTTTATGATCAAATCATGCTGAAAAGCAACTAATTCAAAAGGACTACTATTAAATATTATTTTGCCATTGTATATTAACAAATAACTTTAATGTGTGCATTCAATTTGTCCTGTCTTGTCGGTTTGAAAATACTGCTAACACAAAAAGGGCAGTGAAATTTTTGCAGCATGTTGTGCATTGCTCCAAAGGAGGTACCACCACACCTCTCTGAATCGTTATATGGATCTATAGATGAAAAAAAAACACAGATGAAACATTTCTCATAGACGGAAAATGTTACAAATGCAGTAAAATACAAAGACACTCCAAAACTTTGGTGTTTCAGGACCCTTCAGAAATCCACACATTTCTGCAGTATTCAGCCATGTCTTTTTTAAATACAATAATATTATGTCAAGTAAGAGGTACATGTATTGTTTTTTTGTGTATGAACAAATAGTACTTTATCATTTTATATAATTTTCCTTTAAATGTGAAGATGAGTTTTATTAGTATAGATGAGTTTTAAAGCTAATCTAAAGGCCAAACCATTAGCTTTACTGAAAGATCTGCCAACGAATTAAGCATGTGAACTACAAACACTGTGTTTTTTATTCATTTTACATTAATTTTAAAATAAATGCATCAGAAATTATGTAGATCATATTATTTTAATAAATTAACTATTTTTAAAGATGGGCTTAAATGGTACAGTGCCACAAAACACATGCAAACTATAGCCAACACAAGCTAACCTTAAATGAAAAACAAAAACGTGACATTTCTTAATGTGGGCACAATGAAAATGACTGTAATGCATAGTCCACAGTATATTTAAGTTCCATGCATGTTTTTGTAAACATATCTTACATTTTTAAAGGAAAACATTGTCTATTTTCACCATTTCTCACTCTGGTACCATTTAAGCCCACATTGTGTGTTTCAACATTCACTGTGGAACCATTTAAGCCCACTTCATGTTTTTCCAATGAGGAATCCCTCTAATTACAATCTTTGATCAAATTTCTGAGTGAAAATGTTTAAAACAGTTCTTTGTGTGCTTTTACCTTAACTTACTTATTACGGAGAGACCTACAAATTACACACCGTTTAGCACCATTATACAATATATGTCTGCTAATGTGTATCCTTTATTTTCAGTGAGAAAATGACAAAAAGAGAAAAAAACTACAGCACCTGTCCAAAAATTATAGAGGCATGTATGTGTCTTATATTGTAATACTACATACTATTGTCCTGTAAAAAAATAAAAAGCAGCATTTAGTAATCATGATAACAATATAATATAATATATTATAATAAAGTACTATAATATATTATAGTAAAGTATATAGAATTGTCATTATTATTAAAGTACCTGCCAAGAGTTTGAATTATTACAATTATTAATGATTTTGAAATAAATATCTTCTGTGCATCAAGGCTGAATTTATTTCATTTAAAAAAACAAACAAAAAAAAACAGCAATACTGTGAAATATTACACATTTTTTTTTAAAAAATCAATTTTAATATATTATAAAATGTAACGTTATTTTCTTCATCATTGGTCCAGTTTTCAGTGCCACATGAACTTTTAGAAATCATTACATTTATTTCACTCTCAAGCAACATTTTAGATTATTATCAAAGCTGAAAACAATTTTGCTGCTTCATATTTTGTGTGGAAATGGTGATACCCTTTATTTTTCAGGATTTTTTGATAAATATACAGTTTAATGAACAGCATTTATTTGCATTTATCAAATATATTAATTAAATTTGTTAATATTAAATGGAAATCATTTTACATGGAAATCATTTTATATGGCTTCACTCACTTTTTATCACATTATGCATTATGAAAGAATAAAATGATTAATTTCTCTCTCTTTTTTAAATCTTATACAAATGTTTGAGTATGTGTATTAATGATAAATAATAATAATAATAAATGTATCATTGTTTCCACAAAAAAATATTAAGCAGCAAAACTGTTTTCAACATTAATAATAATGAAAAATGTGTCTTGAGCAGCAAATCAGCAAGTTAGATTGATTGAAACTTCTCTTTGTAAACAACAACAGATTTAGAAACGTTTCTAATGACGAATGTTGCGTTCCCAAATGCAAATTAAAGCGACTAAAAACAGTACTGTAACAGCAGACATGTAGTGCTTCAGTGTACAGCCTATTATATAATTACATCACAACAGTTGCGAATTTGACAACAGCACTAGCAATCTCAAATTATCACCGCCATTCATAAAAAGTCACTTGGTTGAGAAACACGTTTCAGCGCTCGATGATTACGTGTGGCATTTTGAATAATTTGAACGCTTTTATAAATGTCCTGCAGATAGCGCCGTGAGCTCATACGGCACTCTCAATAATTAATAATTAATTAACTATAGTTTTTTACCACGTCGCCTGCCATGACGTTAACTCCGCCATCCTCCCACCATCTTCTGAACTGACTCTGCCCACTTCCGGCCTCAGACTGCTGGCCTGGGCTTCTGTCCTCAGACTGCTGTGACGTCATGGTTCTGCGGTTCTGCAGTTGGTTATTATTGTGCTGCACAGGACTCGCTCGGGAAGAATGTCTCTAAAGAAGTGTGTTTTTGGTTGTGAGGTAAAGATAACCTTGTACAGCTTCCCAAAAAAAACAGCGTTACATGAACAGTGGATGCAGTTTGTTTTTCCGGGGCAGCAATGGAGTTTCACAAGTGTGTTTGTTGATGTTTATTGTTTTATAAACAAGGCCCGGTCCACGTTGGATTTGCACATCGTTTGATACTGAAAGATGGAGCGGTCCAAGCTATAAAAGATCCCGGTCATGATTCAGAACTGCAGACGGTAAGTGAAATGGCATCAAATGTCTGTGTTTTGTTGGCGATCGGCGCTCAAGTGCTCGTCACTCTTTAGCTCCGTCCACGGCGCGCCTCCTCCAGGAGCTTGGCTTTTTTCGGAGAGAATCGCAAAGCTGTATCTTATAAATATGCTAAAACTAAAAACTTTTTGGAGATATGAAGGATGCAGTACTACTCTAGGTAACGTACACTAACCATGTTCCCTACAGATGACCTTTTACCGCCGATCGCTGAATAAATACTTCCTGGTCATACATAAAATATATACAGGTGCATCTCAATAAATTAGAATGTCGTGAAAAAGTTCATTTTTTCTGGTAAATTATTTCAAAAAGTGAAACTTTCATATATTTTAGATTCATTACATGTAAAGTAAAACATTTTGATGATTAGAGCTTACAGCTCATGAAAGTCAAAAATCAGTATCTCAAAATATTAGAATATTTACATTTGAGTTTCAATAAATGACCATCCATGCAGTATAAATTCTGTGTATCTCTTGTTCTTTGAAACCACAATAATGGAGAAGACTGCTGACTTGGCAATGATCCAGAAGACGAACATTGACGCCCTCCACAAAGAGGGTAAGTCACAGAAGGTCATTACTGAAAGGTGTGGCTGTTTACAGAGTGCTGTATCAAAGCATATTAAATGCAAAGTTGACTGGAAGGAAGAATTTGGGTAGGAAAAGGTGCACAAGCAACAGGGATGACCGCAAGCTTGAGAATACAGTCAAGCAAAGCTGATTCAAACACTTGTGAGAGCTTCACAAGGAGTGGACTGAAGCTGGAGTCAGTGCATCAAGAGTCACCACGCTCAGACGTCTTCAGGAAAAGGGCTACCAAGCCACTTCTGAACCAGAGACAACATCAGAAGCGTCTTACCTGGGCTGTGGAGAAAAAGAACTGGACTGTTGCTCAGTGGTCCAAAGTCCTCTTTTCAGATGAAAGTAAATTTTGCATTTCATTTGGAAACAAGGTCCCAGAGTCTGGAGGAAGAGTGGAGAGGCACAGAATCCATGTTGCTTGAAGTCCAGTGTGAAGTTTCCACAGTCAGTGATGATTTGGGCTGCCATGTCATCTGCTGGTGTTGGTCCACTGTGTTTTCTGAAGTCCACAGTCAACGCAGCCATCTACCAGGAAATTTTAGAGCACTTCATGCTTCCTTCTGCTGACAAGCTTTATGGAGATGCTGATTTCATTTTCCAGCAGGACTTGGCACCTGCCCACACTGCCAAAGGTACCAAAAGCTGGTTCAATGACCATGGTGTTACTGTGCTTGATTGGCCAGCAAACTCGCCTGACCTGAACCCCATAGAGAATCTATGAGGTATTGTCAAGAGGAAGATGAGACACCAGACCCAACAATGCAGATGAGCTGAAGGCCACTGTCAAAGAAACCTGGGCTTCCATACCACCTCAGCAGTGCCACAAACTGATCACCTCCATGCCATGCCAAATTGAGGCAGTAATTAAAGCAAAAGGAGCCCCTACCAAGTATTGAGTACATATACAGTAAATGAACATACTTTCCAGAAGGCCAACAATTCACTAAAAATGTTTTTTTTATTGGTCTTATGAAGTATTCTAATTTTTCTTGAGATAGTGAATTGGTGGGTTTTTGTTAAATGTGAGCCTAAATCATCACAATTAAAAGAACCAAAGACTTAAACTACTTCAGTCTGTGTGCATTCAATTTATTTAATTCACGAGTTTCACAATTTGAGTTGAATTACTGAAATAAATGAACTTTTCCACGACATTCTAATGTATTGAGATGCACCTGTATATGCTTATTACCATGAATAAGTGGCAGCACCATATAAAGAGTTTTCCCACCACACATAGTATAACTGCACAGTCATGTGTGTACAGGAGTACAGGAGTGGGCTGAGAACGCAGCCCTGTGGAGCACCAGTGTTGAGGGTCAGCGGAGATGAAGTGTTGTTGCCCATTCTGACCACCTGACTTCTGCCTGTCAGACAGTCCATGATCCAGCTGCACAGAGATCTGTTTAGTCCTAGAGTCTGGAGCTTCGCAACCAGTGTGGCAGGCACTATGGTATTGAATGCGGAGCTATAGTCCACAAACAGCATCCTCACATAGGCGTTCTTGTTTTCCAGGTGGGAGAGAGCAGTATGCAGGGTGAAGGCAATGGCATCGTCTGTGGAACGGTTGCTGCGATATGCAAATTGCAGCGGATCCAGTGAGGCAGGCAGCACAGAGCAGATGTAGTCTCTGATGAGTCTCAAAATGGTATAGCATAGACTACAAACAAGAATATGAATGAATACTTTCATAAACCTAAAGGAATACAATATTCAGGTCAAGCTCAAGGGATAATGGGCTATTATTTAGTATACAGAATACATTATTGGTGATCAGGCACTCCTAAAAGAGCTCCAGAACTTTTAGCACATGGAATAAGAGAAGGAATTAAAATAGCACCAGAAAAATATGAAAATCAAACTATAGATTTACCTTCTATAGAAACTTATGAGGATCAATCATTAATAATAGTAGATCTCTTTTGGATTTTTGATCTCTTTTGAAAAGAACGACTATTGCCTATTTACCAATTAGATGAAAAGGAATATGCGTACCAGTAAAACTACTATAAGAAATTGCCTTGATACAAATAGGGAACTAAAGTTACAAATTAACAAAATATAAAAACAGAGCCTAAGATGTATGTAGATTCAACTGGACAACAATTTAAGGAAAAAGATAACATTAAAATAGGGTTTGAATCAATATTTATCTGGATCACACAAAACAAAACTACAGAATGGATTAATTATATAATCAACAAAGATTTATTAATTATACAGATGATGCTTTAACTGCATTAGGAGAACAGGCACACGAAATAACTAGAATGACTTGGCAAAATAAACAAGCACTCAATTGGTTATAGATTGAAGAAATTTATGTAAAGATGGAAAAATATTTAGTGAAATTATGAATAAATAAAAAATGTAAGAACTGAAATTTAGGCAAATGTCTTGCCTTCTACTTTAAATATCAAAGGTGCTGAAAATCTAGTACAAACTTTCATCACCTCCCTGACTAGACAACTGAAACTCTCTTTACTATGGCCTGCCCATCAAGACGATTCATCAACTTACATTCCAAACTCTGCTGCTCAACTATTCCAAGAAATTCTCTCACATCACTAACATTTTACATACACTTCACTCTGGCTGACTGTCATATGTCATATTCAATGTAAGTCATTCAGTGTCACATTCAGTCTTGCTCCTGTGAAAATCTCAGATCTCAATTATCCCTAAAGCCCAGCTTGCACACTCAGTCCCTCTAACTCTGTATGAAACCGGCATTCAGATTAACAGGGCTTTCTGCACATCTGGGGCCTCATTTATAAAATGTTGCGCAGAAACTATCCTAAATTTGATCTTACGATCATTTCTAAGATATGCGTACGTGCGATTCATAGAATGAACGTGCGAACAGAAAACGCACGTACGCGTCTCTTTCAGATGTGAAATCTATGAATCGCAAATGATCTTGAACTTGCGCGCAACTGAATGGTTTCAGCTCTCTGCTTTGTAAACGACTCCTCTAATTAATGTCATTAACATATAAAAGATCACCAATCATCATAATTTAGAACAGCAAGCTGCAAGAACAGCTTATATTTAAAAAAACCTGCAATACTCCGAGAATAAAAAGTGCGTACGTCTGCTCAGACCCTGACGTGACGCCAAGCACTTCTCCACGTCAAAGACCGTTTTTATAAATATGAACGTTGGCGTGGATTTAAGCGTACGCACACTCTAAGATCAAATCTGAGCGTACGCACGCTTTATAAATGAGGACCCTGCTCACACACAGAAACTCCATCCCTCACATCCACACATGATTATAAGTCTGACTTCAAAACATTTTCTGGAGCAGAGGTTTGAGATTGAGGATTTGTTATAGAGCAGATTGTGTGACTGATTTAGCATTATTATATAATTGTTAATTATTTGTGTTTTGAAGATGACCAAAAGTGTTATGGGTTTGGATTGTCATAAGAGTGCATAAATTACAAAATGTTTTTTTTTTTTTACTATCCCTTTAAATACATTTAGCCGTGTGATGGACTGGCCATTTGTCCATGGAGTTTCACTGCTTTTTTGCTGTTGGAATTGAACTGCTGTGTCATCTGGCCAGAGGAGAAATGGCCCCCCGACTGAGCCTGGTTTCTCCCAAGGTTTTTTTCTCCGTTCTGTCACCAATGGAGTTTTGGTTCCTTGCCGCTGTCGCCTCTGGCTTGCTTAGTTGGGGACACTTCATTTCCAGCAATATCGTCGACTTGATTGAACAGATTTTTTTTGAACTGAACTTAGCTGGACGATGCCATCACTGAATTCAACAATGAAATGCCTTTAACTGAAAATTGAGTGTTTAATCTTGTCATTTTACATTATTGACACTATTTTCCCATTTTGATATTGTGCAGTTGCTTTGTCACAATTTGTATTGTTAAAAGCGCTATATAAATAAAGGTGACTTGACTTGACTTGACTTGGCTTTGGCCTGAGATAAGGGATCAGCTCCAGTAGGCCCAAGAGTATATATATATATTCATATTAATATTCTAGTTATGCTCAGAGCTGAACATAACTAGAATAATATTTCCATGCTTTCCCTGATCATAAATTCGAAGTTGCCTGGTATTTCCAATGTTCCACAATCAGTAAACCTATCCAGATATTACAACATTCAATTGAAATCAACTTGACAAAATAATAAGCTAAAGAACAACTAGAATCAATGGAAACAAGTAATTTTGTTTGGTTTTATTTCAGTTTATTTATAATATTCCACTTACGATGTTGCAGGTAGATAATATATAATATTCCACTTACGATGTTGCAGGTAGAAGTTTGGCTAATATTTTTATTTAGAGGAATCAACACATGAAATTCAGTGACACCTCTACATAGTCGAAATTAGAGGGAATCTACCACAACCAATCAATATTTGAAACTACATCAAAGATGACGGTCAGGTATGGCCACAGGAGTACATATGCACAAAAGAAAATAAAAAAACTTTTGGTGAAGTATAAAGAGATGAAGGATGCAAATAAAATAAATAGTCATGAAGGTGACAGTCAGATGTAGCCCGGATTCAGCTGCGGTGTGAACGTAGCCTTGATTTCACACAGCATTTTTTTTTGCCACACTCTAAGAGAATCTAACAGTCTTACATTTGTGTATCTATGTGAAAAGGAAAAAAAGTATTACACTGACAAGAAGCAAAACTAGCTATTTTGTACAGCTAAAAATAGCTGGACGCGGATGAGACCGGAAGCCAGTCCCATAAAAATTACAAATAGCCACCACCCATTTTTACTGCAAGAATAAGGTGGATATGTGAACCTAATTTTCCACTGAAGGCATGTGAAAGGTTTCTCTCCAGTGTGAACTCATGTGATCCTTAAGGTTTTCTTCTCTTGAGCAACTCTTTCCACAGTGATTGCACATGAACGGTTTCTCTCCGATGTGAATTTTAACACGTTTCTTAAGGTGTTTCTTGTCTGTGAAACACCTTTCACACTAATGACATAAAACTGTTCTCTCTTGAATGAATCCTCATGTGATAATTAAGGCTTTCTTTATATCTAAAACCCATTCCACATTGATCACATATGAACGGCTTCTCTCCAGTGTGAATACTCATGTGGGAATGAAGTTGCTTTTTCTGTATAAAACTCTTTCCACACTGAATGCATTCAAATGGATTCTCTCCAGTGTGAATTTTCATATGAGTCTGAAGGTTTCCTTTTAATCCGAAACTCTTCCCACACTGTTGGCAGGTGAAAGGCTTCTCTCCAGTGTGAACTTTCATGTGGGCATTAAGGAGTTTTTTCAGTGTAAAACTCTTTCCACACTGAAAACATTTGAATGGCTTCTCTTCACTGTGAGTTCTCATGTGAATCCTAAGACCTCCATTTCGTATGAAACTCTTTCCACACAGTTCGCAGGTGTAAGGTCTCTCTCCCATGTGAATTCTCATGTGGGCATTAAGGTTTTTTTTCTGTGTAAAACACTTTCCACACTGAGAGCATATGATCGGCTTCTTTTCATTGTGAATTTTCATGTGGACTTTAAGGCTTTCTTTTTGATTGAAAATTTGCCCACCCTGTTGGCAGGTGAAAGAGCTCTCCCCAGTATGGATTTGCATGTGGGAATTAATGTTGGTAGTTGGTATTTTTTGAGCTTCTTTTCGTGAGGTAATCTTTTCAGTCTGCGAGGAATTAATTGATTTTTCTTCAGTTTTGAAGTCATGATGTTTCTCATTTTGATCTTTCTCTTCTGTTTCATTCAGTTCTTCACTCTCTTCTTTCAGTGCTATCAGGTCTGAGGTGAAATAAGAAAAATACAAGTTCAAACCAGTTTAATTGCACAAAGCAACAGAAATCAAAACATTTAGGGCCTGTTTACACCTGGTCACTTCATGCTTTTTCTCTGATCGGGTATCTATCTGATTTGTTAAAACGTTTCCATTTACACTTGGCCACATAAATGTGTCTTCGCAAAACGGATATAAATCCGTTCTTCAATTCCCGCGCCATATGCAAATTTAATGGAGTTCATGTCAATGAAAGCAATAGATATCCGCTGCATTTTATTAATTATCAGCTAATTTCAATATCAGAGACTGCAACAGGAGAGAGCGCGGCATCAGCACTGGAACGATAGGTTCTCACTACTTTTAATGAAAATCATTGTGTGTTGAGTGTCTGCGACTTACTTTCAGTTTCATTCACGGCAGTTTGCACGTCGGCTTGCTGAAGAGATACTCAGCTACTCATCTGCGGTGACGCTTGTTGCATTAGCACTGTCATATCTGACTATAACATGCCATATAGCCTATAACGCTCTCACACATTTATTATTTTAACATTTTGGGAGGAGTAAAATTAGCATATGTAGTTTCAACAACCAGATGCATTTACACTTGTCCAGTTTCGTCTGGAATGCGTTCCAGACCCCCTCCTGAAGTGTTTTGAGCGATCGGATTTATATCCGCCTCAAATGCATTTCGGAGGGCATTTACACCTGGTCTTTTCAGGATCGGATAGCTATCCAATCAGAAAAAAACGCATTAAGTGACCAGGTGTAAACAGCCCCTTAGACTAGTGCTGTCAGTCAGTTAAAAATTAACTAATTAATTGCACATATTCAGTAATTAATCACATATTAATCTTTTTTCCCCCAAAGATTTATTTTGGGCATTTTTGCCTTTATTATGACAGGACAGTAGCTAGACAGGAAGCGGGAGGGAGGGAGGGAGAGGAGAGAGAGAGAGAGAGAGAGAGGAGATAGGGAAAGGTCCGTGAGCCGGCACATACACATACATGCATATATACACACACACGCATTATATATATATATATATATATATATATATATATATATATATATATATATTATATATATAGTATATGTCATAATTTCACATTTATTTTCCTAATTAATATAGAAACAACAGTAAGATTGCGTATTTAAAATATATAGTGTCATAGCAACTTTTTACCAAGTAGCCTATTATTAATGAAGACCGGTATCATTGATTCCAATAATGTTACTGATGTCACTATTAAATACATTTCCCTCAATTTTAGCCATTATTGCTGCATAATTGAAAGTCATTATTTTTAACATTTCAAAGACTTTTAAAAGAAAATAGTGAACTTAAAACAATCTTCACATAAGCCATCATTTGCATATGCATATGCATAAACTATAAATTGAATGTAGATTAATTTTTATTCAAGCTATAAAATTTAATCAGCAAGCAGTGCAAAGCAGTGAGTGATTTCTTTTTCTTTTATTTACATTAATGACAAACTGCAACAGGTTTCACTTTAATGCTGCATTCCCAGCCTGGTTTCATTGTTTATGCATAAGTATATGCATGTAATATTTACAAGCATAAAACATAAATTTTTTAAAGTTTTGATTGATGCTGAAACGTACAATTTGCACGTATTACACCTTTTAAAGCATGAAATTATTACGCATTTACAGCAACAAAAAAAAAAAGTTAAATATTATCAAATATGTGTGTATCACTGCATTTTTATCATTTTATCTATAAACAGCTGGCTAATGAGAGATCTGTAACCTTAGTCTGTATAAAAGGTGTTTATTGTGAGAACGATACACTTGGCACTGCTCGAGATTCAGGTGAGTATGGAAACTTGTTTCTGCCACAGAATGTTTTTTTTTAAAAGACATCTGTGACTATCACAATTGCAAGATTACATCTTACAAGTCAGAATTGCGAGATGTTATTTCGCAATTGTGAGAAAAAGTTACAATTATTTTATCAACTTTTTCAAGTTTTATTCTGTGGCAGGAACAAGCTTCCATTTGCGAGAGCGTGTCTGCAAACAGCGAGAATGACAAAAGGCTGTAAGGAAAGCGTGTGTGGAAAGCCCTTAAATGAAGATGGCTTGGACGTGTTTTATGTAAATAACTAATCTTGTGCACACGCTCATTTAGAATTATGCAAATTCACTAACATCAGAACGATGTTAAGAACAAATTCATGTACGTACGAATGTTTTGTGAATTAGGAGATTATTCAAGAGAAGTTCTCCTGAGCATACAAATATGAAATAACCCACGTAATTATTAGTGAATGAGTGCCAATAAGTTTATAAAATGAACACGAATGATCCCACATCCAACCTTGTCTCAAATGCAGCATAGAAGCAGTGCTGTCTCTTTAAGACCTGTTGCACGTGACGCTGATCTGAGACACATCTGATTTTCTCCCAGTTCTTTATGGTCATTTACATATTTTTCACTCATTTAAGACCGTGTTTACGAGGCCACTACTCAGAGACCTGCTTTAAAGACAGTGCTGCAGTACCAAATTAACTTCTCTTTTGCATCTCATCGTCCTTGATAGCATGTTCATATAGTCTACTGAAACACTATACAAAGGATTCCAGGAAAAACATGGATCCTGCATTAACTGCATTAAATATTTTTAACACAAACTGGGAAGAAAATGTAATCACACAACCAAAGGGATAGTTCACCCAAAAATTAAAATCCTGTCATTACTTACTCACCCTCATGTCGTTCTAAACCCGTAAGACCTGTGTTCATCTTCGGAACACAAATTAAGATATTTTTTATTAAGTTTATTAATACCCATTTGAGTGATTCTGAGAAAGTAAAGTTGACAATAATGAAAAAAACAAATTGGCTCTAAACATTCATATACAAAATTATTCAATTTCCAAAAGTCAAATTTGGTGCAGAATCTTTTATTCTTTTTAACCTCCAATAAACACTGCTTGTATGTGCCTAGAAGCTTCTGTAACATCTCTACTACAATCTCCTCACCTGACAAAGCTTCCAGATCACCGATAAACTTTGGTTTTCACATTGCCACTGCCTTCTTCAAATTCCACTAGATATTTTCAATCAGATTTAAATCTGGAGAATGAACAGGACTCTCAAGAACATTCTTCAGGGTTCTTACTAGGGATGTGCGGGTCTAGTCGACTAAACGGTACAGCTCCTACTAGTCGACACTGAAAACAATAGTCGACTACACGAGAGAGAAAAAAAAGATGATTTTATCATTCAAATTACCATCATTTTAACGTTACATTTAAAACATTTGAAAGAACAGTTAATATACAACTTGAAAAAGAATACATATCAAAATATTTAAATATATAAATATTTTTAAAAGCGTATCTGGGCGGGAACTATAATTTTACCTCACATGCGTTTTCTTCATGTCAGTTGACAAGCTCCACGCGAAAGACCAGCAAGGTGTGGGATTATTTTGAATTAGAAGGAAATGGAAACGTTTTTTGTAAACTGTGTAATGTCAAATTGGCTTACAATAACTTTACTGGAGCTATGCGTAATCATATTCAATACAGGCATGTGTTAGCTTGGAGTCTAGCCAAAGCCAAATGTCAATCATGTCATACACTACAACCTGCCGCTGCGGTCCGCGATCCTATCCGCGCTGTCTATTCCTCTAAATGAAGACCCACTTCGGTGGTGCTGCGGGATTTACAGGCTCTTTTCAAACTGTCTGCTTGCTTGTAGTTATCTCTCTGCGTGCCTGTGACTTCAGTTCCTGCCGAGCGCGTTTTGCAGAATCGCCTCTAGTCCCGTCTTTCGCCAGACCACGTTAACATGTTAAATTCACTGAACAAATGCGCACAGTCTGAGTAAGTAAAACGAGCTTTGTTTTGTTTTTAGACAATATAGCCAACATGAAGTACATTTTTAAAAACCGTTTTAATGCTATTCCTTGATAAACTTTCCTATTGTTTTAAACTTTTGTTAATATGCGTTTTAATATGTTGGCTAACGTTATATGAAAATGAAGAATTCTGTCAGTCTATTGATTGATTTTCAATTTCTGCATTGCTCCTGCCGATCTGAATAAATAAGCTATGCACTGGTTTATGAAGAGTGTATGCTCTTCCTTTTTTTCTGTTTAACGTCCGCCTAAAATTAATTGATGATAACGCGAGGCAAGCATACGCATAATCGTGACCTATTTATTTGCAGAATTCATTGAGGGATTTGACAGTGTGATTCAAAGATTAAGTGTTTCAATTGTATGCTGTTACATAGACACACGCACAGTTGTTTTTTTTGCCATTTTTTGGGGGTTTCTAGCTTTTAGACTAGTCGACTAGTCGGATACAAAACTTCCGTTTAAACGACAGTCAAATTAGTCGTAGCGCACATCCCTAGTTCTTACACCTTTTCCAAAGTCAAATTCAAGCACTTTCAAGGTGTATTTTCAAGCTTTTCCAGCACTTACAACTGTGGTAAACTAGCTGTTTACATACATAGGCCTACTTAAGTTCTTCACTTTAAATCAAATGTTACTGTGCTTTTAAAAACCACCTGTCTGGATTGCATATAACATTGCCTAATATAAATAGCCAACATTCATTATATAAATAATCTAATTTTAAAAAACAAAGAATTTACAGGGAATCTTAAGGATTAAAAAAAAAAAAATGTAAGGCTTTTTAAAGTCGGCATGAAATCAAAATTGACTATTCTTATTTTTTGATGGAATACTGTAGTGTTTATTATAAAGAATTTGTCCGTGCACTTCATTATTTTTTAAAAATTCATGTGCCCTCATAATCTTTAATCAAAAACGTTAACCTCCCCTCCCCCTCAAAACGACTCCTCTACTCTTCTGGTCACGAGTGATGGCGCAAGGGCGGAGCTAGTGATGTGAGGGGTAAACTACAGGCTGATGCTTCACTTTATAGCACTGACACCAGTCATGAGGGAGTACGTTAACCTTAAACACTGAAAGGAGATATATATATACTGTATACAGTATATAACAACAACAACAACATTACTCTTAGGACATCGCACACTAATTTGTTTCATGAATATGATTTAACCTGATGGAGGATGCGCTCAGTCATTCAGGCACTCTCTCTCTCTTTCTCGTGCTGTTTAGGCATGTTTTGTGCCATTGATCGTCATCCCTAATAATTAAAACATTTATTCATGCTTGGGTGTCGGCGGTGAATCCAGTGACGAGAAATCCCCCACCACTAACTGCAAACTGGCATTTCAGATCTGCCTCCATTTTCCAAACTTCCAACGATCCAATCAATTCCTGAAGGACGAAATCAAGTCCTGCCCTCTCATTTCAGATGCCGTTTCACTCGGATATACGTCACAGTAGAGAAAAAAGGACGATCGCAACTTCTGTTTCATGCCGACTTTAAGACCTGAACAAATAAAATTAATATTGTATCAGTGGAGCAGGGCAATGTCTATGGTAACGTATTAATGACTGGTACCATAAAATAACTGCAAAAAGCATGATTTGCAGTTCAAATACAGGTTTTTCACAAATACAAAAAGTTTTATATAGTGATAAACCTCACATTTCAGCCTACTTTAAACTATTTTTAAGAAAAGAAATTAGTCAAAAGTCTAAAATATTTTCTCAATTTAAAACACACACACACCTTTCTTTGTTAATATTTTGGATTTTTGAAGGCACATTAGAGATTTTCACATTGTTCTGAACAAAAACAGCAATTTGCCAGCAGGTGGCGCTATTGGAGCAGCAAAAATACAACGGTTTCCCCAGAAACGACTGCATATGAACCAGCACTAGGCTCATTAATGCTACATTATATGTAGGCAAGATGAAATTAAAATGCCATCAAAACTTTTCTGAGGGCAGTCGGTTCCCTACAGAGATACTTTCATATCAAAACACCCGCGCCTTTGAGATGGCCAGGTTCAAATTATGGCCAAAGCACCCAAGCCACATGTCTGAGAACCCTTCAAAAGCCTTTATCATGTTTGTTGCATTGTCTGTGGTTATGTAGACCATTTTTTTTGTTGATCCCCCATTCTTCCAGCATATTCTTAAAAAACTTGTTGATGTGAGCTGAGTGATCTTCTGGGAAGAAATGAGTTTCGAGGCAGTTTGATTCCAGTTGCCAGTCTGGGGTGAGGTAATGGATAGTAAAGCTTATGTAGGCTTGACCACCGCTTTCACTAGTCCAGAGGTCAATAGTTGCAGCAAACCATGTTCCTTGAGCTAATTTTTTTTACAACACCAGCTTTGACCTGGTTGTACAGGTTTAGTATTTCAGTTTTGGAAAAAAAATAAAAAAATAAACGCGATCTGCGATAAAGCGGACTCGCTTCCCTTGGTCAAAATCAAGGGGTCGAGGGTCTGTCCATAGGGTCTGTTAGAGACTCATGCTCCACGCTGCTGCTTGAACTGAGGTGCTATAGCGATCTATCACTTCACATTTAAAAGCGTGAAAATGCCATTCATTGTTTGAATTTCGAGATAGAATGTACAGGGTTTGAAAGCTGATATAATCGGCCCTGATCTTTGGCTGATTTTGAACAATCGACTGATGGCCGATACTGATTATTGGCCGATACATCAATGCATCTCTACTGATGGAGTACAGGAGTGGACATTTAATTTCTGGCAATATTGTTGAATTGACTGATTGCACAGACACTATTAGAAGAGAGCCGAACTGGACGATGACATCACTGAATCAATGATGAACTGACTAACTGGAAAATGAATGTTATTGTCCTCTAGCATTATTGAAAAACTATTATCCAGTTTGACACTGTAAAGCTGCTTTGACAATCTGTATTGAATAAAGTGCTATATAAATAAAGGTGACTTTTTAAAAATCCTCTAGTGTGCGGCCAGCTTCAGTCAAAATCTGGCAGTGACAGAAGATTTGGCGCAATCCTGCAGTGTGACTTCTATGGCGAGTGTCTCTGTTTGTCAAGAAAAGCCATGATCAGAATTAATGCTAGAGATCTCTTCTATCCGCCAAAAAACGCTCACAGAACTACTTTGTTTAGGCTACTTCTGTAAGAGTGAGTTCAGCTTTGAAAAAGAAAACCAACCTGTTTGTTCCTCAGTATCTTCATGTTTGACTCTGAATTCTTCTTCAGTCCTCAAGTCTTCTTTCTCCTCTTTAATAAACACAATCTTTGTTTGTTCCTCAGTATCTACATGTTTGACTCTGAATGTTTCTTGAATCTTCATGTCTTCAATCTCCTCTTTAATAAACGCCATCTTTGTAATATTGTCACGTGGATCTCTGCGGTTTCTTTAGGAGTTTTTTTCTGTGTGTTTGGACACTTTCCTGTTTAAGATCAGAATAATTAACAGAAAGAAAAATAAATCCAAACTGAATCTCTGGGTGCATCTCAATCAGCTCCCAGTAGTCAGTACACTGGTAATGGAGTCAGTTGAGTGAGTTAATGGCCTTAAATCACCTGATAAGACAAAAAAAAAAACAACAACCAAAACTAGCATTCATAGTAATTGTATTTAAAAAAAAAAAAAATATTTTCTGATTTGTAGATTATATTTAATAGATTCCACTCATTTACATTTATACATTTAGCAGACGCTTTTATCCAAAGCGACTTACATTCAGGTTATACTTTTTTTGTGTTCCCTGGGAATTGAACCCACAACCATTTGCGCTGCAACGCAATGCTCTACCACTGAGCCACAGGAACTCATGAAAACATTTGCAGTTGGTTTATAAAAGTTGTTATTAAACATCTCGTTGTTTAATTCTCGTTGCTGTTTTGAGCAGCAGGGGTCCGTTCTTCGTACGTCGCTAACTCAGTTAGCTGGATTTGATTGTTGATGATTTCGCTTGATCTTGAATCATTTGGTTCTTCGAAGCTCATCCTGGACTTGCTGTCATAGCAACAGGTCCATAAGATTAAACCTGCTCGGGAGCAGCTTATTTCATGTAAACAGGATTAGATCGCATCTTTTTAAGCAGAACTGATACTTAAAATCTGTCCCAGCCACTGCTACTTTATTATAAGAGTACCCTGCTGGTCCAGGGACAATAATTTAAAATAAAAATTATTTAAAAATGAATTTGAAAATAAGATAATGTTGTGTAGTCTATAATACTATAGACACAGACAGTTTTACTCATTGAAAGATTTATTAGTGATGAAATAATTACTTTATAACTGTATTGGAGTCTTACACACATGCTATACAGTTAATCTGAGCCGTGCATTAATTTGAGTGATGACAGATATTATGGGATGTGGCTTGATGGAGCGCAGGAGATGCAGATAACATGATCTTTAAGAAACTGTAATTAATGCTGTCACGTAACAAATCTGTTTCAAAGATAAAATTAAATGAATTGCTAATTACAACACTGAAGTAAAAATGTAAAGCCTACACAAATGCTAGAAATCGTGAATATAAATAATTGGGAACCATGTAAAAAATAATACAAATAAATTAAAAACATTTCATTTATCTATTATAACATTTATGTAGTTTTATTCGCTTGGCTGTTTCCTTATAAAAGTCCAGAAATTTGTCAACTCTTTCGTCAGGTGTCTTTTTTAATGATATGATGTCATTACGTTGGCGTCTTGACGCCAGCCAATCGCTGCATTGCTGATCGTGGTTTCGAGTATCGATACCAGTGTAGCCAACTTAGCGACTTTGTCGCTAGATTTAGCGACTGCGACTAGCGACAAATCTAGCGACTTCTTGGACAAACCTTAGCGAGTCTCTTTGACTGAGAATCTCTCGCTGGTACTACCGCACGAGAGCGAGATCTTGCTTTCACAGCGCGCGCACCTCTCTCTCTCTCTCGCTCTCTCTCTCTCTCTCTCTTTCTCTCTCTCCTCTCCTCTCCTCTCCTCTCTCTCTCTCTCTCTCTCTCTCTCTCTCCTCTCCTCTCCTCTCTCTCTCTCTCGCTCTCTCTCTCTCTCTCTCCTCTCTCTCAAGATTCAAGATTCAAATAGCTTTATTGGCATGGTGAAATAAATATTTACATTGCCAAAGCTTTAATAACAATATAAATAATAAAATAATAATGAAAAAAAAAAAAAAAAAATAAATAAATAAAAAAAAAATCCGTCTTCTAATATTTCTAGAAGTTCCTCTAGGTATCATATGGTGAGTGTTGGTAGTTGTGTCCCGCTGGAGGCTCTTTCGTCGTGACAGGACCTCACGTACCTGGCGGCCAGGTTTGAGCTTGCTGGGCTTTCTCCGAGCAGGTATGGGAGTTTATCCAGATTTGGTTTCTGATGGAAGTCTTTGTGGTGAGTTGTGAAATGGGGATAGAAAGTGTCCCTAATTTGGTCATATTTAGTGCAGGATGTCAGGAAGTGCAGCTCTGTTTCCACTTCATCTCCTGTGCAGTGGGGACACAGCCGGTCTTCTTTTGGTAGCCAGGTCTGTCTGTGTCTGCCTGTCTCTATGCTGAGATGGTGTTGACTGAGTCTGTACATGCTCAGGACTTTTCTCAGTTTAGGGTCACTCACTGTACTCAGGTATCCTGCCAATTCATATTCTCTCTTTAGGGCCAAATAGCATTCCAATTTACTTTGTAGGGCTGTTGCGTCTCTCCAATGTTTCAGGTATTTTTCTTTTTGTGCTTTAATTATTTGGTTTGGTCTGGCTAAGTTTTTATTCTCAGTCAGACCTGTTGTGGTTTGTGTAGTCAGCTCTAAGACCAATTGTCCGAGGGCGTTTCTCTCTGGTGTCAGCTCTTGGTAGTTCAGGGCTTTGTGATGAAGGGTCTGTTTATCACTATTTTTTAGGTGGGCATGGAATTTAATAGCCCTTTTTTGAATTGTGATTATAAGTGGGTATAATCCTAATTCTGCTCTGCAGGCATTATTTGGGGTTTTGCGCTGCACTCGGAGCAAAACTTTGCATAGTTCGGTCTGCAGAGTCTCTATTGGGTGTTTGTCCCATTTAGTGAACTCTTGGTTTGTGAGTGGACCCCAGACTTCACACCCGTAGAGTGCGATGGGTTCTATTACTGATTTGATTATTTTGATCCAGATTCTGATTGGGATGTCAATTTTAATATTTCTCTTAATAGCGTAAAAAGCTCTCCGTGCCTTGTCTCTCAGGTCGTTCACAGCTTTGTTAAAGTTCCCTGTGTTGTTAATATTTATGCCAAGATAAGTGTAGTTCTGCGTGTGCTCAAGGAGCATGTTGTCTAATTTAAAACTATGATGTTGGTCTTGGTGGCTGGGTCTTTTTTGGAAAATCATTATTTTAGTCTTTTTGGTGTTAACTGACAGAGCCCATGACTGACAGAAGCTGTGCAGGAGGTCTAGATGCTGCTGTAGACCCTCTTTAGTGGGAGACAGCAGCACCAGATCATCAGCAAACAGGAGGCATTTGACTTCAGTGTCTAGTAGAGTAAGACCGGGCGCTGCAGACTGATCCAGAGCTCTCACTAACTCATTTATGTATATATTGAACAGTGCAGGACTTAAGCTGCAGCCCTGTCTCACTCCACGACACTGAGGGAGGAATTCTGTGTGTTTGTTACCAATCTTAACAGCAAATTTGTTGTTTTTGTACATTGATTTGATGATATCATATGTTTTTCCTCCGATGCCGCACTGGATTAATTGAAGAAAAAGACCTTCATGCCAAATGGAGTCGAAAGCTTTTTTGAAGTCAATAAAGCATGAGAAAATTTTGCTTTTGTTTTGGTTGATTTGCTTATCGATTAAGGTATGGAGAGTGTATATATGGTCTGATGTGCGATATTTTGGTTGGAAGCCAATTTGACACTTGCTCAGGACATTTCCGTCTCTAAGAAAATGGGCTAGTCTGCTGTTTAGGATTTTGCAGAAAAGTTTCCCTAGGTTGCTGTTTACACATATGCCACGGTAGTTATTGGGGTCAAATCTGTCTCCGTTTTTATGGATTGGGGTGATAAGGCCTTTGTTCCAGATGTTGGGGAATATACCTGAACTAAGGATGATATTGAAGAGCTTGAGGATGGCTAATTTGAATTTGTGCTCTGTGTATTTTATCATTTCATTTAGGATGCCATCGACACCACAGGCTTTTTGGGTTTTCAGGGTTTGTATTTGGTCTAATAGTTCAGCTAGTGTAATTGGAGAGTCTAAGGGGTTCTGGTAGTCTTTGATGGTCGACTCTAAAACCTTTAGTTTTTCGTACATTGCATTTTGTTCCCGATTGTTTTCTATATTACTAAAAAGGTTGGAGAAGTGGTTTATCCAAACATCTCCGTTCTGGATGGCTAGTTCTTGATGGTAAGATTTGTTGAGTGTATTCCAATGTTTCCAGAAGTGGTTGGATTCTAAGGATTCTTCAATTTCTTTGAGTTGACTTTTTGTGTTTTGTTCTTTTTTCTTTCTTAAAGTATTCCTATATTGTTTAAGTTTTTCATGATAGAGATGACGGATGTTCTCATTGTCAGCCTCTCTGTGTTTCTGGTTTGATAGGATTCTTACTTCTTTCCTAAGTCTTTTGCAGTCATTGTCAAACCATCTCTCAGTGGCATGTGGTCTTTTTGCTTTTCTTTTTGTGGTTTTTAAATTGGATAATGTTGCTGAGACCTCAAATATTCTGTTCAGCTTGTCTACTGCTAGGTTTGTACCTTCACTGTCGTGCGGGAAAGGAGTGGCGAGGAATTGATCTAATAGGACTTGAATTTTTGTTTGACCAATTGTACTTAGATATGTATCTTTACTGTCTTGTTTCCATCTATACGTGTTTCTAAGTGAGTGGAGCTGGGTTTGTTTAGATGTTTCTTGGTTGGGCGTTGCTCTGGTTAAGTAGAGGGTTATTTTACTATGGTCTGATAGTGGGTTTAGTTGGCTGACTGTGAACGCTCTGAGGGAGTTTGGGTTAAGGTCTGTAAGAAAATAGTCGACTGTACTGCTACCAAAAGCTGAGCTGTAGGTGTATCTACCGTAGGAATCTCCTCTTAGTCTGCCATTGACTATGTACATACCTAGTGTGCGACACAGATGAAGGAGATGTGTTCCGCTTTTGTTTGTTGTTTTATCATAATTGTGTCTTCGTGTGTGTATAGGTGGGGGGAGGACGTCACCTCCAGGCAGGTGCTTGTCCCCCTGAGAGTTAAGGGTGTCCAGTTCTTCACCTGTTCTGGCATTTAGGTCTCCACAGACCAGTACGCTTCCCTGTGACTGGAAGTAATTAATGTCTACTTCAAGAATGGAGAAACTGTCTTCATTAAAATAGGGAGACTCTGCCGGAGGGATATAAGTGGCACATAGGAAGATGTTTTTCTCTGTTGCGGTGACTGTACTATTAATTTCTAACCATGTATAGAATTGTCCTGTTTTAACTACTTTGACGGCATGGACAAGATTTGATCTGTACCAAATAAGCATGCCTCCCGAGTCTCTTCCTTGTGTCACTCCAGGCAGTTTAATAGATGGGATGATGAGTTCTCTGTAGTCTTTGGGGCAGCCGGTGGGTCCATCTCTGCTCCATGTCTCCTGCAGGATGATGATGTCTGAATTTTTTATTTCTGAGTTGAAATCTGTGTTTCTGCTTTTGAGGCCAAAGGTAGATGATCTCAGGCCTTGAATATTCCAGCATGATATTATAAATGCTTTGTTGTTCATAGGGTCTTAGTTTTGTTGATAAGTTTTGACCTATGACAGTAGGTGTGAGCAGATGAGGTTGAGCATCTGACGGATGTCGCTTAGCTCTGTTGTTGTGGCTTGCACTGGTGCTGTTGTGGGTTTTCTGCTCACAATCTGAGCATAGCTGTGACTGCCAGGGGCCT
The DNA here is from genome assembly GCA_023376895.1 of Aspiorhynchus laticeps. Taxonomy (NCBI): domain Eukaryota; kingdom Metazoa; phylum Chordata; class Actinopteri; order Cypriniformes; family Cyprinidae; genus Aspiorhynchus; species Aspiorhynchus laticeps. Next base: position 37,582,551 of record CM041805.1, on the reverse strand, counting down.
GCTGTGTATGAGGGGGGTAGGGGGTAGGCAGGAGTGGCTTTGGTCTGGCCTGATTCACTGAATGTGAGGATGTGAGGGCTGGGAGAAGATGCTCAGGTGTTGGCTGGGATGGTCTCAGCATGTGAGAGTGCTGTTGTCTTCTGGATGTTCCCTCTGGGGGTACACTGTGCTTTCTTACAGGTCTGGGTGGAGGTTGTTGGACTCTGTTGCTCCTGGGGGTGCTGTGGCGGTTCCGATTCAGGGCCACGTCTTTGAGGGTCCTGGCGAAGACAGGAACAGCTGTTTTGTACAGATGGACATGGTCGTAGAGGCATGAGAAGTCCAGGGTGGGGTGGTGTGCCAGGTGCACGTTGGGTTTAAGCGCACAGGCACGGGAGAGGTTGGCATTCACCCGCTGGATAGTGTCAGGATGGAAGTCTTTTCGGGGCAGCAGTGTGGAGATGATAATTTTAGCATTTTGGAAGGTGGTTGAGGCCTTTTCAATCACTGTTTGTAATGATGTAGCCACCCTCTCCTGTTTGGCTCTCAGGTCGTTTGTGCCGGTGTGGATTATTATATGGCTTGGGGATCCCAGTTTGTCTACACTTAGTGATTTGAGTGCGCTCTGAGTGTTCGGACACCAGAGTTTGGTCACTCTGTGTTTGGGAAAGAGTTTCTTTTCATCAATAAATTTTCCATTTGAATCAATTAAAAGAGCGATTTCTGGTTTTAGCATTCCTTCTGTTGGTGTGGAGGGGTCGTCTGAGTGTGGTGTGAGGGAAGTGTCTGATCCGAGAGGAGGATTCTGGCTGTGCTGAATCTCTGTTGTTTGGGAGCTGTGATCAGGGTGAGGGGTGTCCTGTTCCACCGGTTCCTCTGATGAGCTGAACTCACTGTGCTGTGCTCCTCTGTCCTGCCTCAGTTCTCTTATTTCCATCCTCATTGCTGTTAGTTGTGTCCTGTGTATCTCAGTCTGTTGTAAGAACTGTGTTTCCAGTGTCTCCAGCTGGGCCCTTAGCCCCTCTCTCACCTGCTGGAGTTCCTTCACCTCAGTCTGCAGTGTAGACAGCTCTCTCCTGAGGCTGTCCCTTTCTCTGTGCTTGGCTGTGGGGCTGTTGCTGGTCTGGTCTGTTGTCTGAACTTTTTGCAAGGAAAAGATCATCTCCTTGAGCTGGACCATTTCTCCCTCTAGCTCTGTGAACCTCTCCCTCATGTCAGTGCAATAGCAGTGTGAATGGGGGTCTTTGGTCTGGTTTATGCTCGAAGGGTCTCTCTGTTCTGTCTGATCCTCATTTGTGTGGATGCGGTGGGAGACTGACTCCTCAGGAGTGATTAGTTGGTCGCTGGTTATGGTCTCTTTCTGTGCTCTGTCTTTGATGCAGAGGAAGTCTTGTTCGAAGAGCCCATTGATGCTCTTTACCACCACTATACCCGTTGTTTTGTAGATATTAACATTGGTGGTAGTTGTGTCTTCCTCACTTCTTATTTTTAGCTGGAAACCCCCACAGATGCCTTTTCTTTCAGCAGAGGGGTAGTGTGTAATGACGGCCTTGTGCCATGCATAGGGCTTGTTGGTGTAGAATATCAGGTTACTTATGCTGCCATCTTTATGTAGGTCTGCAAAAAGTGTTTCTGGGTTGTCAGTCAGTCTTTTGTTTTTGTAGACTTTCCGTGCTGTTTCATTTGTGACATCTTTGGGATAGTGCAGAGCAATGGCCTTCACATATGGGGGTTGTTTAGGCCTAACGATCTGGTTGGAGGCTTCAGAACTCTTCTGAGGGAAGAAGGGGCGGGGCCAAGATGATGCACTGGCCATAGTTGATTTAGAACGTAAACAATCAACTGAATTAACTGCCACTGTTTTGTTTATTTTTGTCTTGGTCAGGATACAAAGTTATTAAAAATTAAAAATAAGTCAAAACGTAGGAAAAATAACTTATACTGATTCAAAAAAAGTCCAGTTGTGTCCAAAATGTCTCTTTGTGTTGTTCCTCTAATTAAAAGCTCACAGAGAGCTATGAAATAGCAGTCTTATTTAAAATGTCTTTACCTTTCTTCTTCTGTAAGGTTTTTCTCTTAGTTGTTGTTTTTTGTTGTTTGATGTTATCTTTTCCAATGAATATCTTCTTCTGAAGACAGTTATCCTGTGAGTATCCTGTGATTAGCTGTGATTTGCTTCTCCTGAACCTCCCTCAGATTCAAGTGCATTTAAAAAAAAATAAAAAATAAAAAAAGGACAAATCTGTCCAAAAATCAAAAATTCAACAAAAGGTTCGTCTAGATGTTGTTTTGTGTTGAATCTAATACTTTTTGAAGATATTTTAAAATTATTATCTCAATTTCTCTCAATTTTTCAGGAGCTCAGTTCATGTATGACTTTACTGTAGAATGTTCACTCTCTCTCTCTCTCTCTCTCTCTCTCTCTCTCTCTCCTCTCCCTCTCTCTCTCTCTCTCTCTCCTCTCCCTCTCTCTCTCTCTCCTCTCCCTCTCTCTCTCTCTCTCCTCTCCCTCTCTCACTCGCTCTCTCCTCTCCCTCTCTCTCTCTCTCTCTCTCTCCTCTCCCTCTCTCTCTCTCTCTCTCTCTCTCTCTCTCTCCTCTCCCTCTCTCTCTCTCTCCTCTCCCTCTCTCTCTCTCTCTCCTCTCCCTCTCTCACTCTCTCTCTCTCTCCTCTCCCTCTCTCTCTCTCTCTCTCTCTCTCTCTCTCTCTCCTCTCCCTCTCTCTCTCTCTCCTCTCCCTCTCTCTCTCACTCTCTCTCTCTCTCTCTCTCTCTCTCTCTCTCTGCTCTATTCTCTGAGGAACAATTTCAGTTCAAATAGATGATGTTGCTTCTCTAATTTTACATGCAAATATAGCCGAACACACGGCACAGGACTTGTCTTTGTCTTATGTTATGTGTATTTGATTTCATCAGAGGACGGCTCGATTATAAATCAGGATTTTTTTTGCAGATTAACATCTTGGAAGGGAGAGTTGGTCTTAAAGGGTCACATTTCAGTCACTATTTCATATTGATCCCGTTGACTGACAACAGAAACAGTAAATTATATAAATGAAAACAGTTTTATTGAGAATTTGGCTAAATTAAAAGACAGTATGTGAGCACAGAGAGACAAACACATGTAAAAGGCAATACAACGCGATGACGTCATGAATATGCTAATGAGCGTATGACGTCGTCTGGCGACATTTAGCGACTTTTCATTGAAAAAAGTTGCCAACACATCTGCCCTTCTCAGGGGACACGAGAACACGCAGTAATCTTAGACAACTTAATCCAGATATTTTAATCTAATACGCAAATTCGTTTGAAGAACCAAATTAGCCAGAGATCAGTTATCAGGATTAGATCTGGTATCTTTCACATCACCTCAGATGTATTAAGCGAGCTACGAAGAACGGACCCCAGGTGTCGACAGATTCAAAACACTGATGCTTTCATCATTTATAAACTGATTCATAACATAGGGTGCAAAATAACAACGTTTCTGTTACTCATACAAAATATATTTAATTAACGACAGTAGATAAAGCACTACAGTGTTACATTCTGCAATAATTTATTTCACAGCTTTTTATACAATTCTCTAAACGAGTTATGTTTATTTAAACGATAAAAAGCACATACCTTTCTTCCATAGACGTGTTTATATCTATGCCTTTCTTCAGTCGCGTCACAGACGCTGCAGCCTTATGACGTCACATCGCTAGACAAAATAAAAGTCTTTTCCGCTGAAATCATATCATTTTAAATTAGAAAACAAATATAGGATGAATTGAAGGTATGATTTTCAGAGCTATCAAAACAGTTGAGATTAGCTTTATATCTAGTCTTATATCTGAATGTAAGCAAATGTGAAGTGCTTTCATGATTATGATTATACATGTATCATGGTCTTCTGATTACAGGATTGGAAAAAAAATTGTAGATCAATATTAAATTTGTGGTTGCAGAGTGATTAAACTGCTTAATTTATTAACTGAAACTTTATGTCATCATATTCCATCTCAGTTTCTCCCTGAAACACACATTTCATCATTATTTGGTTAAAGGGGATTTCATTAAATGGCCAGCACTGTAAAGGATTACATTGATGGTTGGTTTGAAACAGCTGAATGGAAATCTTTAATTAAAATTGTTAAAATAATTTCATCTAAATGTAAATGAAATGTGATTTACCCCTGCTGAAAAAAACAATAGAGCCCTGCCCAAAACACAATAGAAAATGTAATGGATTTAATGGTTATAATGGGAATTGTATTGGTTTTAATGGAAGCTATAATGGTGTCTACTGGTATGTGATGGATTCTATTGGTGGGATGTTAAATCCTATTGGAAAAATGCCCAAAACACACTACAAAAAGGAATTTTGTAATGGTTTTACTGGAAAAAGCTAATGGTTTAATGGTATTTTAATGGAAACCATTGGAATTTCTGTGATGGTTTCTATTGGGCTTCTATTGTTTTTTTAGCAGGGTCTGTATTAACATTGTCTGTGTCTAATTTCTGCTGAAATGTAATTATAATATTAGCGTACTCTCAGATTGCAATTATTGGAAGTATTGATTTATAAACATCATCCTCCCCATATCAGCCCTTTAACGGATACAGTACACTGAAAAGCCTGTGTTTGACCATATTGATTTCTGTTCTTTTGTATGAGCAATTTTGCTTAAAATACTGTTTCTTTAATTGGCAAAAATATGACAACATTCAGTTGTTACTCCTCATTTTTACGTTGAACAGTTCTGTTAATAAATACAAGATGCAATAACTTTATTAAAAAGTCAAACTCTAGAAGTACATCTATCAGAAAAACAAAAAAATACATATTGTTAGTTATTTTAGTGAATTTTCTGCTGATTTTAGTGGTTAAAAGTTTTGATCAAAATACCTATGATTTCTAATTCTATTGATTTGTTTTAAAATTGAAATGGCATTTATCTTACTGGTGACTTTCTAAAGCAACAATTTAATTTTAACCAAAATATTTGAGATGAAACTGAATTATATTTAATATTTAGGAATTATATTTAAAGGCCAGATCATATTTCTTTTTCATATCCAATCATAAATACATTAGCCAAGGAGGCGTTTGAGAGGATTAACCTTTTTTTTCTTCACAAGGTTGGGAAATAACTTGGTTATGTATTTAAAAAACAAAAGATGAGTAACTGTTTTATTACAGTTACATTTGACAGTTTTCTCCAAAGTAATTTAATTGCTCTCAAACCATCTAAACACATGCTTATCCTAACCAAACAGTTTAACTTTACTGCAAAATGAAGCACTGTGTTTTTTGTCTTGTAATGCATTTATTAAAAGTAAATATTAACATCAAAACTATAGGTGTGTTCTGTATTGATTCTAAAACATATTCAGCTATAGATGCACCAATTCACTAATGAAAATACATGTTTTTTGTAAAGTTCTTCAACCGGGATATATAGTGCTATATTACATATATATGTTTTTTTTAAACGGTTAGTTCCAGTCCTGTATTCTGATTGGTCAGCAGCTTTGTTTTATTCATGATACAGTCCTGTATTCTGATTGGTCAGCAGCTTTGTTTTATTCATGATACAGCACGGCTAGGACCGCTTCACCCAACCGTTCTGTGTATCACTGAGCAACAACCTTAACAACATAAATAATCAATAATATAGTGTCAAAACTATTCCATGTATTTCAGTAAAATTAACTGTTTGTTATTTATTTAATGACATATGAGTGACCCCTGCTGGCATTGTGTTGCATCATTCATCTGTAATTCAGTGGAAGCCCACAGTTTCCGGAGTGAGGAGGGAATATTACTGTATTTATTAGTTTTCTGTTTCAGCTATGATGATATGTCCATCAATGTACACTGTAATGATGCTTACAAACTCGCACTGTGCCGCGAATTGGTCTATTTTAAACCAAAACATGGAAAACAGACATATTCTCACGCTGAGAGATAAGCAGATGTATGTGTATGAGAAAATATAATAATAAAAAAAAAAAATTAAAGACAGCAGATGAGAAGAGTTCCCAAAGTTGCGTCCCAAATTATATAAGTAGCAGTTAAGAGGTAATGTTACCAAAAATATTTAAGATCCATCAAATCTGGATTTAAGACATTAAGACTTTTTAAGGCCTTTTATTAGGAAAAAGTTATTTAGCCCTCATACTCTCCTCCCGAGAGTGCAACAAATCCTTACCTCCTAGGTCAAAATGACCCGGAGGGTAAAAATGACACTATCATAAAACGAAACATCTGGTGGAAAAAATGACATAAAATTGCATTTTATGGTTACTGCCACTAGAGGGGCCTATATGATCCTATGGAGATTCTGAACTGAGCCAAACAAGTGAAACATTTAAACTTACTCCAACTTGAAGCTTCATTTTGGAGTTTAGGCATTTCAGATATATATTTAAACATTACAAAATCTTTATTTCTTAAGCATTTGAGCATTTTAAGTTTTAATTTTTTAGGTTTATTTTTGTTAAAGTGCTTGATTTATATAATTCAGAGTAGTAAGTTGAGCAGCAACAACAAAACAATACCATAATGAACTATAACTATTTATTTTGAGAACAACCTGGAAATGGTAATAAACAGGAAAAACTAAAATAAAGAATAGTAATAATAAATCAGTGAATAATATGATTACACGGGAAACAAAACAGTAAAAAATAAATGGTGAAGAATGTTAAACATTCATAACAATGAGCCTCGTGCATCCTTGCACATTTAGCAGAGGACAACTATGGCAAGATGTGCTTTGCAAGGATTTTTTTTTTTTTTTTGCGAAGAATATGACCAATGAACAATATAACCATGTGCCTTACGCATCCTTACAAATTTGGCAGATAACAGTGGTGGTAGCATGTGATTTGCAAGTAAAAGTTTTGCATTTCACACAGACCATGCTGGTTTTGTTGTCTTTTGGGCCACAGTAATGACATCTCTTCCTCTTGAGGCCAGGTGCTGTGGACGGGTCAGGTAAGTCTCTTGTAAAGGGATTCTGTGTTTGAACCATCAGGCTGAAACTGGCTGGAGTCCAAGGAACACACTTTTTTGTATAAGTAAAGACACCAAAGCTCTCCCAAGGTCTTCCAGGAACAGTCGCCGTTTGAAGTTTTTTCCTCTGTGCCAGAAGGGTTAATTTCCCTCCACAACACGAATGCATTCAGTGCCGACACATCCAGAATGTTCGCAAATATTGCCATAGGCCATCGATTTATTTTCCTTTTGCAGGTGTATGCTGCAACCATCTGTATAAAACATACAGGAAAAACTAAGAAATAAAATAGCTCCTCTAGACAATAAAATTACTTACTCTGATTGTAAAAGTAACATGACAGTTCACTTGTTGTGCTATTTGACACTGAATGAAAATTATTAATAAATAAATGAATGAATAAATATTAAAAATACCAAAAAATAAAATAAAATACCTTATATGATAGAATCATCATTGGCTTCTTATCTTCTCGGTCACTTGCTCCAGCATTTGAGTGACGAGTGCTCATTACAAGTACATTCTTCCTCTTCTTTGGACAGTAGGAGATGAGAGTATGTTTCTCTGTAAAAACAAAGAGAGAGGAGAAACGCTCCCTCACTCTTGTTGTTAGAAGTGCAGGTGGGAGCTCAGGTCAGTTTTTTCTTACTGTCCCTAGTACCATAGTCAGCTTCCTTTTCAGCAGCTCATTGCCAAGTGCATTTGATGTGAAAAAGGAGACCTTCTGTTAGATCCAGCACAACCCGCATTGCTTGGTTTCTTTCAGTCTGCCAACTTGCATCTTTTCCAGTATAGTATGTTTGCTGCTAAAAAGCTCATTTTTTAGTTTCATCTGATCATAGAAGCCAGTCCCATTTGAAGTTACAGTCATGTCTGATAACTGAATATGCTGGAGATTGTTTTTGGATGAGCTAGGAGAATTTTTCTTGAAACCCTCCCAAACAACATGTGCTGATGTAGGGACTGTTTGACAATTTTTTTCTAATGTTTTCTGACCCCGAGACTCAACTATATTCTGCAATTCTACAGCTGTGATATATTGCACAATTTTATTCCCGATTTTCACTCGTTGACAGTTTCTTTTTTCCAGAATGATGTTTCAGGTCTTTTTGATATGTGAAAGGCAGTTTTCCATGTGAACCTTAAGGCTGTGCTTTTTTTTTTTGCAAGTCTTTCCACAGTGATGGTCACATTAAAGGCTTCTCTCCAATCAGTTATCTCGAGCGTGTCCTTGCGTGCTTATTAAGGGTTACTTTTTTGTCTCAAGCCCTTTATTGATCACATAAATGTCTTCTCATCAGTGTGACTGTTCATGTGATTGTTAAGATTTACTTTTGTTGTGAAACTCTTTGCACACAGTTCGCAGGTGTATGGCGTCTCTCCGGTGTGAATTCTCATGTGCCTGTTAAAGCTTCCTTGCTGAGTGAAACCGATTCCACACTGAGGGCATTTGTAAGGATTTTCACCAGTGTGAACGCTCGTGTGGCTTTTAAGGTTTCCTTTTACATCATTGTTGGCAGGTGAAAGGCTTTCTCCAGTGTGAATCCTCCTGTGGACTTTAAGGTTTCTGTGTTCAATGAAACATTTTCCACACTGTTGACAAGTAAAAGGCTTCTCTCCAGTGTGAATCATCATGTGGACGTTAAGGTTTCCTTTTTGAGTGAAACTCTTTCCACACTGTTGGCAGGTGAAAGGCTTCTCTCCTGTGTGAATCCTCGTGTGGGTAATAAGAGTTTGTTTATGTGTAAAACCCCTTTCACACTGTTGGCAGGTGTAAGGCTGCTCTCCAGTGTGAATTCTCATGTGGCTTTTAAAGCCTTCTTTTCGAATGAAACTATTTCCACACAGTTTGCAGGTAAAAGGTTTCTCTCCAGTGTGAATTCTCACGTGCCTATTAAAGCTTGATTTTCGATTGAAACTGTTTCCACACAGATTGCAGGTGTAAGACTTCTCTCCGGTGTGAAACCTCATGTGGACTTCAAGGTTTCCTTGTTCATCAAAATTTATTCCACACTGTTGGCAGGTGAAATTATTTCTAGTTCCAGTCTTATGAGCTCTTTTCCGTGAGCAAGTCTTTTCAATCTGTGAGCAACTAAATGGCTTTTGTCCAGTTAGGAAATCATTATGTTTCTTATACTGATCTTTATCTTGTATTTCATCTGGCTCTTCACTTTCCTCTTTCAACAGCATCAGGTCTAGGGGCAAAAAGAGACAAATACAAGTTAAACCCTGTATAAAAACAACAGTAGAATAGAAAGCAACAATGGCCTAAATCTGCTATTTATGTCTAAAACAGGGGTGTCAAACTGACACGATGAAACTTCAGAAGAGTCATGTTTGGTCATTTTTGAGCGAGATGCTAACAGTCTAATCAGATTCAATGATCTATGCTAAGCTACGCTAAAAGTGCTACCGCCAGACCCAGAGATCGACTGAATGGATTCGAAGAAGGTAAAACTCAACTGGTTAACTCTTGTGGAGTTGGAAAATGAGCCTATTTTCAAATAAAGTAGAGTGTTCCTTTAAATGTATTACTTTTCATCAGGAGTTTGTTTTATACTTGGGTTAACTTTAAAAAATACATAAACGATTAAAAAAAATTAAAAAGGAAGCAAGCAAAGAGAACTATTTAGAACAAGGGTCTCCAACCCTGCTCCTGGAGAGCTACCGTCCTACAGATTTCAGCTCCAACCCCAATCAAACACACATGAACCAGCTAATCAAGGTCTTCAAGGCTACTTGTTAATTTCAGACAGGTGTGTTGGAGCAGGGTTGGAACTGAAATCTGCAGGATGGTAGCTCTCCAGGAGCAGGGTTGGAGATCCCTGATCTAGAAGAAGCATTTCTTGATGGATGAAGGACCATCACCTTCAACTCAACCCTGCCAAGACAGAATTGCTTGTGATTTTCTGGATGGAACTTCTCCATCCAGCTAGGTGCATAAACCATAACACATTTCAGGACATCCAGGGACCTTGGAGTTGTGGCTGATGATAAGCTGAATTTCACAGACCACATTGTTAGAACTGAATGGTCCTGCAGATTTGCCTTATACATCATTAGGAAGATCAGGCCCTTTCATTTGGAACATGCTACACAACTCCTTGTCCAGCTCACATCACAACTCTGTTCATTAGTTTGCACTGGTTGCCAATGGCATTCACTAAATTCCAGGGGTTTCACTACCACAATGTAAAATGGGCGTTTCTAGAGGCACTGGGAAAATGCCCCCTTTCCAAAAAAATAAATAATTATAATCAGGAGGTCACCGATAATGCGCAGAATGCTGTTTTTTTTTTTTAGCGCGGGCATTTCCGTTCAACTCCGATGGATAATGAAGGACAAAACAATCATACAGGTTATTTTTATGTTTTATAATCTTACATTTAAACAACTTTTGAAAACAAATAAACAACTAGAAAGATGTAAAACGCACAGTAACGTCAGTTGTGACTGTAATGTGACACGAAACACCTGCGATCAGGACAGGTATCTGAAGTTACTGTATATAAAAGGTATTTAACACAAAACCCCTGTGATCAGGACAGATATTTGAAGTAAATGGCTTTTCCCCAACTGTGCATGATTGGTGACCTATGCATATTCTCAAATAGGCCACGCCTGCCTGATGACACAGTTTCTATTACGCCGTTCTAAAATCCCTGGAAAAAAGTGCATCCCGTTGCCAATAGCCACTCACATCAACCACTGGCTCTGCACCCCTTTACCTAAATTCATTACTTCAGACTAGGGATGTCAACAATTAATTGATGATTCACTAATTTTTGATAAGAAATGTAATTGAATAAAGCTAATCGATGGTCGAATAAGCAATTTAATTTTGGGGTGCGTGTGGCTCATGCGCAAAACATGTGGATGCAAAAACAGGGATTAAAAATTACAAGAAAATAAACCATGCAAAATTAGAGGGTGAGACTGAAATAAACCATAAATATTATTAAGTTCGTGGAAATTTGTGACCAACCAGCAAAACAGAACACAAAGCCACGTTGACTATGGCTTTAATGTATGCGCTTGAACAGCATAAATCCAAAAGCATGGTCGCGATGAAACATTTGCCTGCCAACCCATTATTTCGCTTATAAACAAAGCTTTGTTACCTCATTTGTGTCATAATACTCACATAAAAATATTTCATGTGAGCAACCGTGTGTTTTGCCACAGCACTGCTGGTGGAAGCGGTTCACTGACCGTGCGGCACAGCCCCACGCGCCGTACTTATATTTGGGATCATTTAATGGCAATAATGTCAATTGCAATCATTTGGATTGCGTTTTAAAATACAACAACGAGCAAGCACCATGAAACCATATAGGCTAAAAGGCACATTCAACGATCTCTGTGACAGGATATGACCCAACAAAGTAAAATCCCAAAACGTACCAACAGTGTAGTGTTGTCAAACGTACCGACAGCGATACCATTCTGAAATTTTAAAGACGGATCCGTTGATAGACACGGCTTTCAAACGCTCTCGTGTGTTTCTGTGCGAGCGCTCAGTGAAGAGCATGAAGTGATGATCATTGTAGATAATCACAGCCATATCTGTTGAGCGCGTGAACACAATGACCAATCAATGCTGTTTAAGAATTTAAATGATTCTTTAAACTTAAGATCAACTAAGTGTACTCAACTGTGCTATTTTGGGACACCATGAATATAAAATAAAATGCACTTTTATCATACTATCTCTGTATTTAAAAAACATTTATTTACCACTAGTAGTAAATTTGAACATCTTTTAAAAAGAAAAAAAAGGGGGCAAAAAAAGGGGTCGTGGGTTCGAGTCTTAGGTCCGGCAGGAATTGTAGGTGGGGGGAGTGAATAAACAGCACTCTCTGTACCCTCAATACCACGGCTGAGGTGAAACCCTTGAGCAAGGCACCGAACCCCAAACTGCTCCCCAAGCGCCGCAGCATAAAAGCTGTTTTGTAAATTATCGCAACCAGGTATTATGCATTTACATGACGAAGGCATAGCTAGCTAGCAACCTCTAGGCTGTAGTAATGAATGGCAGTAACTCGCGATTGAGTGGGCAAACCACTGCGCTGTAGTTATTAGGTGTGTTCGACTTGAAGCAGGGCTGTGCAGAACGACAAAGACTATAGAGTACCCAAGATGTGTCACTCGTATAGTTTTGAATGGAGAAAAATGCAACGCTCAATATGGCCGCTCTATCGAATGAAGCCCCGCCTTCTGAGCAAAAGAGCCAATCGCTAATCAGTAAAGTCAGCGCATCACTGCAGCTGACATTAGAAGTCCCGGTTTCTATAGAAACAGTCAGCGCTCTGAGACGTGCGCCTTGTAAGTGGACGCATGCGCACTGGCTGATCTAGCCCGAAAAATAAGCTTTTTTTTAACGCTATTTGAGCAAAATAAACAACATTTATGTGACAGTTGTTGTCAGATTTCATTGGTGATTTCAAATATGAAATTTAATCTTAAACTTGTCGAACAATTTTGGAGAATTTGATGTTTCCCCATTCAAAGAGATAGGCGGTGTGTTCCAAACGGGATATATCGCCCTCCGAAGGGCACTTCGGAGTGAAAACAATCATGCCCGCCATATCGAAGGGTTGTTCCAAACCGAAGTGCTCAAAACTGGCCACTTCAAAGGGCCCTTCTGAATGAAGGATTTCGAAGGATACAACTGATGGACACTTCGGGCCCCCATGATCCTTTGCGCTTAATTCTTTCCATGATGACGGCACCTCCGTGTGGGCATGGGATGATGACGCAGAAGGGCACTTCAAGAAACAGTTGTTTGGTTCCCTACACCCTTCAACCCTTTGAAGCTCTCACTCCGGAAGTATACTTCATTTTTCTACACATACGCTAGCGTAGGCATACAGTCGAACGCGTAGCCTTTCAAAGTATACTCCATTTGAAGTTGTGCGCGAATGCAGGCGGTCGACACATGCACTCTAGAAAGCTTCATCCATGTCCAGTGTCTGCTATATTTTTCCCCGTTAAGTCATGACTGATAACAAATATTTTTGAATTCTTTTAAACCAAAGCTGAGCGGTTTCATACCCTCTCGCTCACAAGCGCTCATCAATGTGAGCATCTGTTGTTGCAGTCTTCGCTATTTTGTTGTCGTTGTCTCTTTAGTTTCGTTTTCTACTGTGAAACAACGGCCCGGGACAGTATTGCCACCATGTGGAAAAACTGATTACTGCAAAATAACTTCAGTGTGCACGTGCGACCTGAGCATACAAAGTACGTGCGGTTACAAAAATCGAGTGGTGCGCATACTGTTCTGATGTCCCTCGCGTACGCGTAAAAAGTGAAGTATACTTTGGCCTTAAACCCTTTGAAGGGATTAGGGCATAGGGATGAGCCCTTCTGAATGGAACGCAGGGCCGATCTGCACTTGCATGCCCGAGAAGCGTTTCAAAGATGGCCGCCGAGTGACATGACTTGCCTTAAAGGGACTTTGAGAACAATCAGTGTATGACACGAGAGCGATTCGAAAGCATGAGGAGCCGTCTGCTCTCTATTGCTCTCACTGTACTTTGATGTCACAAACCAATAGATCTGCGCAGTGCTGCTTCAAGTCGAACACACGTCTTATAGTGTTAGGGGAGTGGCCATACTCAGTGACTCCATTTGGCATCGAATCATGATTTTAGCCCTGCCCAAAAAATCCTGAACACGAAAATGGTGAAAACCTGTTTAACTCAGTGGCGGCTGGTGCAAAAAAAAATTGGGGGGGGCCACAAACAAATGGAAAAATTAAACCATTAGTAATGCAGGACTGTAAATAGCCATTTATTAGGTGATTATGTATCATTACTGCTAGACAAAATATTGAAAATGTTCATGTTAAAGTCAACTGTTAAAGAATGCAATAAATGTACCATGAATCAGTGAATTTGATTTCAATGTGGGTTTATTATCAGTAATTAAGTAATAAAGGTAATCACAAAACACACACACATACACACAATGTAAAGTCATTGGCCAGTTGCACTATTTGAAAATAAATTTTGCTCTCCTTTCTTTCTGGTTTGCAAATATCTCAATGACCTTCTGGTTGAAATCAGTCATCTCAGTCACCAGTCTCTTTTCCATTGACAGCATGGCCAATGCATTCAGCCTCTCCTGGGTCTTGCTATTTCTCAGAAAAGTCTTAATCCTTTTCAAGGTTGAGAAGCACCTCTCAGCTTCTGTTGTGGTCATGGGTGTGGTAATGAGGATCTTTAGGAGAGTGACAGTCTCTGAAAAGACTTCTTCAAGATTGTTCTCCATAAACAGCTGGAGTAGGTCCACAGCACCATGACAGGTTCTGAACTCCTCCTTGCAGTAGATGAGACTAAGCTCTGTCTTCAGCTTACTCCCATTGAGCACTGGATAGGCCTTCAAAGTCCTGCTCAGTGCCTCTTCAGGAAACACCACTGTGTACTGTTCAAACCTGTCTGCTTGCATCAAGGTGGCACTAACAAGGTGGTTTGTGAAGGAGAACCGTTCCATGGTGTGTAGGAGTATGGTATCACAGACCTACAGATTGAAGGATAAAAACAAAAATTATGTGGTGATGATAAAATGTCAATTTCAACTGCAACATTTAAAATGACCAGTTTTAAGTTGTAAAAAGAGACCAGTTTCAGTGTTTGAATCCATAATTTCTCAGAACTTCATACACATGGACAAGACATTCTGAGTAAACATGTCAAGATGCTCAGGGCATTAACAGTAATTATTAAAATATCAGCCATTTATATTAATCAGATTCAGAGATGAAGGCTGTAATACTAATGTTGTCCACTAGAACCAAACAATTACTATAGTTTAATAAAGTTTAATAAAGCCCAATATAATCAGTTAATAAAGGCCAAAAAACTATCTCCATATTGTTAAAAAATATATATATATATATTCCCAATCTTCATATAAATTGCAGTGTAACTAGAATAATAAAAATACTTTGCTGGACAGAGGAAACTATCAAAAAGACAAACATTTGCAACAAATTAAACTATTGTTTCAATGAAGAGCTTCTCATGCATTTGATGACTTCACAATATTTATTTTCTTAAATATTTCAGTAAAGAATAGAACTTTAATGATAAATTCCTCCCATTGATCCCAGGTGAGAAAAGTGCACTTCCACAATGTACTTAATGTGCTCTATTTTCACGCACTAATTTTGTATTTAAAGGTGGGTATGTAATTTCTCAAAAACATTTTAGAAAACTGAGTCGGGGCCGAGTACCAAAACAAACTTGTAGCCAATCAGCAGTTAGGGGCGTGTCTACTCATGATGTGGAGGAGAGAGCGTTCAGTGAACAGCTGAGCTGAGCGACAGAAAGAGATGGCGGATAAAAAACAAAAGAGGAAAACGTCTGCGGAATGATAAGGCAAGAAGTAGGACCCGTGTAAATATCGGATCAGCTTTCCAGAGCTGGAGAGAACTCAAGGAGCGGAAGACCTGCGATCGGACGTCGAGGTTGCCTTGTTTCTTCCCGATAGGTGAGTAACACTGTGTCTACACCGGACGCACCGCACCACAACAGCTAAAGTCTGCCTACACTGGACGCATGTATTTCAGGCGAGAATGTAGTTGTTTAAAACTCAAATCTGCAGTTTATTTATAAAAACAGCACTTATTTGAAAATGTGCTTTGCCGATTTCGGAGACGTGAGCTCCACGCAATCACCGGGCGTTCAGTGCTCATGTATCCCAAAGAGAGGAGCATAAACTCGGCTAGTCCTTCTGACATCTGCCGCTGGCTCTGATGTCTCTGTAGTGGTAAAACATAAGATATAATTAGTTTTGAATAAATCTAACAGGTAATCTTTGGTCTTTATTCTATTGTTCTATTAATACGTTAAAATAAAAATGAAAACAGGCAATGTTTGATATAATATTTAGTTTCATTGTAATGTATGTACGTTCCCTGAACTACATTTCTGCGGCTATTAATATGTTTAAATGAAAACAAAAAGAGGCAGTGGTGTTTGATATATTTCGTCTGTAAATACAGTGAGGAAGATTGCAGCAGCCAAGGCGAGCTGACTGACTTTATCATGTACGCTGCTCTTTGCAGAATTACTGGACTTGCGTCGTTCCGTCCACGTCACCAGACTATTTGCCTAATATTCTCGGTAGTTTAGACCGCGATGGAAACGCAGACAGCAACAGGTCTGGGGGGAAAAAAGTTCCTGGGGCATATTGTTCCAGGTAATTTCGGAGGAAAAGCTGGTTATGTTTCACAGAACTAACCGTTGCCTGGGTTGCGTAGGCTACGTATATGGGCGGATCTATCAAAATAGGGGCGAGACCCTTTTGGGCTAGGGCCGTGTTTGTTTCGGTGATATCAAATATCAACATTGGCTTCCAGAAATCGCTTACCCCGCCTTTAATATTCTAAAAAATATTCTTAATGCCAAGTTCACACTGCACGATTTTAGCCCGATTTTTCACTCGCCGACCGGTTTTGATAAATCGCCGACAAATGCCCGAGATCGGAGGTAAATCGGTGCTCGTTCCCACGAGTGACAATCGCGCAGTGTGAATTATCATAGACGCGATCTGAGGGAATCCCCGACACGTCGCCGACGCCCGCGAAATATTTGGCATGCTAAATATCTGGAGCTGTCGGCGATTCTCAATCCTGCTGTGTGAATGAGTTCTGACCGTTCTGACTGAAAAATACATCGGCGATGACCTACAGCCAATACAGGGCAAGATACAGGGCAGCTGGAAGCTCGAGGAGGTCTTTTTTTTTTTTTTTTTTACAAAGCCAGCATTAGAATAGGCTACATGAAGATGAAGAAGAGGCTAGGGTTTTTCCTGTAAACAATATTCTTCTATAAAGGAAAAAATATTTATTGCATTTTTCATCACTTTGAGGGCTTTTATAGGCTATAAGAAATAAACTCATTATAAAATGCACAACACGTTGGTTTCACTTTCAAGTAGGCTAGATTTGTGTATATAAAAATTTCACAGCAGAAATGTTTGTTAACAAGTCATCTTTATTAATTATTGTGTGTTCGGGGAGGACTTATAGATCACGCTGATACTTATATATATCAGCGTGATCTTGCGTTATTTCCTTATCACTTCTCGCGTGCGTTTGGCTGTATTTGCGGATCAGACAGAGTTGTCGGCGATTCTTCCTATTGTGAAATCGTGCAATGTGAAACCCCCTGTCGCGGATCCATCGTGCAATGTGAAAACAGCAGCGACTGAATCCTACCCCAGATAGTCTTGCAGTGTGAAAACAACGGCGATCCGACGAGTTTGAAAATCGTGCAGTGTGAACTCGGCATAAGATAAACTTAAGATCATCTAAGTGCACTCAACTGTGCTAGATCAAGTAGATGATCTTATCTTAAGTACTAAAGAATCATTTTAATATATTAAGCACAAAATTAGTGCGCGGAAACAAGAGCACTTTAAGTATGTTATGGAAGTGCACTTTTTGCCACATACATGGCATAGAAAACCTCTCATAATAAAGCTATCACAGGGTGTCAACAGACATAAGTTACATTTAATACTTTTTAAGGCCCCGCGGCCACCCTGTATAAAAAAAATTTGAGAAATGTTGTTGTTGTTGTTTATTTATATATAACTTAAGGATCTACTCTTTACTACAATATTTAAGTTAAAATATCATCAAATCATCAAAGACATGAGAAGACATTTACAAGTACCCATAGAGGGTAAATGAAACAATGCAGTTTAACTTGTTGCTAATATTTATGTTCTTTCTGATAGCTTCCTCTGATAGCTTTTCTATGAAATACTGCAGAGTAACATGGACTGCAATAAAAACTCACCTCTGCTGCAATCCGTTCATGGACCTCTGGACTGAGCGCCCGCCGCCTCTTCGGTTGAGAACCACCTTCACTGCTTTGCTCAACCAGGGAATGGAGAGTATTTCTGCAAAGGAGTAAGAAAATGTATGAGTAATAATAATAATAATAATAATAATAACAAATACAAAAGGAGGAATACAGCTGCTACCTGATCTTCTGTATGTCCTGCTGGAACTGCTGGATGCTCCCCCTAATGTGGACTGAATCGATGTCCTTCTTCTGGAGTTTGGCATAGAGGAGGTCCACATGCAGCATGATGTTGTGGAAAAGTTTCAGAAAAAACTTGAAATCCTGATCCTCCAGCAGCATGGCAAAGGCTCCTGCCTCTCTGACGGTAACAGGGTCAAAGTCACCCGAGTCTCGTATAGTTTGAAAACAGCGGATGAGGTCCTCTCTGTGCTCAAACACTGTATTGATGGCACGGCTGTGGAAGTCCCATCTGACACTGCTTGATGCTGGTAGTCTATGGGCGACTACTTTATCAAGAACAGCTGTGCACTTGGGTGATCTCGAATAAAAGCTGGCAAATCCTCCCAGGTCAGAAAAAAAAATTCTCACTTTGGGTATGTGAGAAGTGGCCTGTTGCATTATTAGATTGAGTTGATGTGCATAACAGTGGATGTAATGGGCATTTGGGTACACATCTTGCATCTTCCTTTGAACACCTCTCATCACGCTGGCTCCATCATACGCTTGGGAGATGAGTTTACTCTTCTGATCCTCTGGAAGGATGTCAGCAAGACGCTCTTTTAGTGCTGTAGCAGCTGTAGTTGAATGCAGAGGAATAAACTCAAAAAACCTCTCCTGTACGTTGCTTTTGGCATCAATGTAGCGCAGCACAAGCACAAGTTGGCACTGTGTGGCAATATCGGTGGTCTCGTCTGCCTGGATTGACAGAAAATCGCTGCTCCGTGCTTCTTGGATTATGTGCTCCCTCACAACAGACAACATACAGTCCAACAGCTCGTTCTGTACGGTTTTCGAAGTTCCCTTAAACACAGTGGCATTCTTAAGGTGCTCTTTCAAAACGCCATCAAGAGAAGCAACAAAATCGACCAAGCCAAGGAATATCCCAGGATTGTCTGACGTCTCGCTCTCGCCATGGCCACGTAAAGCCAGCTCAAAAGCACCACAAAATTTCACACAGTCTATTATTCTAGACAGAATGTGTCGATTTTTTGTGACCTCTTCATTGTGGTTTCTAATGCCAATCCTGTAGCCTTCATCTAGCTGTTCAGCAATGCTAAGCTTCCCAAAAAGCTGGAGCCTCATAGCGTTGTCAAGATGGCGCCGGCTACTTTCATGCCGCTTGCACTTTTCAGAGAGATGTTTTAAGTCGCAAAACCCCGTTGTTGTCCACGACGTTTCGATGCCAGGACTTCGAAACAGTAAACAGGGAAAACAATAAAAGGCATGACTCACATCGCATCCAGCTAGCCAACTCCGTTTCCCATACAAGGTGGTGGAAAAGCACCGAGTGTAAGCTCGACCACGATGACTTGACTTCTGCTGAATTTGCAAGTTGGGTTGATCTGGTCCAAGCTCTTTTATCCTTTTTTTTTCTTCATCCGAACGT
Source organism: Aspiorhynchus laticeps (assembly GCA_023376895.1). Lineage (NCBI taxonomy): Eukaryota > Metazoa > Chordata > Actinopteri > Cypriniformes > Cyprinidae > Aspiorhynchus > Aspiorhynchus laticeps. The sequence goes on along the minus strand of CM041805.1, from coordinate 37,563,138 downwards.
CTTGTGAAGGGGTATTGTTGCAAAGATAAAACAGAATTCTCTTTCATTTCGAGATATTTCGCTTGCTCTGCGCCCCAAGGACAATCTGAAACACGCCAATTAGAGCTCAGCCTCAAATCACATGCTTTTCAAAAGTTTACAGACCTAATAGACACCCATTAGTCCGGTGCCCCGCTCACACACACACGAACAAAATACAGATTTTATATTTTTTAATAAATGAAATGATTCTAATATGACTAACAGTGTACAGTAATACGACTAAATTATTTTGTTATTAGTTTGCGATATATATTTAACTAATTTTTTTACGTTAAAGTAGCTTTCTTCTTTGCCAAACTTGGGGGGGGGTCACCCCTGCACCCCTTATTGACCGGCCGCCACTGGTTTAACTCCACAATTAAGTACTGCATAGGTCACTGTCTTTGTAACATGTTTCAGCAATGCATTTCTAACATGTTTAGAAACAATTCTCAAAATTGACTTTACACAGACTTTAAGTTTATCTTAAGAAGTACTACAGAATCATTTTTAGTATATTAAGTACAAAATCAGTGCAAGAAAATAGAGCACTTTATGTAGATTATGGAAGTGTACTTTTTTTTTTAACCTGGGTATGCCTATTTGTTTCTTTCTTACATTTGTTCTACTGTTGTTGTTTTGCATCTGTTCTTATTTTTAATAACAAAGATAAAATAAAAAATGGCTATATTGTGATTATCAATATAGTAATTTATATTAAGAAAGGAAGTGGAGGAAATAAAACACTGCTGGTGATTTTGCTTTGGAACCTTCAGAAAACTTGATTTTTCTCAGATCTGATTTTGAACTTCAAACGGGTGTAGCTTGTAGAAAAAAATCATATCATTATGAAGGTATTTTCATGGAGAATGACAATAAATAATAATAATAATATATTTTTTTTGAAAATG